>BJBW01002517.1:259-48276 GCA_004320125.1 Scolopax mira
GTTGGGCTTTTGCCTTCCTGATTTTTTCTCTGTATGACCGAACAAGATCTCTGAATCCTCCTGAGTTGCCTGTCCCCTCTTCCACAGGTGG
The DNA here is from genome assembly GCA_004320125.1 of Scolopax mira. NCBI lineage: Eukaryota > Metazoa > Chordata > Aves > Charadriiformes > Scolopacidae > Scolopax > Scolopax mira. Next base: position 351 of record BJBW01002517.1, read on the forward strand.
TAAACCTTTCTTTTCTCCTTAAGTCCCATCACGAGCTCTTTGTTCTTCCAGGCCGTCCATTTTCCCCGCCCTTTATTTTTGTGGGGAATATAATATAATATATATATATAAAATATAATATTCTCCTTATGCCATTTTTTGTGCAATGCTTTTTACTTTATCACTTGCACATGGGAAATCTATTCTTTATCAGATAAAAGTTTCCTTATGATTAGGTAGACTTCTATGTTGAATTGAGGCTAACTTTTTTCATGAGGGTGATGTTGATAGTGATATAATCACTCTTATTTCATGCCTGAATCTGTTCTTTGTCTCTCCATAGACTGCAATTGGTTTAATCCAAATGCATTACTTTTTATATAAAGACTTTTTTTCCCTTTTGATTTTAATTAAACTCCACTATCACATACTAGCAAAATACTTAGCACTTTATTTTTCTGCTTTAAAAGTCAATCTTGCTGCCATGTGATTTCTCCCAAACTCTCACAGCTCTTTGTCTTAAACTTTATTGCTTCCATAATTGCTCACAGGAAATACAATGTCTTTTGGTGTAAGTATATAAATTTGATCTTGGTGTGATGCTTTTGAAATGAAAAACACTTCCCTGCATGAAAACCAGAACAGCAGCAACAAAAGCACTTAAATCTTTTGCACAGAGGGCTGTGTAAGAAAATCTTTTGTGTGCACAAGGAATATCAAGTACAACGTCAAAACCCAAATTGGTGCACTGAATAAAAGCCATGCCTCAGCTATAGGAAATCTTTAGGGACATAGAAGCCCTGTGTTTCATTATGAAATGAGATGACCAGTGAAAAAGGATGTCTATACAATCCTGTGAATAACAACAAGAAGGCAAAACAGTTTTTAAAATAGAAAGATCACATAACAGTACATATGCTCACAGACAACAGTTGCAGAGCTGCCGGGCATTTGGGAGATCATTTCCAAGAGCTCCTCCAGTCTTGGCAGGAAAAGATACTTTGTGAGTTCATAGAAGAGAAAATAAATTTAACTCCAAATAGCACCTAAAGACCGACTACATAACATAGAGCCTTCTGAGATGTAGCTATGTGATATCCAGTGACTGGTTCTTACAGGTGAGCCCCCTGCACAGCACAACACAAAGATCCACTCATGGCAGACCCAGAGTGGCTGAGCAAAGAGGCAGAAAGCAATTTAGCTTTAGAGCATGTCTGATGAGTGCACCCTAGTTTGTATATCTATGTTGAACAGAAATATGGCCTCTCCTGCTACATGGACCTGTTGTGGATGTGTTAGACAGAACTGGCATGCAGTGAACTGAGTAACACACTACAAAGAAAAACCCCATGAAAATTGTTAATGAAATACCTGGGTTTGGAGTTTGAAATAAGTAGTCCCAAGAGTAAGAGGCACTTGCAGTGTATGTGTGTAAGAGCTGTAAGCAATAGTATAGTACAGTATACTATATATATAAAATATAGTATACAGCTTGCACACCACATTTTCACCTAAGTCATCCCTACCTATACATGGTTTACGTGCATGAGCCTCGTTTATAAAACTGTTGTTTAAATATGCTTATAGGAAGGCAAACATAAACAAGAAGCTTTTGTCCTTCACACAGAGAAGCCCAGCACTTGACCAAAACTACTCATTTCTACATCCAGCAGCGGTACACTGTGAAGACTTCGAAACCATCTCTTATCCCCTGTGCTGGCCTGGGGAAGTAGCACAGCAGGGGTAACCATTTGTTCCGTGCTGATGAAGCATGCTGATGAAGGAAAAGGATTATGTGTCTGTAAAACAGAAGGAAGGACCTTAGGGGTTTTAGGCTTGCAGTGCGAGAGATTTTCTAGAACTGATCATCTGAAAAGGACAGTGAACCTGTGGCATGTATTATTACCGGAAATGGTGTGCAAGTAGGCTTGAGATATCTGCTTTCTTTTGGCTGCTTTTGCTATTCACACTGTCCAGCAAACAGTGGCTGGCTATAGGAGGATTTCAAAGTATAAGCTAAAAGATAAAGCTGTAGCTTAAAGGCTCTAAGGAGGAGAAAGGGATAAGATTAAATAAAGACCAGATGGGATTAGAGAAATATTGGCATGAAGAATGGAAAAGGTTCATCAACAGGTCCTAGTCTCTATAGGACTTTTCACACAAATATGTAGGATTTAAAAGTATAAAAGTTATTGTTAATGTTCAGACATTGAATTTCTGTGTGAACGTTGTTAATGTTCAGACATCGAATTTCCATACATGACAAAATTCAGGAATAATTTATAATAACATTTTAATTATACTAATTCAACAATATATAACATTAATTCATAATTATATTTTAAATATAACATTTTATCAAATACGTTGAATTTATAGCTACATCTATGCATTTTATGCATTACATAAAGTAGATAAAATGTGAGACTCTTCCAAAATCACATTACTGTGATACTGTGTCACAGCTATAAAACATGTACATGGTGAAGTAAATGTATCTTCAAAGTGTTTTCTAATATATAAGAAGTGCAGTGGAAAGTGAGGGTCAGTTCTTTACTGGTAGAAGTAGGAACAGTTCTAGTGAAATGAAAGGTCTTCTACCTGAACTCTTAGGCCTTGAGACCTATGGTGTTGTGTTGTTTTTTTTTCCTATGGGTCTTTGGTGTGTGAAATCAGTAGTAATGCAGAATGACAGAATAATTACTGTTAAAATATCTTTTTTCAAATGGAATGTGATTATCTAATAAATCATCTATACAGAGAATAAAGTATGTTAAGGCACTTCAGTCAGTAGGAATCCAATTGAGAGTTTAAATCTCCATAAAGGTTCCTCTTTTCTCTTTTTTCTCTTTTTCTTTCTTCTTCTTCTTTTTTTTTTTTTTTTTCCATTTTTTCCCTGTTTCTGCAGAAATCTTAACCCCAAGATATATTTTTCTTTCCTTTTCAGCTGTAAAGGAGCTTATGTCTCAAATAATGTCATTGAAGAGATAAAAGCAGAAGCTCTGCAAAAACCTGCATTAGATAGAAGAAAAGTTGCATAAATTGCTGAGAAACACCAGGTATGGTCATTTCTTCTGATCATCAGCTATTCTAATTTCTGTTCCATAACTGTGACCTGGCTTCATGACTTGTGGGTTTTCCGTCAGCTTCACATCATCACCTGCAATTTATATAATGTAAAACTCCAGGAGAACACAGGCTAGGACAAGCTCAAATTACCCTTGTACAGTCTGAGCTTCATTCTGGCTCATTAATTTTGAAGCACACGTAGTTCTAATACCAAATGGGTAGAGAATGCTTTCAGTTGTAACAATGAGCTGTAATAAAAATATGAAAGATTGTAACTTTAATAGTAAATCTCATAAGAATGAGATTTGATTTTTGTGTTTAGTCATTGCTTCTCATATGAGAAACCTAAATATTGCAATATAATCAGTTTCCTATATTGAGACATTGTCGGAAGCAGTGAAAAACCCTCTGAAGGTATCTTTGAATCTTAACGTTAAGCTGAGGAGATATTATAACTTCATTTGCTGAAATCCTGTTCCTATCCTGCTACTATCCAATTTTGATAGTGTTCTCGGATTCATGAGAACCACTCACGAATTAACCACTTTCTTTTATCAGATAAGGATTCTTTCATGTTCCTTGAGCTTACTGTGGTCTAGTAACTAGTGTAAATAGATTTTGGTCCCTCTGAAAACATAACATATGTACATGATCCTTGGATAATCTTGGTAAATTACAATTATAATTATAATTCACTGTTGCTTTGACCTTTACTGAATTTAAATATTGTCAGGATTTCATCAGAGATGTTTCACATAGCAATAAATTCCAGCATACTAATATAACATCAATACATAACATTGGTAACATTAACATGGCAAAATACAATGTGTTTAGCTGCATTACTTTTTTGCAGCTAAACCCTTTGAACCAACTGCAGGTCACACTGCCTATAACAATAATTTACATTCCAGGTTCAGCTGTTCAGAGTTATGTATATTTATTGATTTAGGTATATAAAATGTTAAATTAGTGCTCAATCATGTGTCCTACTGACAAAGCAGAGCATTTTATCATAAGTATAACTAGTTAAAATAACCAGTCCTATTCTCTCAATTTCATACTCCTATAATTACAAGTCAGAAAATTAATTCACAAACAAACAAACCCAAACAAAGCAAGCAAGCAAGCAAAAAACCCCATACACATTAAATACATTCAAAAGCATATTTCAGGAAGTCATAAAGATCAAGCAACAGTTTTCTTATTCCCTGGACTCCTGGAAATGTAGACTTGCTATTCATGTGGCAGTCTGTTCAGTCCTAATTTCTCCTTCTGAGCTCTGTGTTTCATCCCATGGTTGTCTTTGCCTCTGTTTCTTGGCCGAGAGCTTCTTAATGAAATGATTGGAAGAGATTTTTGAAACAAGATGGTTTTTCCATTCTCTCTGATCTCTTTTGGTACAAATGTTCAAAAAAAATTCCAGCCAAAGGCAAATACTTGGCGTGGAAAATTTCAGTAAAAAGAATGGAGGTCAGCAAAATTAAAAATAACTGAAATTACATATGCTGGTTAACTTTAATAATAATAAAAAGCACTGCCATCTCCACATATTGAGAGTTACAATAGTTCCGCCACCCTTCCAAAAAATAATCTCCCATTCAAAAGGTACTTGAGAGTCATAAATGTCCTGTGGAGTAGAATATTCAATATTAATAGTAAAATGCAGTATTTTAAACTAGGCCTGAAATATGAAACAAAAGAGCACAAACACATCTTGTCTTAATAAAATGTGTATTTTAAAAATACTGAAAAGAATAGGACAAAATACCCAAAATTCTAATTAAGCAAACTTATTGAGCTCATACTGTAATGAACAAAATTTAATAGACTCAGCCTGAAGACACTGCTCTGGCTACAACTTTCTTAACCTTAGGAGAGTGATGAAGTAAACAGAATTATTTAAGAACAAAGACAAAAAAACCCCACCTTAATGTAGGGAAAAAAAATCTATTTTTCTGTTGAACACTAAACCAGTGCCTGAGTCTATTTTGTTTTCACTATGTAAGTTAGTATTTTCTTGGCTGAAAGATGAATTAGTTTGCATGGTATTTGTTTATGCTCAGTGGAGAAAGAAAAGCCTCTCCTAGAAAGTGGTTCATCACATCATAAAGTATACCTCTTCAGATTAGCTATTAATTATTTCTATCTATTGACAATAAAGGGTTTTGAGGGTGGCTAGCTCAGAAGATACCTGCTGTGAAGACATTTATTCAGATAAATCCCCAAATGATTTTTTGGCTTTCAAACTATGCGTGTCCCAGTGCTTTCCTGAATGGTACAAAGCTCCAACAATGCCAATGTAAAGATCTGACCTGTTCCTGAACGTCTTGGGATGTAAGATAAATGTTTGCCTCTGCTATGGCATTAGCTAAAAGAGCTGTCCTCTTCAAAATACATCAATCTCTGGATTGTCCAATAAGTACATAAAGTGGGCTCATGCCCACTTAATAGGACTAGCTCCTGGGAAGGTAGATAGGTTAAGTACACACTGGATAGTGTTTGCAGTACAAAGGATCTAAAGTGAGGTTAACTGTGGCATAGCCCACAACCCACCAGGGTGTCTTGATAAACAGAACTGTCAGGTATCAGAAGGTCTGGGTCTAGGGTGTTGCATAAGAATATCGGGTAGCATCTGTGGAGCAAATGAAATATATATATAATGAAATATATTAAATAAAAAATTGTAAATATATATTTTCTATATATTCATTCGGTAATAGCCAGAACTTTAAGCAACTAGACTTTAGTACAGATGTTCCTAACAGTTTCATGTAGATTTCTACTGGAAGTTTTAAGAGTTTCCGTATGTGACATGTTACTATACAGACTTCTTTGCAATCACTTGCAAGTTGCTTGTACTTAATTAGGTCATTCAATAGGTACTTCAGCCTGCCAGTTCTACTGTCTTCTTTATTTTTTTTTGCTCTGATGACCTTCTTATGCATATTAAATTTGTGTATTATTCAAGTGGTTTTTGACTTATTGGTTAAAAATCCAGAATGAGACATTATTACAATACTTGATCTTTGCCTCCAGTAGAACGACACATAAAAGCAATTTTTAATTTAAAAGTATAATGCTGCAGCAGAGATGCTTGAGTTTAAGTGCAAGGAAGTTTGCACTGCAGGCTCTTTATCTTAGGATTTCCTTTCCTTGTAACTGCCAAAGGCTAGATGCAATGAAAATTTTGCTAGTTTAAGGAGGGACTTAGATGAAACAGATTGAAGGCTCTCAAGAATGTTGAACATGGTGTATAGCACAGAATGATACAATTCAAGGGATCTTTTTTTCAGCTTTCATTAATGTTTATTTTAGGAATAAGATCTACAGTAAATTTATTGTAAACGTTCTGATTGGGAACACTTACTGCAAGGTATTTAGAACTAAGAGAAACTTTATTTAGAAAAAAAGAAAAAAAAGAATATTTTATTTATTTAAAGAAAATAAAGACAATTTATTTAGAATTAAAAATATATCTTTTAAAAATGCTACAGATAGAAGTAAACATGACTTATTTTGCTACAGAGTAAAAGGAATCTACAATTTTAATTGAGGTGAGCAAACAGGCTTCTGTCCTCCTACAGCACTTTTTACAGATATCAGCTTTAACTTTCAGAAGATCTTCTGTATAAAGAGGTTCTACTTTGACCCCCCTAGAGTTTAATTTGTAGGAATATTATTATACTTAGAACGTAATTCTCAGAGATATTCAATAGAGTGGTTTTAGGCACTGCACATTAAGATATGTTAGGTTTTAAAGCTTAAAGGGAGAAAAAAGAAAAATGGTAGGAGAGTGGAAGAGAAAAAAATCCTATATTTCTGTCCCAGCTTTGGGTGATACAGTAACATTGAATTTAAACAAGTAGTAAACACTGAAGAACTAATCTATATTTCCCCTTTTCCATTCCAGTGTACTAGTCACTGGGCATAGCACTGCTAGAGGATAACTTTTCCTCTCCTGATATCAAAAAAATTACTCTTACTGTTCTTTATCGACTGTGTGGCTTCTCATTTATCCAGAGCTAACCACGTTCCCGATGTCAGCATCATTTCCAAGTGTCAGGAAGAGAGTGACAGAAACACATCACATTTCTTCCAAACCTCACAAAAAGGAAGAAAAATTACATCTTCTGTAAGATGCTGATGTTCGAAACTGTCCTCCTGATAGCAATAATGTGTGTAGTGCAGAAGTATACTTGCAGGAAACAACATCTGCACTTGATTAAATGCCTCAGCTTCACAAAGACGATTTATTGTTTTGTCTACTTCAGCAACATAGACATTCTCCTTTAAATAGAACAAATGTCAATTCTAGAAATTGTGATGCTCAATCCTTCTGTTATAAAATAGAAAACCTTGACAAGAGATGATTTTTTTCCTTTTTTCTTTCTTTTTTTTTTTTTTTGACAGCACATTTCAATACTATACCTCAAAATTTCAGATTAGCCTCATTTCAAAACTAAGAAGATATAACTGGACAGAAAAAATTTAGAGAGATAGATACAATGCATTTTCACCTATTCAGTTTTCCAATTCGTTTGGATTTTTGTAGCCTTGGAGACAGCCTGCGCTTTTGTTGTGCAGAAAAGGATTTAAATATTATTGAAAAACCATTAGTAACAGTTAGAAAGTCTTTTCAGAGCTATAAAAAGTTGGATGGCTTTATATGGAGAAAATTTTCAGTGCAATGTGTGTGGACTTGAATCCAAATTTGGTAATTTTAATCAATAATTTTAATAGTAACTACTGTAGAATGTAGGCATATGCTGCACAGACTGTTGTTATCAGAAAAAAAAAAAGAAAAAAAAAAGAAAAATGGAAAAAAGACATTTTAGACATAAAACTGTATAATCTTAGCAAAACACAGGGAATGCATGCCAGGTTTTGGTTTGTTGATTTGGTTGGTTTTCTTTTTCTATACCAAGTTCAAATATCCTTTTCTCACGGTTATTCTTTTTCTGAATGGTGTTAGCACTAAAATGGGGAATATAAATGATGTTTCCTGTCCTAGGAGGGATGCTTAACAGTGTATATGACATGGCCATGTAGCTGTAGTCAAAGTTCTGGTTTGAATCTCAATTACAATGGCAGATGTTTTATAGCTACCTTAAAGTGCCTACTTTCCAGAAATGATTTGAATAAATGTACATCTGAGTTAGGAATATACCAGTGGAACAGTAGACTCCCTAATTTGAGAAAAAGCTCTACATCTGAAGGAAAAGTTTATTACTTTTCATTATCTCTGTAGTCTTCAAAGACTTCCATGCTACTGACATTACTTGGTGTAAAGTAGTCAATGGAACAGAAATATTTATTTTTTAGTAAACACATATTTCAATACAGAAATATACTTAATCAACTGGACACAGATAAAGGTAAATAAAATAGCTTTAGTGCCAGAAGACACAAAAACTTTCTAGAAGATAAAGCTCAAAGTCTAGTTACACTAGATATTTTTTCTTGCTTATTCTGTGCTATAAATGCCTCAATATTCATATTTGATACCGTAATATTTACTGACACCATAACATCAGGTTGTGGAAAGAACACAATCATTGTTTTTAGCTTTTATAGCTATGCATTGTGGTCTACTGGGACAGTCAAAATTTTGTTTTAATTTATAAAGGAGAAAAGAAGAATTTATAAAGGAGAAATCCTGCCCCAAAATCTGTGATTATCATCTTTATATGCTGAACGTGAATGGTCTTTTATACATTTCAGGGTATCACAGTGGTGATGATTATTTATGTGTAACTGCTACTTGAAAAAAATTTAACACCAAACACTACAGGAAATGCTTGTAACTAATCTTAGAGGAAAAAAAAATGTTAAAGGAAAAATCATATTTGTCCTTCAATTATATATCGCCTGGATGGTAAATATTCATCTACTACATCAAAATACTCCATTAATCTCCTTATATGTATTATTAAATATTTATGATTAAAAATATTTATTATTAAAGTACTAAGCAATCTATCATGATCACCATGATCACACATCAAGGTAGATGGTGTTAAAAACAAATTATCTAGCGATATGATGTTGATTAATTTAAAATTCACCATCCTGGATATACTCAAACCCATGATAGGTATGTTAATTCAGTGAAGTCCACTGTAATTTTTTATACAATCTAAAAGTAACAGAGGACTGAATGTTCTTAGAGATGACTTTTAAATATCAGATAGTAGTGTCCTGGGCTTTGTTTCACCAGTTCCTATATTCATAACATCTCCTGTAAACATCTACTCTCTCACCAGACAAAAGTATAGAAACAGATTCCCCGTGTGTTCTTACATTACTTAGGATGATCTTGCATATTCATCTAGCCTGATAAATCTTATTTCTAGCAGCCATGTGAAGCTAGGTCAACAAAGAATGGGCAAGTAATGAAACTTTCTGATAAAATATCAGACATCGAGGGTATGACTTCTGGGCAGTAATGTGCAAAAACTGAAAAAAACCCACCACCAATGCAGTTAGCTTCTAGACAAATCATAACCCTTCCCTTAATAATTAAGTAGGTAAAGTGTCACAAATTTCACTTAAAAAACATAAAAAATGGTTTCAAACTCTTTCTTTTGCAGTATATAGAAAAGCTCCCAGTTGAATGCTACAGTAAATGTGGATTTATCATCCTTGCTGGAATAGTTTAACATTGTGTAATTAATTAAATATTTATAGGAACAGAGAATGCAAAAATAACTCTATGTATAGAGGCTGTGACATTTATGTGGAAGAAGAAAACCTCAGGATAAGTTCTTTAACTTAGAATGAAGATTTGGATCAGGGCACCCACATGATAAGCAAGTACTCTAAACTTGAGTTACAGGATAGACTGCTTTAGAGCTATCTCATTGTAGATTACTCTAAAATGATTTTTTTCTCGTTCCAGAAAAAAAAAGAAAAAGAACTTTAGGAATTTAACTTTTACATGAAGTGGAACAACTCTTCTTATTTAAATCTTATGCAATGTATTAAATTTCCACTACATAATTTCACCACAGTTAAAAAAAAAAAAAAAAAAAAAAAAAAAGATATAGAGGGTTTTTGAGTGTTGACCTGTCTGGTCACATCTCTATTAACACATCTATTTGGTTATTAGATAATGAGGAATTGTGAAAATAGAAAGAAAGTTCAAGAATAAAACTTCAGCTAATATACAGCATCCAAAACTGTGTAGAATTCTACTGCTGAAGAAGAGTCTGAAAAAGAACGTTAACAGGCTATGTAATTGCAGTGTTTGGAAGGATACTTCTTTCAGTTATCGAATGTATTTGAATATAATGATACTTTTCAGTTCTCAGAACCAGAAGACTGAGGATGAGTCAGAACAGCAAGCTGTAGATTACATTAAATGTTCCAAAGGAAAAAATAAATGGAAACAGAATTTAGAAAGAGAAGACATAACACCAGAAACAACAGAGTCACTATAACTCCACCAATAAGGATGGAGACACTTCAAAAGATTCTATATTAAGGTTCATTTGTTAACTGTCAACTCCCTCTCTGATGTGTAACATTCCACTGGAAGTCTTTTGTGAACAGATTTTGGTTTTATATTTCAGAACTTCCAGTTCTTGTCTCAGTAGAGCGCAAAGCTGCAGAGATGCATGAAAAGAGAGAAAAAGCTGTTGAAAAACAGGTCATGTAAATAATTCTCAAATGCCAAAAAAAAACCAAACCCCAAACTTTATTTCAGGTTTGACTGAAAATGAGCTTTTTTTTTTTTTTTTTTTTTAAGTGGCTGATTTTCTTTCTATTTTCAAGGAGGAATCTGGAACTGAAGCTGAAAATTCAAGGTCTGTATAACTTGCAGTATAGAGTACATATCCATGTGAACTGAAACAGCATGGATATTAACAGTAACATACCTGCAACAACACACAGGCTTCATCGAGTTTCTTCACAGTAACACAGGTGGAATGATTCCAGTACCTGAGATAAATTATTGATACCTTCATGTGTCTCTGCACCACCTCTCATGCTTCAAAACAGTATATGTCAGGGTTACAACTGCTTTGACAATATTCTTTAATTTAGGATTAGATATATGTGCCAGTACTGCCTTTTTGGAAAATGGAATAAAGGTCACGTCACAGAAAAGGAAGATTTTTTTCATCATAGTAGCCAAGGGTTTCTGTTCTCTGAGTGTCTGAGCTCAGTGTCTGAGCTTAAAAGATTTATAAGGAAAAGACCTGTGGGTACAAGATGCACATCAACACAAATATTCAGCTCTAATTTGTTGGGCTGACTAACATACTGCTATATTTTGCAGAATAATGTGAGTTTTATCACAAGCTTTCTAAACCAAAGTAGCACTGTAATACAAAGTGCCAGAATTTCCAGGTGAGTTTTTTGTAGAAAAGAAACAATAGTTAATTAATTCTACAAGTGTTATTATTTGTAGCATTTGCAATGGTCCTAGCTGAGACTGAGGTACTCTTTTGCAAAGACTTTGTAAAAAGTAGTGGAAAACAAGATCTGCTTGAAAGAATCTATATTCTTATTTCAAACAAAAGTTGTGAAGAGGTGCAAAGAGATGGACTGATTTTCTGTTTGTCATAGCCAAACTTTTAGAAGAAAGCATTTTGGAGATCATTCACAGTACTCCAGCATCTGGTGACAATACAATACCATCAGAAGAGAACTTAACCTTATTTGTGTATTTAGATGTATTCCACAGACTGTCATTCAGAACAGTTTTTTCTCAGTGCGATTATGAAAAAAACAGATCTCCAGAGACCCACAAAGGATTTTCCTGTCAAGGTGAGTCTGGAACCTGTTGTTTGTTCAAATTATTTTTATGGTTGTAGGTCAAATGCACTTAACATTGCATAAGGAGCTCTTTAGAAATAATAGTTCATGACATAGTCTGATTCATTAAGCTACCTGGTTAAGGACTATGAAGTATAAAGGAAATAAAAAGGAACAAGGGAAATGATAAATTAAAACCAGACCTGAGGAGAACGTAAGAACAGAGCTGTGTTTATTGTTTTCCCAAGTTTTTAATCCTGTATGCATGCCTGTGTATGCAGAATTCACTAGCAAACTTCAATCCAGATGAGAAGGTGAGTAAATGACCTACATCTGTGAGAATTCCAGATACGAGACAGCGGTGGGTTATGCAGCCCAGGGTCTGGAATTGGATATTAGCCAGGCTGAAAAGCTCTGTAATATTCAAGGGATCTGTGAGTGTGGGGGTGATGATGGGGCAGGTGAGTGATTGCATACACCTGATTGCCAGTAAACATCAAGACCGACAAGCCAGTGAGTAGGAGGAGACCCATTTAGAGGGTAAAGGTGTCTGAGATCCTGGCTGGATGTTAGGTGCATATTCAAGTGTCCTTAGAATATGGGTGTACTTGGGAATCTAGACAGTGAGGGCATATGTGTTTTCACTAGTGAACATCAATCACAATCAGAGAGAGGAAACACAGCTTGGCCATTTGTACTTATATTTTATGAGAGTCACAATTTATATGTTATATGTTGGTGTTGTTAAAAGCAGTGGCTTGAACCTGAAATGGGAACGCAGCAACTGCATCCATCAGCCTGTGATGGAGACTCCTGGGTCATGATGTCTTACGCTGTGCTACTCTGTCTGTAGAGAGTATTAATAAGATGCGAGTAGTAGTGTACTGCTAAAAAAAGATGTATGGTTACATTTTAATTAAAACTTTTGGTTTTAACACATACAATTCAATCACAAAATACCATTGTTTCTAGAAAATGCTAATTTTATAGAAGGTTTTGTGACTTATTCTAATTTGTGAGTATTTTTTCTAAACTCCAGTTTGCTTGCCCTCCTTGTAAAATTCTGCATTTTGATGGAAACAATTTTTTTCCTGTATAATTTAATACATTCTTTAGATATATTCAACGATTATGTGTAATTTAGATGTGATTTTAGATTGGCAAATAATTTAATAACTTTGTTGGCTTATTTTCTTCTCCTAAGATCTTATTTCGGCAATCTGAAAATCATTCCTTCAATCTATTTTTTTTCCTCTTTAGGAGGATCCATTGGTTTTGTTTATTTTTATTTCTACTTCGGTAGTATCTTAAAAGTAATATCTTTAGTAGGCTCTTAAGGAATAAATTGGATTTTTCCTATCATTCTGATTTCCTATCATTTCCTATCATCCCTATACCTAACATAACCTGTAAGGTATTCTTCAATTTGCAAATAAATTAAAAGGAAAGTAAGCTAAACAACAACAAATAATCAGAAAAAATCTCAACCCATTTCTCAGAATAGAAAAGTATTCACAGAAATTTTAGGTTTTTCTTTATGAATTGTCTATAGAATTACATTTACATTTCTTGAGTGGATAACTTACTGAAATGGTATTCATTAGCACTTTATTACTTATGTGAATATTTGCTTTCTTTTTTTTTTTGTGAAACTCCACATCTCTATTTTTTGACTAAGAAACTAAAATGCATTGAAAGACAGATGGATGCAAAAATCCACGTTCTCTTAACTAATCCAAGCATATCAGCTGTGGAATGAGAAATAAAGGAGAAAGATATATTAAAGGGACATACTGGTTTAAAATATATCAGGCATAAAGGCTGGTAAAAAACTGGTGACAAGCAGATACATATATACTGTTTTCATAAACTAACAATTCAGTTTATGTATAAAGATAATGTCATGTAATCTGCAAACAAGAAAAAACTCACAGCAGCATGAGATTCAAGTAAGAATTAAATATTTTATTTTATATGCTTTTTATCTGTATTTTGGAGAGCCATTTCACACGCTGTTTTGAGAATTACTAGCATCTATAATCCCACTAAGTCTGTTTACAGCATAGCCTGCAGTGAAGAGACACCTGAACCAGTACATGCGCCAGAAGCGGTGTTGTCCCAACACTACTGAGTTCTGTACATTCTTATTCCTTCTCCTAATGTAATCACAATACATTCATTTCTCCGCTATCGATGCTAATTGGAGCTTGGCAGAGTATTGAAAACAGAGGTGGTGTTATGGTTTCCACACTGAGCTAATGTCCTCAGGATCCACCCCATGCACAGCCCATTTGGCTTCACAAAAGATGCCATGTTGTCCAAATGCATGGACCACTTTGGGTCTGAAGCTGTGCTCCTGGTGTACAGCATCTAAACTAATGAGCCCTCCAGATATGCCAGACAGCATGAGTGAAGAATAGCTGGGACAGCTTGTGATCACTGGCAAGGGCTCAGCACAGCAGAGAGGCAGTTATAACGCTTCTGGAGAAAAGATGGGTGTCATTGCTCTCGTGGCTCTACACTTGGTGCAGTAATCAGTGCAGCATTTGAACTGGCCTACCTAGGTCAACTTGGATCTTTTAACAACTCTATCATGATTTAGCTGCAGCATGGATAGCTACTTCCCAGATGATGCAAAAGTTACTAAATTTGAGTTGCCTCTGACTGCCTGTAGATGTTAATGATGTATGCTGATCTGAGCTAGTCGGTCCACCTCCCTTGTGTGGTCAAAGAAGAAAAATAGCAACTTTTGGGCTGACATCTACTTCTTTATAATCCTGATCAGAATTTTTTTTTATGCCTAATTCTCCACGCTGAATAAAACGAAGCCTCAAGTGTTTGCCTCAAATGTGTGCATTTATGACTGATGTCTAGAACTAGCTGGCATGACCCATGCCACTTACCATGGGTCTCGTGTCTTACTATTTTAAAATGTGTTACTTGTAGTGATGTGGAAACAAACCTTACAACTCGAGAACAGTTATAACACAGGTATGTTTATTATGGCACCGGGTGCAAGGAGGATATCTCCTCCTAACTTGCACACCTCATTACAAAACAAACGATTATTTATAATGCAAATCATACATATGCAAGGCTATAAAATGGACTATTACAGAAATAGGCAGGATTATTCTAATTGTTTCCAGGAACTCATTATAATTCTCCTCTTCTAGGCGCTTGCGCACTGCCTCCTGGTGGTGTCCTTTGAGGGTCTCTGGGAGGAAGGCCCTGAGTCTTTGGTGAACTTTTTCCCTTTGATGAGTTGGCTCATCTCCTGACTGCAGGGCTGATTTGTACCACTTGTTCCACCAACTGCAACTTCAGAATTCCTATTGTCTCCTGTAACAGACCATAAAGTTCCTACTGGCATGCTAAGGATACATTGTTTCTTAAAGCGGTGTAACTTCTCTGGAACTCTACAATTAAACCCTTAATTTCTGGTTCTTGCTTCAATAGAAAAAAAAACAAAAAACTTCACTTCCCCCTCTGTGTTTACCGATTGACATAGGAGGGACATGTTTTGCATGTTTGGAGTTCACAGAAAGTGGAAAGAACTGACATTATTTGACCATGTGAGGCATCCGTTTTTATCATTGATTTTGGAGTAAGCAGTAAAACCACTTTCTATGGCTCTGATATAAAAGGCAACAGTGGCTTCAGGACAATGATTCTGCCTGTAATTAAGTTCATAACATCAATACAAAACCATTTGTTTTGTGAGTTTCTTAGGTTCTTGTGACACTGGTCTAAAATGTTGGATCATTCTGCTGTTAGGATGATTATGGATGCAGAGGGAAACATACAAACTGACAGTTAATCAAGTGGTTTAAAAGTTAGTACCTGCAGGCAAAAGACAGCTTTGGATGAATGTGCACATACTGTGAGAATTGAAAAGTATTCAGCCCTGAACTGGAAGACTGGGGCAAGAAGAGCAATGCATACAGTGCTTCAGACATTTTTGACACACCTTTGTTTTGTTGAAAATAAAAATTAACAAAAATTCTTTTTTGAGGGAGGGAACAAAAAGGGGGAAAGAAAAAGGCTAATTCATCTCTTGTTTGAAAGACAAAATAGCAGGCTGTTGAAATGTATTTTTTTGACACCTTCCAACTTCCAAATTAGGAGCAGCAAATTCTTGCCCACATCTAAATTTATTACAGTTGTAAATACCATGCTTTTTATTTTAGATGGAAACAGTCTGAGGACAATGCTCATTTAAACACATGATTTACAGCTAAAGGATTTGGGAGTTTTCAGACACCTACAAAATATGTGAGCAATTGGCTATTACTTGTTAACACCAAAGCAATAGAAATTGTTTGGCAAAATAGTAAATGAATGTTTAAAGAAGACAGATCTAAATTTGTGCACTACTAAATTACATGAAAAATAATATTGATCGTATGAATCATTATACTGTTTGGTTTTATGTCTACTAATTTCTAAAACTTACTGAGCTGCTGTAATGTAATGTCAACATATTTTTGAAATAAATGCCAGGTCAGAATTTGGAAACTCTCTGGGTAAGGGTAAGATACAATGAAATGACCAGATGTTCTGATCTCTGTATTTGTTTTCAGGCAGCAGTACATCACTGGAACAGTGTACTTCAACATCAGCTTTCCATGGCTAACCAAAATGATTGTAGATTGTACAAAATAACTGTGGTGGGGTGACCTTAGCCAGGGAATAAGGTGACCAAGTCACTTTCTCTAGCAGGATGGGGGAGAATCAGAAGAGCAAAACTGAGACAACTCATGGGTCAAGATAAAGACATTTTAAAAAGTGAAGTAAAGCTGCATGAACAAGCAAAGTAACATAAGGAATTAATTAAATACCTCCTACCCACTGCAGATGTTTAACCGCTTCCTAGAAAGCAAGGCCTCAGTCCATGTAATGGTTATTCTGGAACACATATGCCACTACCCTGAACATCCTTCCTCATCCTTTCCCCTAGCTTTTATTGCCAATCATGCCATGACATGGTATATAATATCCCTTTGGTCAGTTTGGGTCAGCTGTCATATCTTTGTCTCCTGCCAGCTTCTTCTGTGCTCCCCCAGCCGACTAATTGTAGGGGCAGAGTGGGGAAAAGAAAATTTCAACACTGTGTGAATACTGCTTAGTGATAGCCAAAATGCTGTTGTATTTTCAACAATGGTTTAGTCACAAAGTCAAAGTACAGCACTATACAAGCTGCAATAAAGAAAATTAACTCCATCTTTCCCAGACCCAGTACCGTAACTGAGGAAATTTTTGTCAAATAATGATAAATAATTAAGAAGTATTTTAAGGCTATACTTCAGCAGATTTTGTACATCTAGCTCTGTATAAACAATATAATTTATTTACATCAGTACAGTTGTATAAATTGTGCATGCTTGGCAATTTTTTTGTTAGTTGAACAAGAGGAAAATCATAAAACTATTTTACTTTTGTGCTTCTAACAGGTGATTGCAAACAAGAGATTTAACAGCTGTGTATACAAGGAGAACATGTCTATTAAAACTAATGTATACTGGATGTCTATAATTCTGTGCATGGTTGCTTAGAAAATAGCCCCCAAGGGGCTTGAATGAAGTCTAAAGAAAGCCAACAAGCAGAATTACAGCTGAAAGAGTAAGTTAATCTTTGTCCTTAATTCACCCTATTGACACTGCAGAACAGTCTTTTGAATGTGTAACAGTGTTCAGGAGGAAGGAGTCCTGTTCTAGAAGGCAGGTGAAAAGCAAAATTGACACTGACTTCTTTCACACTTCTCTATTTTGGGAGTCTTTAAATCATACTCCTGTAATACTTTCCATTCAAGGACAAAAGAGCTTTTTAACTGTTTAAATGTTAAGCCTCTAAAGATATATATGAGTAGAGTACTTATTATTGTCTTAAAAATGGACTGAAAATCCAAACAAACTTTCAGTCAGTAAAATTAGGTATGTAACTGTTAGATTCGTTCCCTACACATCATGCTCAATTCAAATTGACTTGGAGCACTTAATACCTCTCAAACCTTCATTTATTGCTTTGTTTGGCCTCTATTCTGATGTATGTGCTGAGATGTGCATATCCAAGTATGATATGTCATGGTCTTCACCTGGTTTCTTGGTATTTAACCTAGTGTTAATCAGTTGCTACCACTTATTGAGCCTAGTGGTAGATGAAGGAGAAAATCAGTTTTCCTTACTTCAGTTCTGTGCTTAAAGAATGGAGCTCATGAGTTGAATAACTTGGATTCACTTTGTTTGATATTGTGACCAAAATTAGGTTCTTTCAGTGCCTTATGAATATTTAAACTTCAGTTATCAAAAATTTGTCTCTCTCAATTGCAAATTATTTTCTTGTGGGGTACGTATTCTTGGCATGTGCTCCACTGAATATGAAGTACATTTAGGCCCAGATTCTCTGGCTAAATTTAGGTCATCTCTTGCAATCTGAATGATTTTACAGAATTATCTTCTAAAGATAATTCCTTTAAATAAGTTCTACCAGTTAGTTCAGATAGTTGTGAATATTCAAGCTTTAAAGTTCCAAGACACGAACTTCAAAAGGGCAAACTACACAAGACCAACAGGAGATTTGGGTTCTACCTCCAATCCCTAACTTCTTAGGAATTAACAAAATATTCCTACTAAAAAGCACTTTCTCTCATTTCCTCTCTGTTCCTAAGGCTTTAGATTTTGGCATGTGTGACTGAACTACTTACATCTGTTAAACTAAACTACTGTGTGAAGTGATTGCTATGCTTAATAGCCCATCCACCACACCCTCCCCAAATCATTTTATTTCCCCAGTGTTATGAAAGAAAAGGGAAAAAATATCTTCAAAGTAAGTACTGCACAATGTTAATTATATCACAAAAGAAGCATATTTTATCAACTTACTTTATTCTCAGTTGGGTGAGAGAAGCCTTATGGTTTAGAAGTAGGACCAGCTTAATAACTTTCCTAAGAGAATACTTAGACAAAAATTTGCTTATGAAAATAACATCTCAAGTAAAACATTTGGGAACCTGGCATTTAACTTAGTGTTGTCCTATGATCTACAGAGGCATGTGATACCTAGTTGTCTCCACAGAGCTGCTCCATGGAGATCAAGGACGAATACCCTCCCAAAGGCATGCAGAACTGTACTGAAGCTGGTACATTTGCTGTGTTCAGCCATGGGTCTGTCTGCTTCCCTCAGTCTCTTTGTAGCAACAATGACAGCTTATGCAATTCTTGAGCACGCTTCAGGCCTCTTTCATGAAGGCTGCCTACAGTCTAGACTTGTATTATTAATGATGAAACCCATCTTCTATGGTGTTTTCTGAAGCAGCTACACTAGCATTTTGCTTCTTAACTACTGGGCATTATTTCAGAGTTGGTATATTGAAGTGTAGTCATTAAAAGCGTGAGCTGGATCTAGTGTTCTTATTCAAAAGGGCAGCTCTGATCTGATCCTTGAATTTTCAAATAAGATCGGCTTTCTTAGATGTGGGGAATATTTCCCTATTTGGTCCTGATGCTAAAATTCAGCCTTGAGCAAGTTTCTATAAGAAAAGACTTGTCTATGAAAAAATGACAATCAGTGATAGGCTGATAATTATAGCAATGTTAGAATGTACTGTTGTGACATGCCTTTGTAGTGAAGTTAGTGAAGTATCCCCTACAGTAAATTGCATTTTTCATAAATACCAAACATTTGGGGATAATTACTGCAAAGCACTTGGATGCCTGAAGGCTCTCTTTGTGAATGGAACCAACAGTGAGAAACAGACATGGAACAACCACGCATTGCTTATGAGTCTCTGTCTTTCCCAAATGCATTAACTCTAACTTGTTCTTAAAAATCACTTTAAAAAGCTTTTTTATCTTTTATGAATTCAAAACATCATTAAACAATCACTGCTTTTCTTGTTGTTTGAACAACATACTCCCCTCAGCTCTACATTTAGTAATAAAGTTTTAAAATTTCTGAGCTGAGGCACTTTCTAAATGAGCCATTTATCTCAACTGAGAAGATTTTGTAGTATGGTTTTTATCTTCTTTTTGTTTTTCTGTAGACAGGTAGGTCAAGTAAAAACTATCAAGCACCAGAGTGTAGACTTTGCATAATAGTGTTAATATAGCTGAATATGCCTGTTTTCATGATTTACCTGTCAAAAGTATAATTGAACAATCTTTGTAGGAACTGACAGCTTATATACAAACTTTCTCCACGCAAACATGCCTTCTTTCAGATGCATATAATTTTAAGCCAGTGTTTTTGTACTTTCCCTCTTTCTAAAGTGTTTTTTGAGGTTTTTGTTTGTCTCTTCGATTCATCATGTATTTTCTATATCTAATGATGCTGTCATATATTTCATCTCCTTTTTCATCATTTTGTACCTGTTTATTCTGACTTGACATTCACTGATGATGTCCCTGTGAAAGATCAGTCTTTCATCAGGGAACCACAGCAATTTTTATTTTACCTGCCTGTTGCCTGTGTTAACTGGTGGGGACTGGTGCTGCCTTGGACATAACCACCTGTAGGATTGATGGATTATACATACAAATATGGTTTATTTTCCTATTAATTATCTGTTACTGGGCATATCTTTCAAAATTGTCAATTCCAAAGAAGATATCAAATTCCTCCTATGGAAAAAGCGGAGGCTAATTTATTCCAGATAGGTATCAATTTCAGCATTTCTTTAGTTTAATTTCTCAGTTACCTTACTTTGTTTCCTTGGTTTTACTGATTGCTTTGTTTTAGAATAATTCCCCATAATTCAGGCTTTGAGAAACACAAGTGCATGAGTTAATAATTTATGTTTCATGATTAATGTGGGATTCAGGTTCAAGTTCACATACCTACATATCCAGGTACACACACGCCCATACACAACATAAGCACCTATGCTCTCTCTCCAGTCGGTAGAGCTCAATTAATTTCCCTTGATAGATGCCTCCAGTTCATTTAAGATGTCCTGTTACAGTTCACCTGGTTTATAACCACTTCTTAAGAAGTCTACAAGTTATGTAGGTCTATGCAGATGTCTCTCATACTCAAGGCTGCCTCAAACATCACTATATCCAGTTTAAAAAAACACTAATAATTCAATGCATTAAGTGAAGTCTAAAGAGAGAGTCAGTTAACCATCCACTAGGAGCTTGATTCAATTGCCTGAATACATGTATCTAATACAGATGCAAGATTCTGTAGGACATCTGATATATCTACTTGAGTCTGGCAGATATGATACAGGACTTCAAGGAGATATGTGCATTTCTGGGCTAGCAGTTACAGAACCTCTAAAATGCCAATACACAAGAAGTTTCACACATAGATGATAGAATTATTTTTTTTAATGTTGTTATTTAAGGTATTGATGCCTAAAAATTCAGGTGTAGATCAAGCAACATTCAAATAATAAAAAAACTGATTTATTTATTGACTTTGGCTATTTTGTATTGAAAGACTGAAAATTATCATGAAGGTTGAGTATTTAAGAAAATCAAGTAAAGAGAGAAAACAATATCACATAAATTACTTGAACAACAGAAAGTGACATGATATTTTATAATTGATATGCAATGTGAAATCCATAACCGTGTCTTGGGTGTCTAGGCTCCACAGAAACACAGAATCACGGAATAACATGGGGTTGGAAGGAACCTCTGGAGATCATCTAGTCCAACCCTCCTGCCAAAGCAGGTCAACACAAGGAGTTAAGTAATACAGAAAGATAT
The DNA here is from genome assembly GCA_004320125.1 of Scolopax mira. Taxonomy (NCBI): domain Eukaryota; kingdom Metazoa; phylum Chordata; class Aves; order Charadriiformes; family Scolopacidae; genus Scolopax; species Scolopax mira. The sequence goes on from BJBW01002517.1 coordinate 21,875, forward strand.
AAAGATATTTGACGTATTGATGTAGTGCTGGGAGGTATGGTTTAGTGATGGTGATCCNNTTTTGTCAGTTAGGTTGATGGTTGGACAAGATGATCTTTCCTTCCAACCTAGAAGATTCTGTGATTCTGTGATAAAATTGAATACAACATGAAAGAAGTCTTAAGACACTGGCCAATACAGAAAGTTTGGATACAGACAGGGCTCAAAAACTTCATACTGAAAATACATCCAGGCTGAAAGAACATATTTATGTCTGAAGGGATACAAACCTGAACCATTAGCATTTTCATCCTTTCTTTCAGACATCTGAAAAAGTCTCACATTTTCAAAACATGGATGACAGGTGAACTTTATTTCAGTAAAGTTGTCTGGTGATTGCAACACACTCTTCTTACTACTTTACACACAGATGTGGAATCAATTTACTTCCTTGCTTGAAAGAACTCAAATAAATTACTTCAATTCTACTTGCATGTTTTGGAGAAAGCAGTGAAGGAATGGGACAGGGAAAAGGGAGGTGTAGTCTATTTTTTCCATAAATTTACTTGAAGGGCAATCTTGAAGATCGTTACCTACCTATTTCACTTTGCCCAGATAGCCATTTAAAGGAAAAGAACAGTTAAAAAAAATTTTTGGCTTCCTGAACACTCGAAATTTTTCATTCTGAAGGCATTCCATCTTAATAAATGTAATGTTATTATTATTATTATCATCATTGCGTAATATACTGAAACATGTTATGTATGGTATACTGTCAAAGAACTGAAGCAAAAAACACAAACCAAAAATACTAATATACTTACCACTTACCATTGATAGGTTGTTGTTAGTTCACTGATTTATTTAATTTTGTGTTTTCTAAAGTACCACCAAAGTGCTCTTTACAGACAAGATCTAACTAGAAGAAAAAGCAGTGCCAGATAATGACATCTATGAAGAACAATGTCAATGGAAACTATAATTTTTACAAATGAATGCCCAGATTGTTGTAGAATAAGAAAATTCAAGACAAAATTATGATACTTACCTGAAATCAATTGACCATAGTTTTCAGGTCTAAATGCTGAGTTTGCTATGAAACAATAAGAAAGTAATCAATACAGAGATGCTATTCTAAGGGGAGATTACAATTCTTGTTCCAAGATGCCAAGATTCCATCAAAGATACTGTCAGTATCTGCCAGATGCATAATAAACTCTCTCCCTTCATGATAAATATTATTTTACACTTTATTGACTATTCAAACTGTGTGCAATCAGATTGAATGATATTTGTCATTTTATGGTATGATGTCAAATTCAACTGAAATCAATGCAGTACTCCCACTGACTTAAAATTGGATCAAGACTTGTCACCTTAGTAATGTGTCTCAGATTATCTTATATTTGTGATGAAAAAGAAGTCTGTTACCTGTGTATGTGACCTTGGTGTCAGTATGGAAAGGACTGCACAGGTTCTGCTGACCACACAACACAGGCTGTGTGTCATACGGTAAAACTGAGGTTAAAGATGAGAAAGGGGACTGTATCAACAGGATTTTTTACTGTCTGCGATTTAAGAGGAAAAGATTAATAAGGACATATTTTCATTTGCTATAAACTGTTGTGTATCATTTGTGTCTGAACTGTGTAATTGATCCACAAAAGCTTAGAGTAGCTGAGAATTTATCTGGTAATACCTATTTCTGATTCTCATTTACACCAATAACTGAATGACTCGTGAAGATAGGCCTGATTTAAAAGCACATAAGTGAGATCAGAATCGGAGTCAGAATCTATCACTATCAAAGCAGAAAAGTAAGATATATGTTTTCCTACAAGCTACTTTCACAGAATCACAGAATCAACAAGGTTGGAAGGGACCTTTCAAGATGAGCTAGTCCAACCAGTGGAAAAAAAAACCCACAACAAGCCAACCAAAACAAAACACCACACACACCACACACTAACAAAAAAAACCCCAAACAAACAAAACCCCACACAAACCACACACCACACCCAAAACACCACCAACCCAACACTAATCCATAACCCCGAGAACCATATCAACTTGTCTCTTGAATACCTCTAGGGATGGTTCCTCAACCACCTCCCTGGGCAGACCATTCCAATGCCTGACAACCCTTTCAGGAAAGAAATAGTTCCTAATATCCAACCTGAACCTCCCCTGGTGCTACTTGAAGCCATTACCCCATGTTCAATCATCTGTGACCTGGGAGAAGAGACCGACCCCTGCCTCTCTACAGCCTCAGTCTCTATGTAGAGAGCGATAAGGTCTCCCCTCAGTCTTCTTTTCTCCAGGCTGGACAACCCCAGCTCCCACAGCCTCTCCTCATAAGGCTTGTGCTCCAAACCCCTCACCAGTTTTTGTTGCCCTTCTCTGGACCTGCTCCAGCACCTCAGTGTCTTTCTTGTGGTAGGGGGCCCAAAACTGGACACAGTACTTGAGGTGGGGTCTCACCAGTGCTGAATACAGGGGGACAATCACCTCTCAGGTCCTACGCACCACGCTTTTCCTGATACAGGCCAGGATGCTGTTGGGCTTCTTGGCCACCTGGGCACACTGCTGGGTCATGTTCAGTCGACAGTCGACTAACAACCCCAGGTCCTTCTCTGCCAGGCAGCTCCACAGCCACTCTACCCCAAGCCTGTACCACTGCCTGGGGTTGTTGTGACTCAAGTGCAGGACCCGGCACTTGGCCTTATTGAACATCATCCCATTGGTCTCAGCCCATCCAGCCAACCTGTCCAGATCCCTCTGCAAAGACTTTCTACCCTCCAGCAGATCAACACTCCCACCCAACTTGGTATCGTCTGCAAATTTGCTGAGGGTGCATTCAATCCCCTTGTCCAGATCACTGATAAAGATGTTGAACCAGCCCCAGTACTGAGCCCTGTGGGACACCACTCGTGACCGCCCACCAACTGGATTTAACTCCATTCACCACCACTCTCTGGACCTGGCCCTCCAGCCCGTTTTTAACCCAGTGGAGAGTATTCCCATTTAAGCCATGGGCAGCCAGTGTCTCTAGGAGGATACTCTGGGTGACTGTATAAAAGGCCTTGCTAAAGTCCAGCTAAACAACAATTCCTTCATCCACCAAGCAAGTCACTTTGTCATAGAAGGAGATCAGGTTCGTCAAGCAGAACCTGCCCCTCATGAACCTGTGCTGGCTGGGCCTGATCACCTGGGCATCCTCCATGCGCTGCATAATGGCACTCAGAATGATCTGTTTCATGACCTTTCCAGGCACTGAGGTCAGACTGACAGGCCTTTAGTTCCCAGGATCATCCTTCCAACCCTTCTTGTGGACAGGCATCACATTTGCTAGGCTCCAGTCACCTGGGACCTCCCCAGTTTGCCAAGAGTGTTGTTAGATGATGGAAAGTGGCTCTGCAAGCCTTTCTGCCACTTCCCTCAGAACCCTTGGGTGAATCCCATCTGGGCCCATAGACTTGTTTGTGTCGAGGTTTTGGAGCAAGCCCCTTACCATCTCCCTTAGAATTACGGGGACTTCATTCTGCTCCCCACCCCTAAGTGCTGGCTCAGAGATCTGGGTACTCTGGGAACACCGTACTCTACTGCTAGACTGAAGCAAAGAAGGCACCTCAGCCTTCTCCTCATCCTCTGTCACTACGTTACCTCCCATATTCAGGAGAGAGTAGAGTTTCTCCCGAGTCCTCCTCTTGCTGTTAATATATTTATAGAAAGTCTTTTTATTGTTTTTAACCTCCAGGGCCAGGTTAAGTTCTATCTGATCTTTGGCCTTTCTAATCTTTTCCGTGCATAACTTTACCGCACCTTTATAATCTTCCTGAGTAGCCTGTCCTTTTTTCCAAAGAACATACACTTTCTTTTTTTCCCTGAGCAGTGACCCTATCTCTTTGTTCAGCCAGACCAGTCTCTTCCCCTGACGGCTCGCTTTCCTGCACACAGGGGCAGCCTGCGCCTGGGCTTTTAAGACTTCCTCCTTGAAAAATGTCCAGCCTTCCTGGACTCCTTTGCCCTTCAGAGTTGTCTCCCATGGGACTCTATGGTTCCCACCTGTGTAGATGCTGAGCTTCTCATATATATTACTAAATAAATCCTCACAAATTTCATTTGAGAAAAGGGAATATTTTTAGGTTCTTTGAACAATTGTTGCTGTGGAAAAGAATCAGGTTTATTAAATGCCTAGCATCAGTAATTTGATTCGCAGCTTTACTAAATATTCATATTCCAGAGAAACAAGAAATTCAGCGATAGTTTCTCAATATCAGATAAGTGCTTTTTGAGGCAGTATCAGACAGAAAGTTATCTGCAGTTTTTTAGAGCAGTCATTCTTACTCTTTTTCGAGTTACCTTCAGGATAACGATCTTCTTATCATCCACATGCCCCATCTCTTTGCCACTTTAGCAAGAGTTCTATCATCATTCACTTCCCATTTAGCAGGGTGCAGTCCTTTGGCAGAAAATCACTGGAATAAATGGAACCATGTTAGTGCATCCACTGACACAGTTTAATCCTATTTTTTCCAATTCCTTGGACAGAAAAAATGCTATGGAGTGCATTGGCCTATATCTTGAGCTGCATTACTTGTTTCTGTGCTCTGACATAACAGAACAGAAATAGTTATACTCAGGACGGTGAAGGGAGCTGATGTATCGTGCAAGTGGCAGGTTGGAATAGTCAGTTTTGGGAGAAACACTGCCTCATGTTGTAGGTGTGTTGAGAATCCACAGGTAAAAGGAGGGCAAAGGATATATAGTCAAAACTGCAAGGAAATGGAGAAGGGTAGTCTTATGGCAGATTCCAATACAAAATGGGCATCCTTTCTGTGGATCCAGCTTACTATTTTCTTACCTATTGTGTTCAGGGAGGATGGAGACATTCTTGACTGTACCTACTGATGAGGTGTTCTAGCTCCTTATAGTCTTTCAAGGTTAATACAGACCAAAACAGTTAGTTGTCTATATGAAAAGTGAAACCTGACTGAGGTGAAAGTGTATGAAAAGCTCAGGTGCCTGAACTGGGGAACAAGCAGTGGCTAGATAACTGTAGGTTTAATTTTGATACCTTTCAAGATTTCAAGACTTTCTTGATCTTCACATTGACTTCTGCATGGGAGCCTTTGTCATGAGCTGACAAGATCTTTGTTTGTACCTATATACCTGGAAGGCCTTCTATGAAGGTTTTTACCAATTTTCGGTGAATATTTCTTAAGTCATTGCAGACTGGCCAAAAGCATACTGTCACTGTTTCAGTTGGGATAGATTTATCTCTCTTATTAGCAGCTGGTATAGTGCTATGTTTTGGTTTTGGGATGAAAACAATGTTGACAGCATAATGATGTTTTTGGTTGTTGCTAACCAGTCAAGGCCTTTTCTGCTCCTCACCCCACCCCACCAGTGAATAGACTGGGAGTACACAAGAAGCTGGGAGGAGACACAACCAGGACAACTGGCTTAGCATATAAAGCTGGGGGAAGAAGAAGGAAGGGAGCATGTTTGGAGTGATGACATTTGTCTCCTCAAGTAACTGTTATGTGTGATGGAGCCCTGTTTTCTGTAGATGGTTGAGCACCTGTCTGTTGATGTGAATCACAGAATCTTCATGGTTGGAAGAGACCTTTGAGATCATCGAGTCCAACCAAAGTGAAGAATGAATTCCTTGTCTTGCTTTGCTTGCTTGTATGGCTTTTGCCTTACTTCTTGAACTGTCTTTACTCTCAACCTATACTTTTTCGCACTTCTACTCTTCCAATTCCCTTCCGCATCCCATGTTGGGGAGTGAGCAAGTAAGAAAGTGGCTGCATGGTCCTAGCCATGGGGTTAAACCATGACACATACCTAGGAAACATATGGTCATTTCTTCTACATTAAGTTCTTGTCTTGGAGCAGAGATTTTTAATTTGGGTCAGTCACCCACACATAGGCATCTCATACCATTGAGATACCTTTATAGTCCAAGATATCTTCACCACAAGGCTGACAGATATCATAGACAACTAAGAGAGAAGTGTGCTCTTCTACATATCTGATGAATATATCTTAGTGCGTCTCAAGTTATACTATTCTCCTGTCTGGAGAACTGGACTGAATTCCTTATTTCTCCATTTACTTATACACAGAGAAAAATTACACTCAGCTTAGTGTTTGGTCAGATTGTAGGCCACTCATTAAGACATCTACACTCCATTACAAATAAATAACACTTTTAGGGAAGACAGACATCAATTTGGTCATATTTGCCCTTCATAGCTCCAGTCTTTTCTATACAATCTTATTTCTTTATCATACCTACCACTACCATCTTCTATGAAATTACCTTGAAGATATATGGGGAAATGAAAAAACTGCACTAGGCTTGCTCCCAGAGCCTCCAGGAAATTTCCCAAGATCTTGAACACAAGCTGGAGGTATTAAGTGACAGATCATGTGCTAGCTTGATTAATCAGACAGAAAGATCACAACAAATATCCTTTCTAAATCTTTACAGACACTGATCTACAGCTGATAAAGCGTACTCTCTGTGTGTTAGTGATGACTGACTGTATAATTGGGACTGTATCACTCTCTACAACTACCTGAAAGGAGGCTGTAGAGAGGCAGGGGTCGGTCTCTTCTCCCAGGTCACAGCTGATAGGACAAGGAGTAATGGCTTCAAGTTCCACCAGGGGAGGTTCAGGTTGGATATTGGGAAATATTTCTTTCCTGAAAGGGTTGTAAGACATTGGAATGGTCTGCCCAGGGAGGTAGTTGAGGCACCATCCCTGGAGGTGTTCAAGAGACAAGTTGATGTGGTGCTCGGGGTTATGGATTAGTGTTGGGTTGGTGGTGTTTTGGGTGTGGTGTGGGGTTTGTGTGGGGTTTTTGTTTGTTTGTTTGTAGTTGTGTGGTGGTTTTTTGGTTTGTTTTGTTTTGGTTTGGTTTGGTTTTTTTTTTTATTCGGTTTGTTTGGTTTTGGTTTGTTTTTTGTTTTTTTTTTTCTACTGGTTGGACTAGCTCATCTTGAAAGGTCCCTTCCAACCTTGTTGATTCTGTGATTCTGTGAGTAGATGAATCCTGTGACAGGAAGACACATAGGTTGTTCCAACTATATACACAGTGCATATATGAGAGACACAAGGCTGAGACACAAGGTGTCCTGCATCCAGACACCTGGTTCCAGCTACCTAGGAGCTATGAGTTTCATGTGTTTCAGATCAGGAAGAAAGCCAAGATGCTTACAAAAGAATGACAAAAGACTAGAGAAAAATCATAAATGAGATGTTTAGATTTTGATTTTTAGTCTGATACAACACATTTAGTATTACACTTCAGTACATTCTCGGGGTACATTTTTGGCTTTAAAAAGTCTTTAAAAAGCTGAAATATTCTTTCATGTAAATCTAGAAAATCTAACATTTTGGATAATTCCTACTAAAGTGTTTAGGGCAGATTTATGGATGAAAGAGAGATATCTCTGAAGGTTTTCAGGTTTATCACTTATTTTGAGAAAGCAAAAGTTTCTTCAACATTTCATTAATTAATTTGGATGTCTTATTTAATGAAAAAGCAACCAAATCCAGCTGCACCCAATTATAAATGTTTAAGTATTTTGTATATGAATGTTTATCATTGAGTATCTATTAAAGAAGAACGGAAGTGAGAATGAAATTGTAAGTTATTAAAATGATAATTTAAAATTAATAGCATTTTTATATCAAAATATGTAGATCTAGGATTTATGAAAACAAACCAAACCAAAAGAACATCCTTCCATCTCTCCTCTTCTGAACTGATCTTATGGCATGAACTTTTGTATTGTTTGTTTTCCAAGACAAAAGATAATACACAGTTTTCATTTGACTCAAAAGAAACACAGAGACTAAAAAGGAGGTGCCTCTGTGTTCTCATTTTTAAGAATAATTTGATTTAAAAAAAAATAAAATCAAACTTAACCCAGCCAACTAGTAGTGTCTGGGATTCTGAACATTTCCCTAATTGCTTTCCTACTAAAATAGCTGTCAGGCAGACATGACCAGAAGAGGTTTATCCAGGGCATTATCCACAAGTAGACACTTGCATGGAGAATTGATTAAAGTCAGATTGTAATTACTGGCTTTCTGGATGTCTTTTTACATGTTTTATCATTGTGTTTCTACCTTCAAAAAGAACCTCCTGAATGACCTGTTTTTAGTCACATAGTCAGTAGTTCAAAAGTTTTAAAGGACAGCATGGTAATGAAATTCCTGACATTAACTTCTACAAATGTTCATGCAATTTCTGAACTACTTTTAAAAAAAAAAACCAACCAAAGGTTTATGAACTATGTTTTTTATATATTCTACTGAATAATCAAATATGACAATGGCTGTGATGAGGGTTTGCTTATAAACTGCTTTGAAAAAAACAGTCTATGCTCTTTTAACATAATTCACTAATTGATTTGTGCTTACCTTTGTATAAAATTAATTTTCTGTCTATAAATTAATAGAACAATAAAAGCTTTTTATCAAAAAATTTCTCTTTTCTTTATTGCTAATGTTATATGAATTTCAAATTGGTATATACGTTGATTTTTTTAGCAAAACTTACTAACATTTGTAACTTGTTAACAAAGCATTTAGCCAAAAGAAAAGCAACATTTGCTTGTTTGTACATATAAAAAGGAAATAAACATAAACAATATATATATAAATATGTGTTTGCGATGGGCAAATTTTTTAAAAGGTTCAAGAGCTTTATTTAATTTCACATACATACAAAGGACCTTGCTGAGCTATCCGAGCTGTCTAAGTCCCAAAGGTCCACAAAAAATTGAGTCTGGAAAACTTGAGTGAGATAACAGACTTTTCTCTTAGTGCCAGCTGGTTTTGGAAGTAGTGAAAATAGGGTTTTTTTAGCACTAGTTTTCCTGGAGAGATTAAAAAGTGTAGAGGAAAGCAACATGAATAATAATTACAAATTAAATGTTATGGAGCTTGTAAAAAGATTTTGTTTGAGTCTAAGACTTTTTATATCTTTCAGTTCTTTGTGTATCCAGCTACAGCCAAGTATATCCCTTCTACTTATAATTATTTAAAACTTATGTAAATATCCAGTAACTCTTGTTAATCTGATGTCAATAAAAATTTTGCCATAGGCTTCAATGCAGACAGATTGAATCATCACAAACTAATATAATTTTATATACATCACTTCAGGTTTGCAACATTTCAAGAATGATTTAATTCTGCGAATCAATCAAGATTCCAATGCACAGATATTATTGCATATAAAACGTACAGTCCATTAATATTTTTTCTCTGCTAAGGCCCATGAGAAAGGTTACTCATGGGCTTTTTTCAGCTGCTACACTGATTTCCTGTGTAAATAAGCAAAATCACTGAATATTGAATTTATTTCATTTGATGTTAGATACCTTACACTTGACAGCTGCTTAGTCAATGGTAATGTACAGGTACCTCCAAAGCTAATTCCCTTCTTCTTTGGATAATTAAAATAGTGAGGACAAAATCACCATTTGGAGTTGCTTGCACTTCCCCGTTGAGAACTGACAAAGTTAAACTTTGGTTGAAATTAATCCAAATTTTACTTTGCCCATGTCTCAAATGTCTTTTCTTTATGGTCCAGATAGGGACCTTTTCTTCAGAAGTTCCTGCTGGAAATTTTAAAGCTCTTCAGGATTCCAGTTTTACCATGGCAGTTGCCATCTAATAATCACCATTACTACTGGTGATTCCTTCTGCCTTTTGTATTATACAGCTTTCCTAAATATTTTAAAAATACAAATGTTTGGTACATTAACTCAGAAAAGTTTAAGATGTTGTACTAGGAGAGCGAATAAACCCTGAGGATAACAAACAGTTTAGAGATCTGCTACTGTATTTCTCTGTGTGCTGAATTCAGCAAAATTATATATCATATTAATGCCATCTTCTTAGAGATACTTTGGGTTCAAACATCATCCACATCCTTTTTGGTACATTTGACAAGCTGCCAGATAACACTTTATTTACTCAAATGGAAATACTTCAGATTTTTTGTCATTCTTTAATTTCTTCTTTCTCTTCTGAATATGTTCCAATTTTGACTTCAGACAAAACACCTTTAAACAATTTTAACAGTGTCAGTAAAAGTAAATTAAATTTTTCTTAAGTCACTTTCTCTCCTGCTTCTGTCGTATTTGTGGTACTGTCAGTAGATGTAACTGAGACCACAAAGATATCTATTCTCTGAAAAAAAACCCCATACAAAATCCCCCCCTGTATAACTAGTTTTTTCCCCAAAATAATAGGAAAGAGACCATTTTTTTATATACTCTTTTGAGGCAAAATATGCGGAATGCTTGTTGGAAGAATTCATACCACAAGACTGCAAACAGGAGGCTTTTTGGTTCATGTCAAGATCTTATTTGTATTGAGTGCATTGAAACATTTAAATTTTTATAAGGCACTGATCTGCTGCATTAAATTAAAGTTTTTTAATAGTGTAGAACTCCTGATTTAATTTTTTTAGTTTGTTTTTTGGTTTTTTTTCTTTTTTATGTTGTTGTTTTTGTTACTACTGGAGTCACTTTTGTCATAAAATATTTTGTTTAAATATTGACAACCATATGAACTTGCCTCTATCTACATTTTGTTCAAAGATATTTTTGTGAAGGCTTATGAGCAAAAAGCATTCTAGTCACAATGATGAGAATTATGAATAAGGAGAAACTACACACCTGATTAAAAAAAGCCTATACTTTTAACTCTCATTTAATGATCTTAAAAACTCCCTTGATCAGTTGAAAATCATCAGTTACCAAAGAGCTCTGAATTTTCAAGCATATTTTAAAATAGTTATGCTTTACTATACAAAATAAATTATTATCATCTAGAGCCTTAGAGATTAGTCTTACAACCAAGCAGAGAGAAGAAAGAATGAATGAAACATTTACTTTACATTTTATTCAGAATTTCCTGGGCACTTTCTTCCAGGGATATCATAGAGTATGATTATAATTGTCTATGTACCTAAAATCCATTTCTACAGGTTTTATCAAATGTAATAAGCATAGAGTTGATCAGATGTATTTTAACCTTTTTTTTGCTATTTAATAAGGGGAGTAATGATGCTTTTGACTTTCTCAGCCAGTTCAGGGACCTTCCGCCTTAAGAGTCTAGCGTATTAGGAGTAGTATCAAACAAGCATCAAACTTATCATCATAATGTATTGGTATTTTCAGGCTGATGTCAGGGCTCTGAGTGCATTAATAAGCTTTAGTGGGCCTGACCAGCCTTACTTGAAGCCACACCTATGAAATGATAAATTAATTTCAGTTCTTTGTGGGGCCATCAGCCCGTTCCTGAGCTATGTTGGAAGAGTGTTGATCTGCTCAGCCACAACTGTTCACCTGCTTGGCCACAGAGCCCTATCATCAGAACCCCAATCCATGGACTGATTTATCTTGCTCTTGTGTTATCATAACCAGAACCTAATTCTGACCTATTGAATGACTTCCAAGCTTGACCTTGACCCTGCCTTATCCCTATGTCCTTATGGCCATACTCCTGACTGGACCTGCTTGTTACCTCCAGATCCACTTTGCTCCCTCACTGTGTGGCGTAGGGTGGGCCCTGGCTGATGAGGACCCTGGGCATCACACTCAGCTCCTGGTGCTCTTAAGGAGCAGCTGTCCCTTGCTGTTCCCTAACAATTGATTTTGCATGAAATGTATATTACTGCTGCTCTAAGATATATCTGAGTATATGTAATTTATACTGAACCAATGTAACAAGGACACAGGTACACATTCAGAAAATAAAGCAAATTGCTTTCTGGAAGTAGCATGTCTAAATTAAAAGTTTCTGCTAATCTTTTTCTGAAAATTATACTCCTGCCTCTTTCGTCTAAACATACCTGAAATGCAATAGTGCAGTGAACTTAAAACCTGTAGAAATCCCCAAACAACACTGAAAGGTTGTAGATGTGAACTAATTTTAACTTAGTTTCACACATTAATTAGATAAAAACATGTGGTATTGAGGAAAATATTATAAGCCATTTTAAATACCTTGTTCAATTTTTGAACTTAAAAAAAAATAAATTACTGTTTGCTTCCATCATGAAGGACTCAGATTTGCAAATTAAGGCATTTTGTATTTGATGTTGGAAAATATTTTTCCTCTTTCTTCTTCTTTGTCTTAATACTTTTTACATATAAATTTTTATATATGCAGACCAAAAGAGGTCTATATTTTATAGAATCTAAATAATTTTTCGCATTTGTATCAACCTATACAGATAGTATGGTACAATTGTGTTAGAAATTGGTGAATTGATATTGGTTTCTTTCTACCAATGCTACTGAACCTGTTATAAGCCACTGGTGGGCTGTGAGATGTCAAAAAAGGAATCAGTATTTTACTAGCTCCCAAATACTGTTAGCATTTGTTAAGACACACAACCAACATAAAAATGTCTATCATTACAGGTAAACTCTGCCAATTCAAAGTATAGTATTTGTTTAAATGCTAATATATTTCTATACTAGCTAACATGTTTCTATAATCATCCTTCACAACTCTTTATTCCCATTCTCAAGCAATAGCAATATATAGGAAAGTCTGATCCCTTTTTCTCGGGTGAAAAATAAAGGTTGCTTTTCAACTGAAATCCTCTTCTTTCCTGATATTCCAGCCCTTCTTTCTGGAAAATAAGAGCTCCGCTCACTGAGGTTAATATTTCCTTATCCTCATTCATCTCATGTCATTTCTAAAGCAACAAGGAATATTTATTTCTGGCTGATGATTCTAAACTAAATGTGCAGGAATAGAGTAGTTTTTGGAAAAAAGTCACACATATGAAAAAAATAATAAAATCACAGTTGTAGCTTAGACAGGCATATTTAGAAAGTATCTGAAGTAGGATGCTAGAAAAAATTATTATGTCTCTCCAAACCTGCTAAGAAAAGATGTTCTGTGAATAAATCCGGTAAAAGTGGTATTTAGTGTCACTGGCAGCATGTGAAGAGTAACACACAAGTGGAGAGAGGAAGAGTTACTTCAGTTCTTCATAGTAAAATTGGAACTCCATTAAAGTCCAGGTCAGCAATAGATTGACATTGAGAAAATGCAAATGCAATAAAAATGAACAAAACCCTTTTTCTAAAAAGACATTTTTTATGTCAGAATAGAAGGAATACACTGCTTATAGGCAGTAGACTTGTAGAATAGCTGGATGCCTGTCTAGCATGATTAGTTACACTAATTATGCCATCAAAGAAAACATGCTACTCACTCAAGTTAACGTAAAGAAAAAGCAATCAGTGAGTTCAGGTACTTTCCTTGATAAGAAAGGAGAAACTTTTCTCAACAAATGAATATAAATTCATCATTTTCAAGCTCCATTTTGACTGAAAGAGGTATATGGTAAGAATTGCCAGTACATTGGTGAAAACACTCAAACTATGTGACTAAAATGCTCTTGCTAGCAGCCTGAATCTGAATGAGTTGTTAGCAGTTCATTGTCCCAGTGCAGCTATTTGTGTTTTAAAACTCAATTAAAAAGAAATAAGTAACACAAAGGGTTTAGGGATTTTTAAAACATCAAATCATCAGTTTTATTCAGCCATTCAGATGATTTCTTCTTCAAGTGCTAATCAAAATAAGAAATACTGAACACTGATAAGATTCAGTCAACAGTTTATCAATAACATTTTTTTTTACCCTAAAAAATATTGATTTTTTTCAATAGTAAACATTTCTTTGGTATGTTCATTGGGAGGAACTTCTCTTTTCTATCTCACACAAATATTATCAGTTCTGAAGCAAAATAAGTTTTGGTAGGAAATACAACACAGATAGTTTTCTTGATTTTCAAGAACTCAGAAAAAAAAAATTACATTAAATTTTATGTATGTAGACAATCTAAATGGATGCAAAAAAGACATAAGAATTATCAGCTACCCCTGAGTTCACTTTAAAACCCAAACAAGTTTAAAAAGAGAAAGTAATATCAGTAATTCAGTTGTACAATAGAATACAAAGTTCACTTATTGATTATAACATTGGAAATAAGGTTAAAAAGAAATCAGAAAATATAATCTTAATCCATTAAAATCAGAAGATTTCTCTGAGATGTAAAATAATCTCTTTACTACTTGTCATTTTAGAATGCCCTGAGATAGGTCATCTTCCAAATCTACTCAGCTGTATCTTGTTCTGACTGTACCATTTTCCAAAAAGAACACTTTTTTTCTGTGACTCCTATTCTAGTTGTGTTGAAATTCTAGCTGTATTATCAGAATGCAATAATCTTCAGCATATCTCTTAGGACCTTTAGTTTTAATTACTTTAAGATATGTTTTTAGTTTTAATTTTTCATTATCTTTTCTGAGAATAGAAGTGAAGGACTGCTGAAACTTATCTGAAACTGAAAAACATATGTACCATGTATTATTATTATACATATTATTATAATTACTTCTTCTGCTAGGTTTACCTTCCTGATTATGAAATCAGTTGTACTGTATGTATTGTGATTTCTCTTAATGCTATTACCACAGACAGAAAGATTTGTAATAGGACATTTTTCACTTCAAAGAAGTTCGTAACATGTTTGTTTGTTTTTTTATATAAGGAAGTATTATGTATCTAGCAAGTTTAATTTTCACAAACTGGATTATTATGTTGTATTTCCACATATGTAGTCTATGAGTAACACAGGTGACCAGATTTTCTTCTGAAGTGACTACCCAATCATTTTAAGGTCACTATTCACAATCAGTTTGGTGGTTCAATCTGTGTGCAATTTACAGATTCCTCTGATTCTCACATTTTCTTCAATTCTACTAAAAGAATAGTTTTAAAGATAACAGCTCCATGGGCAAATGATACAAAGACCTGAATACTCTATCAGCCATGTTTTAGGGGGGCAGAAAATCAATGTCAGTTAGTATAGAAGTTACTGGGGGAGGTTCATTTTTTTTTGTATAATAATTTAAAAAATGTCTTTAATATCTTGGTCCATCTTTATTCAATGAAAAGAAAATTTCTTGAGGACAATACATTTTATCCTAAAATGTGTGCCCAAGGAAGGTCAGATGAATTTCTATTTTGATATGCTTGTTTTTCTTTTTCAACAATTAAACTAAAATTTATGTCTAATTTTTCAGATATCTAAACTTAAGTGATTTCCACTCAGGAGAAATTATATTTGCTCTTTATCATACAAAGTAAAAGAAACAGAAATAAGTCACTATGTTTGTCTGTAGATGGAGAAAAAAGACATCTCTAGATAAGGATCAAGGTAAATAATGTCTTGGATTAGCTCCTTCCTTTTTCACTGAAGACTTCCACTGAAGACTTACTGTAGATAAGTCTACAGGTGTTGCACTGCTGTTCACTGGAAGATTCTGAGAATCTAACCGAGATTCTAACTGAAACCAGCACAATCTAAAAGATATTATTATGACATGAATTGCTTTTGCAACTCAAGACCTTCCTCAGCCACTGCAAGAAAACATGCAGCATTTTGAGATCTGTTCAGTTTCAGCTAGAAGCTTTACCTGTGGCATATACCATCGTAACCCGTGGTATACAGGTTGCCATAGAGGGTCTTGTATAATGAACTGAAATATATTTCAGAAATATATTTGTGACAAACAAACAAAGAAATAACCCTCACATAAAAACTTCCGAACAATGACTGAAAATAGGAATTATTTGTCCTTACAAAGCAAAATTGGACAAGCTGTCACACAATTTGGTCCATAGTCTATTTGAGATTTAAAGATTCATGAAGGGAAATACATTGCTACTGTTACACAGCAAGGTAAACATTAGATATTCTGCCAAATTTATCCCAACAAATGTGTTTTTCAATCCAGAATGCCTTCTCCAAGTTGCCACTCAATCTGTTTACCCAAGCATCCCACCACAGTTAGCCTCCTCTTTGCCAAGTAAGGAATTTTTCATTCCAATCTCTCTTTAAAACACACTTTTATCAGCTGGCATTCCACCATTCGTCTACTGTTCTGTATTTACATGCCTAGCCATCAGCTGGCATGTGAACAAAATATTAACTATAAAGCAAAAACATCCAAAAATTTTAATTTTTCAAGTTGATATTTTTTGAAGTAGCAAAAATACTCCAAGGATTCCAAGATAAACTTCAAAGAAACATCTGAAATACTTTCCTCCATTCAAATAATCTGCAAGTCTACTTTTTCCTTTCTGTTGCCATGGGTGAATTGAGTCACTTTCATGAAAAGGTATCCTCAGGCCTTTAGTTGAAGTACTTAAGAACATCGTCAGCCCAAGATCCTTCTATAAATGAATTAGGAAATAAAGAGAAATCTGTAATCTCTATTTCTGTTTCCACCCAGGAAGTTGTATGGGTTTTTTTAATAGTTAAATAGAATTAATCTCAATGTGTTTTAGATAGATTTTCAGTTCCTGGGATAAAAATCCTGGCCCATTTGAAATAATTAAAAAACACAACTAGTTCCATTGCAGCACAATTTTAAGTCCTTGAGTTTCTTACAGAGAAAATATTTTTCTAAGATACATATTTACCAGCAATGTTTTAAAAGTAATGTTTTAAAAATAATGTTTGTCCAGCTCCCTCCAGAAAAAAACAACCAATCAGCAACCATACAGAAAAAAAAGAAATCCCAAAAAAGCCAAACCAAACACAACCCGAAACTCCCAAGATTATTAATACTTCAAGACTCTGAATGCTCTGTCATGTTGTTTTCCTTTGTTGAGCAAATCTTGGAGATTACTTAGAAGTAATTCCTGAACTATTATAGTTTACCCTTAACAAACAAACAGACAAACAAAAAATCCATAACTTTGACTCCATCTCAACATTTGCAGTGCTTGAAGATGAAGCATGAAGATGAAACAAACTGCAAAAGATCTTATAAATAGCATTTGTCGAATTTCTGCATTTTATTGTTTTTCAGTGCTAGTGCTATTGGTGTAGATAAGACATCTCCACCTTAGAAAATTAAGGTATCTTGCAATTCAAACACTATGGTAGAGCAATCACAACCTGACTCTTTCAGACCTTTTAATATATAAGCATTAAAAAATGATTTTAGAATTGGCTACATCACAGGTTCCTGACTGGGATTTTTGTATTGCAATCCTTGAGTACACCTGAAATTGTTCCACCAAAATTACAAAAATTGGGAAAAATCATCAACTAAGACTGCAAAATTCTGGGTCAGCTGCACTCATGAATTTTATTAAAGCTAGCTGGAAACTACCAAGTGTACACATTTAAAATTTTGGATGTCCCAACCTGTACAGCTGTATGATTTGGAATGCACAAGCATTCATTTTGCTATGGTCTCAATTTGCAACAATGTGACTGGTCTTTTTCTAGTGTTCTGATGTCCTTTGGGTTTCTCTGGTGCTCACAGCTGATGGGTCACAATTTCCCACTCTCAGGACTGTTGCTTGGCAGTGACCATTCAAATCAAGCTAATATCTCCAAGGCACTGGGGGCTATGTCGCACAGCTAGGCCATCCATACAGTGCTACTAGCTTACCTTGTGGGTTCTTTAATTTTTCCATTTGTAAAATGAGAGTAGCAGATATTCATGTCTTTTGCTGGGTTGCCAGGAAAAAAAAGATCTGTTCTAGGTGAAGAATTCATGGTAAGGTAGTCAAAGAATCACAGAATGGTAGGGATTGGAAGGAACCACTGGAGGTCATCTAGTCCAATCCCTCTGTCAAAGCTTTATAGAAAGACAAGATAAAGAAAGGGGGAAAAAATATATATATAATCTGCAAAACATAAGTGAAAAAGTCCACTTGGAAATGGAGAAGAATGGTAAAGTTATAATAATGAGTTCCATTAATATGAGTATGTGGTTGGGTATTAGGAATGAAACTCATGAGTCACAGGTCCACATTTCATTGCTTAAATTTTAGTCCCTGGTTTTGCGAAGGAAATCAATAAACTTAAGATATACCATGGAAGAATATAGCTCAATGCTATCTTCTTCTGTTCATAACTCCCCAAATCAGTGAAGAGGACAAAGTAAACCAATAGATGTGTTAACCCTGAATAAGGCAATAATTTGAGATTTAAATCTATGATCCCTTTCAGTTTAAGTAGAGACGAATATGAAAAATTGTACTAGAAAATGGATACAGTGGAGGTGTTAATAATGTCTTCCTGCTTGGAAAAACCTAAAAATTGGAGAAGCAGTCAGGATGAGGACAACCTCAGTTCAATGTCCTTCATGACTCTAAACTGACAAAAAATTACCTTCTGGAGTTCTCTGAAATTTTGTCAAAACCTTTAAAAACTAATAGTGTTTTGTATTCTACCGTTACTGTTACAGAGACAAGAATGCAAGTCTTAAGTCCAGAGACAAAATATTGATTGATTAGTGCAGCAATGAAGGAGGGTTTTGTAATCCAGTGATTTCAGTCCTCACTTGCAAATACTGAGTCATAGTTCTTCCTTCAGTCCTTTTTTTTTTTTCCCTATAGCATTTCAATGTTTCAAAAACATATTTCTGCTGTATAGACAAAATTTTCCCTTCAATCAAAGGAATACTTCACTGAGGATTGAAGCAGCCTATATGCCCTGTTTTTCTTTCACTTCTTGTGAATCCTCTGTTCTTGGCTGAACAATGGAGTGGTTCTAAGGATGGTGAAGAAGGTATTTCCTTCCTTCTCTCTGCTTTAACCTCTGATGGGACATTTTGTTGTGAACCAGAATAGAAACTCTTGTGTTCAAGGAAGGAATCATAAACCCTATATCTCTATACTGGATAAAGTGTGCTAGAATCAGTAATGGATAAAATTCTGTCTTTCCTAGGATGTAGATTCAAATTGATTTGGGGAAAGGACTACAGAGAGGAAGGATATTGCACATCTGGATCTCATCCCAATGTGATTTCAGGATGTGTTTGTCTTTTGTTAACATCCTGTGTTAACTATGGTCTTTTCAGAGTTATTTTGTAAACTACTTAGACGTATTTTTCCTGAATTGGATTGAAGGTAATTCATTCCCCCTACAAAATCACCGAACAACCTGGGTTGGAAGGGACCTTTAAAGATTATCAAGTCCAACCAGTGGAAAAAAAACAACTGAAAAACACATAGAACACCACACCACACACTAAGTAACACCAGTTTTGCTTTATGAAAACTGGTGTTAAAGTTATTAAATTTCTTTCATCACTTTTTTGGTATAATGAAGGTTTAGCATATTTTAATTCAATGTAGATTTTCTTTCCAAACAGGCAGAAATTGTTATTTTATTTCCAGAGGCTGGTATGTACAAAGAATTGCTAAGTATGTTCATATTCTGAAAGTAGAATGAACTAATAAATGTTTCATGGAGGAAAAAAGGTCAGGTTGACCAAACACTTTTTTTGTTATATTTTAATGGATGTAAATGTAGAGAATGCTTTTAAGGAAAGTGTTCTGTAATGTTATGTTTTTATGTCACAAGTTTATAACTTGGTTCTTCTCTACCAGTTTTGTGTCTGGATAGTATAATGGAGTCACAGTGTTTTTTTCTGGTAATAGAAATGGAGAATTAGGCCATGAAAATGTATTTATTCTTTATGGTAAATATTTTAAAGGCTTGACTACATGTTTAAGAGGTTTCCTGTGTTGATACATTTGATAATTGCAGCTGTTTCTAAAGGATAAAGTAAGAAAGATTGCTTAAACATAGACACATCCTATTCGTATTTGTGTCAAAATATAAATATTTAAATTGTGCAGTGTTCCTGTGAATGCATCTGTATCCATTTGAAAAATATATATATGTCTCTATATGTCTGTGTCAACCACAAAAGAGTGTATGGATTGCTTTAAAACAGAAATAAGAAAGCACAAAGTCTTTCTTTTTTTTACCTTTTTTTTTTTTTTTTTTTTTTAGTAGAAGCAGATAGTTGTCTTCTGCAGGTCTTTGAATAATGCTGTCTTGGAACCTTTCTCAATAGGCAGAGAGGATGAAACTTTCTGTCCTCTAGCCCTGTTATAGACCAGCACCCATTAAAAAAAAACCCCACAGATTCCCTCATATTGATTCCTAGATTATGTACTATGTGTCATAAGTTTTATGATATAAACCCACTGTCATTCTGACTTGTTATGCTGCCTTTGCTTTACTCCAGTCACTCTGACTTGAGAAGGAAAGAGGAAAATAGCATGTCTTCAAATAAGGGTGTTGTTTTGGAGCCTCAAGGGTGCCGCTTGATGTCAGAAGAGAAAAGAAAAAGTATATTGCATGGTAAAATAGTCAGGTTGTTTTAGAAAGCAGCATCCCTAGGAAGGGTGAGTGAAAGCTACAGTACTCCTTGCTGGAGACATCTCTGGCTCAGGTTCCTTTAGCAATTTCTTCCTGAAATCAAATAAATTCCAATTCACAACATTTTTCAGTCTTGAGAATAAAGGCTACATTTTAAAAATATAAAACTATTGAAAGTGTGGTGACTAACATGAGGTAAAAGCATAATTTCAACTGTGGCTTGTTGATGGTGTTAATTCTCTTCGCAAAGAAGAGGCAAAGACTATGTTCTGCACAGCCTTTGCTGCTGTTAAACCACTTTTTTATGGAAGTCACTCAAACACAAATTAGGTCATGATAAAAATATCACCAGGTAGCTGGTGTGTCAGACACATGGGCATATATATGTGCTTTGCAGGCAAGCAATATTAATGATTCAGAGGTACCTGCTGGATGATTTGCCTTGCAGAGCAATGAGATTTCAAGTTAGTTTCTTAGAAATTACATCAAGCCAGTTGTGTGATGTAAATACAGTGAAACATGACAATAGCTTAATATATTTCCTTTGGAATATTCTAGTTCCTAAGTCTCATACAAATACATGAATTATGATTTTTCTTAGATGATGTTAACTTATTTTATGGGATTATATTTAACATATTTGTTTATAATCCAGTAGATTTAGAGGGTTTTTTTTTTCTCATCTAACACATCAAGCCTGATTTCTATATGTTACTGTGTATTTTAATTTAATGAATTTGATAACAATTTCAGACAGCCCTCAGATCCAGTAAATGTATTGTTTCACTTTGTACATTGTTGTAGCTAAATTTGAAGAACAAATTCTGCAGTAATTGATATAAACTACATCCCTGATGTTACTGTATTATTATATGCCAAATCTATGCTATATAGATATAATTTCTATTATGGACAAGACAAGCTATCTGACAATTTGAAGTTTCATTCCTACTTTTGGAAAGTTGCATTAAATCCTAGCTTTCTTCTAAAATACAGTGTTTTAAACCTAATAGTTCTCATGAAGGCTGTGAGGTTGTTTAAAAGTACAGTCAATGCAGTTTCATTCTGTCAAATTAACAACTTGACATGTTTTGACATGTTTGACATGATTTGACAAATGCTATTGAGACATTGAAAATTGGGCATTCGTGTCACTTTCAGATCAATAACATCACTTCTCTAAGTTTTCAGCAGAAGCTGAACAAATAGAATATTAATTATATCCTTGCCTTGTCTCCAAAAAAAAAAATAAAAATTGCTTCTTTTCTCATATAATAGCACTTCTAGTAGGGACTCTGAAGCTGATGTTGACAAAAGTTTATCCAAAGTAATGCCTGTTCCATTTATCATGATAATGATATTTATCATGATTTGAGTAAAGTTTTTGATAATCAGTTCTCATTTTACCTTGTTCAAGGTCAGCAGTAAGAAATTAGATATCTTCTCATTACAGAAGTTTCAAGTAGTATGATGAAGTCTCATATATGTTTGATTATTATAAAATTACAGTAAATTTCATTGTCAATTTGGTCAAAAATACATAATCCTTTGAATCATTATGCTTAAGATCTTACCAAGATATCCACACTTGAAGTAAAGAGACTTACAGAATTATTGGGCTTATTTATAACTGTGATAAAAAATTGCTTTAAAATGATAGAATGGAAAAATATTTTCATGAATTATTTTACAGATTTTCTGGATTCCCTTGCTGCAGCTGATAATGAAATATTGCTACTGCTTTAAACTGAGTTAGGAACGCTCCTGTCACAGTCCCAAAAAAATGGAATTTATAAAACAAAGAGGTACAGATCTCTGAATTAAGATCTTCACTAAGAAACATGTTCACTTTCTGTTTTAGCCCTTATGTCATGTTACCTGTCATGCTGAGACACTGAAATAGATTACAGTGGAAAGCCATGGGTAGTTTGGGTTTAGCTGCTGTAGTAAAGATTTAAGTGAAGGTTTATGGTTAATGTATTCAAAATGGGGGTTGAAAAGTCAGACATTTATATCTATGCTGCAAAGCAAAAGTAGGTATTTTGTAGTGTTTTTATTAAATTGGGACTTGTTCTCTCAAAGCCCTGTAAACAGAAAAAGCCCACTCACATTTGAATATGCAATTGAGGTGCTTGATTTTATGCTTTTCTCCTGAATCCTTGAACCTTGTCCTTCTTACTATACAGGAGACCAACTTTAATGGAAGCAGTAGAAAGTTCTCCATAGATTAGTCGGTAGCCTTGCAATAGATGTAGCTGGTGAGACAGAAAATGTTGAAGCGTGGGATCTTGAAATGGTTCCTCACTTCATGAACTTAATTTTCATGCAATTGTTTTGAGTGACATTATCTCCAGTAGTTACAAAGGGTATATATGGCTACATCTCTTGTACCAGATCCACTGGAGAATGTAGTTATCACTTTTTTTAGTTTCTGGAAGTAGATACTTTGATTGGACTGTTTCTAGGCACGCATAGAAGAGCCATGGGTATCATGCAAATTCCCACACTGAACTAGGAAGCTTCTGCTACTCCCATGCTGAACTAATGTCTTATCTTTTAATTTGAGATTTTGTTACAGTTCAAATAACTCCTAGTTTATGGAACTTTGTGTCTTCTGTTCACTATCAGTATAATTTAATATGAAATCTTTTCTGATTCTGCCAGCTCTAACTTGTAAAATTATGTTAGACTACAAATAGATTTTATTTATAGAGACATATGAGCTAAAATCCATTTTATATTCCCAGGAATGCATAGAATCATAAAATGGTTAGATTTGGAAGAGATGGTAAAGATCATCAAGTTCCAACACCCCTGCCATGGGCAGGGACACCTCCCACTAGAACAGGTTGCTCAAAGCCCCATCCAGCCTGGCCTTGAACACCTCCAGGAATGGGGCATCTACAGCTGCTCTGGGCAATCTATTCCAACGTCTCACCACCCTCACAGTAAATTTCACACTCATTTTTCTTTTTAGTATCTAATCTAAACCCCCCCTCTAAACCATTGCCCCTTCATCCTATCACTACATTCCCTGATAAAGAGTCCCTCCCCATAAATAAAATTTTGGTTTTTTTACTTTGCAGGATTATTTTACTACTTCCCATGTGACATTGCCATGGATAGTGTAGTTATTGAAACATGACCACATACAAATATAAATAAAAGTCCATGCAAAAAGTGATCTGATAGAAAAAAAAGAAAAAAGCTCATGATCAACAAACTGAATTCAAGATTTTTAACTGAATTGAAGCAAGTCTGTTGTGATCAAAATGCTTGTTATTATATGCCTGAGGTGAAACTATATATTAAACTTGTGATTATATGTTAAGGGTTAAATTCTCCCTCCCACACCTTGCAAGAGGCTGAAAGAAATTCCCTGATGCAGCATCCTTTCCTGAAAACAACTGGTGAGCTAGTACTTGCTAAGTCCCCTGTCTCCAAACCTTGACACAGAGGTGAAGATGCAGGGTGTAGTTTGACAGAGAAATTGATTGGCACAACGGACCATTTGGCAGCTCAAAGAAACAGCTTTATGTTTAACAGAAATCCCCATCTCTCTCTGTCCCCACTGTCCAAAATACGAGAGCAGCCAGTTTTACAGAGAAACTTTAACTCTTCACTTGCCTTGCAGCAACTTTTGAGCAGCTCTGCTCTTTCTCCACAGGATCTCTGTGGGGGAAAGGTCAGGTAAGTTGCTATTCTTCCCTAACTACACTGGAGGAAAACATGCCAGCATGGAGCAATGTCCCCTCTTTGAACCAGCCTGTGTCTGGAGCTTTGCATGTTGAATTGGGAATCCATTTCACAACATGATTGCTGCTCATCTTTCTTCAAATGCTTGATCTGTGACATGAGGAATCAATGTTTAACCTTTCTTAAGGTGAGTTATCCTATAAGTAGTGATGGAGAAAGGGATATTAAGTAGTGGTAGTCATCACACACGGTGTTCGCAGGGACAGGAATTCATTCTTGGAGGAAGACAAGAATTTCTGACCATGCATGTATAAGTTCTCCATGTAAAGCCAATGTCAAGGATTAATTTTCTTTATAATACAGATTTGAAAAGCCATTGTTCCTGAAATTAAAAACTCACTAGCTATCATTGTATTACACAGGGAATTTATTTTTGTTGCCAAAATCTTGGAGATAATAATTTTCCTTGAGGGAAGAAAGAAAAAAAGATCAATATTTTAAAGCCAACTCACAATAATTTATTTGTCACATTTTATTAATGTTTTCTTTTCCTCATACAGGCTAATCTGAGCTTGACTGTGAAATGTAGCTTTAGGTTGGCAGGCTTGAAGTCTGGTTGAACTACTGAATAACAAATCCAGCCCTTTATACCATAAATAATGCCAGAACACTGATTTAGTGCTTCTGCAGTAGACTGGCATTAGGAAATATCTAAGAAAGATACATTATTGGATCCATTCTTTCTTGACAAAGCTAGCACTGGACTCAGAGGTCACTGAAATTATATTATCACTTTCATAATGTTGTAACATAAAAAAAAGAGTCATTGGTCTGACTCTTCCCATTGGTGTGGGAAAAAGGACTTCACTGAGAGGTTCAAATTGACCATTTATTTGGACTTCACTCACAGGTCCAATATGTCACTATTGCAGGTTCTATGTGTACAATGATGATTACACTATTGCAATTTAAAATCAATTCTCAGAATACACTATCGCAACCTACAAATGATCCTGACAAGTAACAACACAAACCATAAGCGCAATAGATATTAATACCTTAAAAGAGTGCACCAATCGCAATCTTAGTAGCATGCCACATACCATACATATGTTTCTTAATCACTTACCCTCTCTCTCCAGTAAAGTCGCTCAATCCCTGGGAAGCTACCCTGTACAGTGTCCTGGACAAGGCGGGGACGAACCTCCTACAGGCCAGCTGTATCATTGGACGATTCCCCATTTTTCTCCCCAAACCTAGCGATTTATATTTCCTGATTCGGTGGTGGTGCAGGATTATGCCTGAGTAGATTACACTATCTGGTATATTTACATCTGCTGGTGTGATAGCTAAGTCTGTGCTGCCAATTTTGTGATGTAGAGCACTCAAAGTCACGGGAATAGTGGTGGGATGGGACTCAGGAAATTTCCTTGTTAAGGCTCCATTTGGTTTTGGTTCTTATTGTGATGTAATCTTGAGACAACCCTGGGCTGAGCCGTTTTGCAGCTCCCCCCAAGTTATCTCTGCATAGAGGAGACAAGGCAGAGATGAGGCTGAGTCGGATGACAACTCCCTGCATCTCACCTATTGTGCTCTGAAACTCATTTGGCCAGGTGCTCCCATTCAGGTGTTATTAATTCTGAAGCTGAGACCAGGCATATTATTACTCCCTTCAGGATACAGACACGAATTTCTAAGGCTTTTAAGAAATAATTCTTGATTTTTAAAAGTCCTGTCCCCTTTGTATTTCAGAAAAAAAAGTGTGAACAAGCTTGTTTGAGCACAGCTGTGCAAGAACATTTATATCTCAAGTGGGATCTGAGGGATCTGTAGTACTATGGTCAAACCTGAAGGTCTCGGAAAACCTTTAAATTTGATCACAGGGAAAGAAATTATCATGCTGTTTAAGGAAACTACCCACAAAGCAGCAAACATTTTTTTCCCCTGGGAATACAAGATAATCTCTATTCCATTCAAAAAAATGTAGCAGATGGTAACTTTAACTTAAACAAAACTAATAAAGGAACAGAATCATGTACATAATTGTAAGATAATATTTGGATGGCAAGAACAACCTAGTATTTCTCCCTTTATGATGTGATAGCAAATATTTGAAATTTTATTTACATATATAAGTAGCACTTTCTTTCATAACCTTTTTCAAATAACAGACTTGTACATTTTAGTTACCCTGCATAACCTTTCTTTTTGTGTTACTGGTAGAAGAAAAACATTGGGATTTCCATCCTATTTAATTTTCAATTATAATTAAGGATTTAATTAACTAATTTACCTAATCCATATTACATAGACCTACTGGGCTAAAGTCAGACCAGGAGTTCAGGTACGCAAGGAGCAATACAAAACCTTCTAAGCATGAAGGAAAGAAGCTTTCAAGTAGACTGAAAGCTATGTAAAGGAGGAATGTCTTGTTGTCGTGGTTTTGACCGAACTGACCAACCAGAACG
>BJBW01002518.1:0-22893 GCA_004320125.1 Scolopax mira
AAATTCTTTTTTTATTGCCAGATTTATTTGCCAGAACAACAAACAGAATAGTTATTATAGTCATTCTGTTTCCTTTACAGAACAGTTAGTAGTTCAATGTTTTGCAGGGCATTTTGGGGTATATTAGATTATAGTCTCAAGAAGCAACAGAGAAGTTAAAGGAAAAGTTGAAGGAATTTAAGAATCACACAATATATAGAAAATTAACCACAAACTCAACACGAAGGCTGGAAGAAAAACAATGCCTTTAAGCTTTGTTTCCTTTTACTGTTAGAGAATCCATCTTGGGAACTTGGGCAAGTATGTTTTACAGGGATACACAAAGAAAACACACTAACAGCTGCTCTTTTTGGTTTAACAAAGAATTATAAAAATGCTCTAGGAAGCCTCATTAGAACTATAACTAATAAGAGGAAAATTTTCAGCATGCTATGCTTTGCCTGAAGGAATATCTTTTTATATTAAGTTTTCCTTTTAGTTCACATTTTCTTTAGCTTTCCAATGTTAACTTGTAGTGTAGAGATGGAGTTTGCAACACTGTCTAAAATATATTGACTCCCTTTTTCCATTGATGTGCATTGTACATCTAGACCTATAGGAAACTGACACTCCCAGCCTTCATAAACATAAATGCTGGAAAGGAAGACTTTGTATCTAGAAACATAGGTTTACGTAACTTAATGCTAACAAGTTTCAGTGCTCTAAACTGAGAAAACTGAAAGTGTACATGAGAAAGATTATTTTCTACAAGCAGCCCAGTGTAGTTTTTAAGATTTTTCTTTTTTAGACTCATCAAGTGGGTTTTTCCTCTCCCTATATAAGTATACATTTAGATTTGTCCACTTTAGACTCATTTGTAATTGATGTAAAGAAATGTGCGGATCAGAGCATCATTAACCTTAACATTTCTCAACATGAAAAATTATGTGTATGGCAATTATATAATCACTGTGGAGATGCCAACACCTTTGTTTGCACAGATTCTTGAGAACAAATACACATTTGCATTTGTGATATCCAGAACAAGAGCTATATGCATATGCTTATTTTAGTGTGCAAATGAAAGTAGGCATGATAGCATAAGTGACAGTGAAATAAATTGGAAAACTGAAGTCCAGCACATAAACCTCACTGTGTCCAGAGTGCAATTCAGGGGTGTGGACACAGATCTTTAGATACATCAGATATTCCATAAGGTTCATAAGCTTTGATGCAGAGAGGAGTGCAACTGCAGTGTTAGCTGGCTCAACATGAGCCGAATAAGAACTCCTGATACTCTGGGTAAGCACACAATAGCTTAGTTCTCATAGCAATAATCATAATGGTAGGATTTTCAGCTATCTGAAATATTCAGCTATTTAGAGCAAATTCCAGTGTGCCTGCAGAAGTTGCAATGGTACTTGTGGACTTGCTCCACAGAGAGCAAAGGGAAAGAAAACAATCCTTCCTGAGGAAGAAAGTCATCTATTCCCTCTGAGGTGAAAGACGGAATAAATCCATGTCTCTGTTTGCTGCCTAGTAAATGTTCCATACATCTGTAGAAAGACCTAAGCAATGGGACTGTAATTTTCAGCCTTAAGACATATACATATCAAAACTTTTACATTTAGCCAAGGTCTGGAGCTGTTCAGCACCACAGACTGGAGGACTGAAAGCATCATGATTTAGCAAGGAGCAAAAAGAAGTCATGACCATCATCAAAGTCAGTTTGACCTCCTCGGGGTGACAAATCTGTAAATGAGAATAGTGTTAGGTGCTCTGCTTTTTTGGACTACAAAAATTTTTCTAGGTCTTCTCTTACATATTTCTGGCTTTCGGAACGCACACTTCAGTTACGTGAATACAAGGGCAGGAAACAATTGTGCTGTAACAAAATCCTATAATAAGCAGCATGTATCATAACTCTTGAAAGTAGCAATACATTTGGAAAACATTAGGCAGTTTGCAAGTAGCTACCCAAAGTAATTTTGGTATTTTGTTTTTCTTTCCGAGAATGCACTAAAATTACAAATCTCTCGACTTCTAGAGAAGACTTCATTTAGTGTTTGTGAAGCAATCCACTTAAGTGAATTTAGTTTAAAGCCAAAGGAAACATGCCCTTATTTACATCCAGTTGACCTTTTCAGGTTCAGTGGACTTTTACAAATGGACAAAGGGGATGAATTTGTTGTCTGTCTGCTATATCTGAATCCATGAGTCAACAAACACTTGATTCTGTCTTCCATGGGAATCTATCTTGCCTGAACATCTAGTATGTGGTAGCCCACAGGAGGTAAAATCCTAGATAAGGCCGAGTAAATGTAGCTTGAGGAGCAGAAGACAACCTCAAGGCCTGCTAACTTGCATGAGAACAGCAGTGGCTTTGTCTTTAATTGGAGGTTTCCACATGTCTGCTAACATAAGCTATAAACCTATCTGTGACGTGTATGCTACTTGCATTTAAAGTCAGCTTACCCTCCAGGAGGCAAAATGAACCCGCTAGGATCTCAGTATCATTTGGTAGAAGAAAACTGTCAAAATATAAGTAGTTGCACTAATTTCCAGGTCTTTTTCAGACTCACACATAACCCACATAATTCCCATTTCAATTACAGTGCAGTTTTATGTCAAGTGCTTGTATTTCTGGCAGAATATACAAACCTGTCCCTTTATGTCCTTTATTGTCAGGATAATCCTCTTAAAACCTTCTTTTTTAAAATCTTTGCAAGTATTTTTTTTTTAAATGGATTGTACATGTCTTATTGTTGCAATAATCTTGGTTTTGAGCATCTAATTCCTTCTGTTGGACTCTGTAGTGAAGTTTATGCAGAGAACCCTCCTATTTTGCCTGTATAGAAGTATTTTGGGGAAAAGAAGGTATGCTTTCAAAGATATGATGCTTTCAATACTTAATAATAAATGAGTAATTAACTGCATCTTCAGAAAGCAGGAGAGACTGCTTTTCTTTTACAAAATTATATTTTTAAGTAATAGATTTGTGAAAAAACAAGCAAGGGATACTATTCTGACAGGTTATAAACTGGAAAGACAGGCAGTGCTCTTAGGTGTGTTAGTAAACAGTAACTGGGCCTGCTATAAACCTCATTTAAATCTGGAGACAAAGATGGCATTTTACCTAGATTTGATTCTAGCCCTTGTTTCCAGAGGTCGAAGTTTCTCTGGCCTGGCATTTCTAGCCCTGCTATTACGTCTTCTGTCTCTCACTTTTAACCCCTAATACCCCAAAGGAAACTTCACAGGATAACATTTGTCCAGAGGACCAAATTTATCTCCAATTCAGTTCACAAGGGGTTTTTTGCTCTATTTGCTTGTGTAACAGTAGCAGCACAGCCTCTCTCTATGATGGCTGATGGGTGTACACTTGATCCACATAATCATATTAGCCCCCTTCCCAGCACTACCACTGAGTTGTGGTCCTGGGAGTTTTCACAGGTCGGGGTGTCACGCAGACACAACCCCCCTTGACTTCTCCTCAGGGATTTGTTCTACCAGTTCCAGCTCTCTAGATGCAGGTCATGGTCATGGATGCTTTGCAGCCCTGAGCCATCCGGAGTCCTTTTTAACACAAAATTTCTGTGTTCCTGCTTTCCTCAGGCACTGCCCTCTCAAGAAAGGCAGACTTGCTGCTAGGCCATCTGCACTGGCCAGGGGACAAAAGACCCTTAACA
Source organism: Scolopax mira (assembly GCA_004320125.1). Lineage (NCBI taxonomy): Eukaryota > Metazoa > Chordata > Aves > Charadriiformes > Scolopacidae > Scolopax > Scolopax mira. Next base: position 3,669 of record BJBW01002518.1, read on the forward strand.
ATCACCATGGCGAGGTTATCTGATAGCCATTAAATGTGGTCCAGATTACCAGAGCAAATACTTCTGAGACTACTTGATGTCTTCGCAATAAAAGACTGAACTGTGGCAAATCTGGAACTCGACGAAGGCGTTTTTACGTTAACACTCAGGTGCCATCTAAAGGCCCCGGCTCCCCAGCACCCTGGTGCAGGGAAGAGTTTGTGCTCCAAGGGGAGCGTGAGGCAGACGGTGTTGGCGAGGGTTTCTGGCACCATCAGCCCAAAAAAGCACTTCTGAGTACCCGTCGGTCTGACTGTGTGTCAATATGCTTCTTGCTCCTTTCAAAGGCAAGGTGGTACCCTCTTTTACACAGGGTCTGTATCTCCTGCTGTTTAAAGGAATAACCCTCCCTCTTTCTTCATATGCAACACCTATGGATTTCAGTATCTTTTTCCTTTCACCCCTCTGTAAGAGATTGCAAATCAGAGAAGGGCTGGACTGAGAATCAAGTATCTTTCCCCTTTTTCTAAGAGGTTAAGAAGGGACTTCTGCGTAATTTGGGCTGCAAGTTTTCTTCACTGAGCTTATGCAGTAAGATATTCAAACTACAGTACTACGACAGGCAATCAAAGATACATTTTGTTCCTGAATGCTAGAGATTAGGCAATAAATTACATGGCTCCTTCTAACAGTTCACATCACAGCAATATATTTTCACATTAGATTGAAGCAATGCATTTGTCACCTGGCAGAACAAATCCTAAAGCTGAACAAGCAGATTTTCTTCCTGAAGAATCCCATTTCCTTTGGAAGAAGAGCTGCCACAACACAGCCCTTGTCTCTAGTTGGGGCTGTGGTAGCCTCTGTTCTGATTGAAGACTCCATCATGGGACTGTTGCTTGGGCACAGAGCTTGTTAGCTCAGCAGAGTAAGAATGAGTTCTTCCCTCCTCCGAATTAACAGTCAGAGATCTCTTCAGTTGTATTTTTATCCAGCGTGGCTGGTCAGCCTTGGGACCTTTGTTTTGTCTGCTGAGAGATCCTACCACCCAAGTACATGGAAGCTTGATTAATGGATGTTTGGCTTACACTTCATGTTACATCAGCCCTTCATGTTCAGCCTGGGTTGACAGGCTAGGCTTTCTCTCTCATGTTCACTGTGCACTAAACAGCTCTGGTTATTGATTTTTTTTTTTTAAATGTGTTTTCCCACAAATCCTGAGAAATATGTTTTCTCTTTAGATCCATTGATTAGTTCTCTTGCAGCTTTTAGAAAAGATTGAGATCTTCAAAATGGACTGCAGAAGTTAGGTGCTTATATTTACAAAAACTACAATTCCCTTGGGCTTTCTTGAGGAGCTTTGGCTCGGTTTAGAACTCCTGAAAAAGCCAAGTGCACGTATACACCCAATGAGGCCTGACCAGCTATAAATGATGGAGATATTATACCCTCTAGTGGCAGGAATATACATCCTGGTTTTGGAAGAAGCATATCAGGATGGAGGTGAATAAGGGACAACAAAATAGCTACTGAATCTAACTTAAGTTCCAGGATCAGGCACCAGGCAGTGTCCTTTATAACAGATAGGCATCTCAAGAATCAACCAGAAAGACTTGGCCAGAAAAATGCGTGCTACAACCTGAATTTGTGCACTTAACGGCATGAAGAGTCCCCTTTATTGCTAGGTAGCTCAACACAACATAAACCAGGAGCAACCACAACAAAACCACTTTAGTTTTATTTTTCTTTTCCTCCATTTTCTGTTCTCAGGTATTCTCAGGTATTAACACAGAATTACCTTTAATTATATGAAATAATGCAGTCAAATATTATAAACTTTTCAAGCTTGGTTTTCATCAGCTATGTATCCTCCAGGGTTAAAAAAAACTATGGAGGAAGCAAAGTATCATAGGTTTGGGCATTATTAAAAATATAAACATAAAAATTTACTGAGAACAGGAAAGGTTTATTACCTGACATTTGAGATCATATCCCTCTAGGTACTTTCGTTTCTTATTCAACAACAGTTGCCTCAGCAAAGCTATGGGCAGGATAAGCATGTTTAATTCACGCCTGCTAATATATAGTAGGCTGCAGAAAGAAGCTTATGAATTTGCTTTTGAAAGTCTGGTGTTTGGGGTTTGCTAAGCTATTTGCCTAAGGGCAAGATGACATTCCTGTTGCATGTTCTTTCTTGAATTCCACATAATGCACTATTTCTTTTGCCTAAAACCAGAATAAATAAATAAAAAATAATTTAAAAAAAAAAAACCAACATGCAATGCCTTCCCCTCCACTTCAGGAAATAGTAATTGATAGTAAGGGGTAATAGATCTTTAACTGGATTCTGCTCCGTGATGAAGAATGCGTTGCTTCTAAGGTTTGGTAGTGGCATCCTGGTGTTATAACCATTAGTTCAGAAGCACGTGTTGTTGATCCAAATCGCCATCTCATTTTCAGATTCCCCACCACATAATTCAAAGCAAGGTTGCTTCATTTCAGTAGTCCTCACAATAATAGTTTTGGTGTTGCTAAATGCTAGTCCACTCATCTCACTTTGCTGTCCTGCAAAACTAATTAAGTCAGCGCTTTGTAATTAATTTGAGGTCCCTGACTAATTTCTGCTTTCCCCATTTCAGCGTTCCCATTAAGAAGGAGATTTACTAAAAGGTAATGGTCAGTTCTGTGGTTTCTTCTGCTCTTGCTAGGGGCCAGAATGATTCAGTAAGCCCTGTCACCACAGGCACACCGCTCTGCAGTAAGCATTGCCCAGCTGTCTGTGTATCATCACTGACAAATAAAGAAACCAGTAATTTATAGGCTGGAATTTATAATCTTGCTTTCCTCATTTAAAAGCAACGTAGACTGCATAGGCCTCCTCAGCCGTAGTCTTCTTTTCTTGTTAAGAACCAGATTAAGTACCATATACTTGTGTTGAAATGAAAAGCAGAGTTTTTAAAGATTTCTTTTCTGAGGTTGTGGTAATGGTCCATCTGGGAGCACAGGGCTGCAATTTTTGGCCTCATGTGGCAGGATTGTGCCAGGGAGCACACATCTGAGTACACCTCCCTGTGGCAACCCACCAGGGAGCCAAGGATTAAAACTCAGAAAAGAAAGTCTTTGCTCAGTTGGTCTGCACAAAGAGGGACCGACAACTATCCTAAGGGGTAACAGTCCTTGGGACGTAATACGTTACAATTAAATGGTGTCTGGGATCCTTTTAAGATTTTGGGGGAAAAAGAAAGATGAGGTTTTCCCTTTATTAGACATCAGAGATTCTGCCCAGTTCAGCCTCATAGAACAAACCCAGTAGGAATCAGGCTTCAGTACTGTTTGTGAAATGACTAATTTCACAATCCATTTGGAAATCCTTAGTAAGGATAACACTATTTACTCATTTATAAGACCATTCAAATTCCTATTATTGTTCAAAACCCTTATTAAATGGTTATCATACACTGACTGAAGAATAACAAAGCTGAGAGCAAGAAGCAGGTCTGGCCATGCGTGTGGAACATAAGGGAGATAAAACAAATACAGAGGCTTGTATAAGAAGTAGAGAAGACATACTGAGGACACAAAACTTCCTTAGAGAAAGAAGATTCCTGGAGAAGAGTTAAAAAGGATAGAGGATATCCAGCAGCAAGGTTGAGGGACACGAAAACATATAAAGGACAGAAAGGGTGAGAGAACTGAACATGGACAGAAAGATGAGAGATCAAGGCCAAGACAAGGTGCTTGGGCTTTTATTTTTTGAACTTTGGTGGTGATATAGCACTGGAACTGTTAATGTTTCAGAGAAAAGCAAGTTGGCAACAGGAATTTCTGCAATACAAAATTCCGTGGGGTTTTGCAGCTGGTAAAAAAGGGAAACTGAATAGGCCACAAGTTAAAAATGCCTTTTGGAAATGTACTTGGTTTTCCAGAAAAAAGTGGACATTTCTCATGGCCTGCATTTTTTTAGGTGGCTAGTAAAACCAGGCCCTGCTCCCTTTTATGGAGCAATTAAAGTCAAGATATTCAGTCCAGAATGAGACAAAGCAGTGATGCTCTTCTAGGTAGATATACTGTTTATAAAGAAGACCTCAAACTCAAATAGAAGTTCTAACAATCAGTTAGATTGTTAGATAGTCCCTGGTATTGCCTTACACTATTACTTGGAATATTATTAGAATAAACTGTATGTCAAGCAAACTATTCTTTTTTTCTGTTATGAAAATACATGCAAGGAAAGGTGGAAACCAGCTCCTTAAGGGTATGTGAGACTTCATCACTTGGTTCAAAGTTCAGCCTTCAGCCTCTAAGGAGTGGATGGACAGAGCAGATGTGCAGGCAATGGAAGAGAAAGATTTTTCTGATTATGAATGATCTAGATGTGGCATCCTCTTTAGTAACCATCTTCCTCATTGTCTGAGGAGAAGCTGATATGACATTAATCTCCTGGTGGTAGGAATAAGAAAACTCTCTTGGCACAACACACTTCTCTTTAAATGCAGTTACCACTTCCCCTGGCTTCACGAACCAGTCAGTCTGTGTATCTCAAGGTTTCTCTTTGCTTCTATGTATTTGCTTCTAGACATGTCCCAGAACCAGTGCTAACTCAACAAATCATGCCTCTACAAGGAAAAGCCAGTTAGAAGACAAGATGTTCCAGAGCTTGCATCAACTTGGTGTGACTTGATGTGACCTCCTTCCTGCCTCCTCTGGCTGCCTTTTCAGGGGAAACATAGCTGATGGGCAGCAGGTTTGAACACATTTGAGTCCTGAAGGACTCTCCCATCTTTTTAATCTGTTTACACACCATGTCTTCCAACATTGTCCTTCATGAGGGTGTACTGGGTGTGGGTGCCCAGGCACTGGCAGCAAAGGATGTAGGAGATGCTGGGAACATCTCCTGGCTCCAGCAAAGACATTGCAGGGCAGAGCTGAACCTCTCAGCCAAGGTGGTGGTGTATCTTGGAAATTTATTGGAAGGGAAAAACTTGGAAGGGAAAGAATGCCACACAGGCAGAGAGGAGTGAGAAAAAAAAGTGTGAGAAACAACTCTGCAGACACAAGGTGAGGGGAGCAGGAGGAATGGGAAGAACTGCTCCAAGAACTCGAGCAGAGGTTCCCCTGCAGCCCTGGAGGCTGAAGCAGGCTTATCCTGAAAGACTTCAGTGCATGGAAGAGCCCACAATGGAGCATCAGAACAGTGTGAGGGGGAAGGAAGGCCAGAGAGGAGCTGTTATGGACTGACACCATAACCCAATGTTACCCATGTCCCTGCACTGCTTGGGGTGGCATGAAGTAGAAGAGCTGGCAGTGAAATAATGAAGAAAAAGGGAAAAAAAATGGGGAGGTAGTGGATTAAAGGTGTTATTTTAATTTGTCTTTGTTTCTTAGTATCCAGATCTATTTTATTCAGCAATAAATTAAATTAATTTTCTCCAAGTCAAGTCTGTTTTGCTCATGACAGTAATTAGTAAGTGTCTTTATCTCCACCCTGTCTTTATCTTGACCCATGAGGTTTTTCATCTTATTTTCTCCCCTTGTTCTGTTGAGGGGGGACAGTGAGAGAGCAGCTGAGTGGGTGTCTGGCTGGTCAATCCAGGTCAATCCATCATGGAGGGTGAGGCAGAGCAGCAGCTGAGCACACTCCAGCCCAGATCAGTGGAATCTATCCCAACCTTCACTCATCCTATGCACAGTCCCTATCCCTTGGGAGCAAGTCACTGCCAAGCTAAGTCAGCAATACAGACAGAAATATGTTTGATTCAAAGGACTCTGCCTGTTTAAGTTTCTTTTTGAGCCCGCTGTCCATCTCGCAGTTGAGTAGTTTTGGCCTAAGGAGCATTTCTCTTCCTGAGATAATGATAATCACCTAAATCCTCTGCACTAAATGCCTTAATGAAAAGTTTGACTAGAAAATGAGAGTGATATTGCTTAAGCTACATTGTATTGCAGCTTATCAGCTGATGTAGGTAAGGATTTATGCTGCTTTTGCAACCTTCCCTTTTCTTCTCTTATGGAAAAATATGTTCTCTATTTATTTTTCCTCCAAGGTTTTCAGTACATTCTCTATGGCATTCAGGAATAATTGGTAGCAGTAACAGTAGATCTGTAAGACATTTTTGTGTCAGCACCAATTCCACCCCTTCCCAGATCAGTGAATCTGTTTTCTCTTCCAAGTCCTTTTTCTCCCTCAGAAATGTTTGCTAAAATGTTTAAGTTCTTTGTCTAGATACTCTGAAAAAGAAATGTTGTTATTCTTAATATAAATACAAATTCTTCTATGCAGATTTCTGTTGAATTCTATGTATTTTTTTTACTCTGTTCGCAGACAGACTTTTTAATTTTTTTTTTATTTTTTTTTTTTGCACAGGAACACTTGTAGAGCCAATTCTCATCAGATAATATTATCTGCCAGACTGAATGCCTTTAGGCTGTGATTGCTTTTGCGTGGAATTAAAGGGCAGGAGAGCAAAGGGAGCCTAACCAACACTTGTACAAGCACTGTATGGGGTCCTTACTTTAGTCCTCCTCTTTGGATTGCTTAAGAGGGCACAGAGAGGACCAGACATTAACACAGACACCTCCCATCAGGCATACCATAGTAACTGCATGCTGCAGAGCTCTGAGAGACTCTGTGCCAGCCGCAGGCACAACGCCACGTGGACTTTTCTCAGGAGCAATGTTGGTGCTCGTTGCCAATACCACAGAGCTGTTCCCTAAAGGCAGTTGCTACAGTACTCTCTATTTTTTGTGTTTTAAGTGTGAGGTGATGGCTCTGTCTGTGCGAGTGAGTGGGAACCATGTGAACGTACGTAGGAAATTATTCTCTTGGCTCTAGGGTAGCTGTTGAACAGGGCAAGTCCCAAAAGTTTGCATTTGTTTCTAATCAACAAAGCCTGCACTGTAACAAGAAACATAAGACACTCTCCTGCCATGGGCAAGGCTCGTAACACATAGAGGAGCTCACATGCTGCTTTCAGAGGAACTGCTAAGAAAACAAGCAGAGCAATGTTACACCTTGCTGGACAGTGTTAACATTTGACAACGGAGTGAGTTACAAGTGACTTTACGACTTTTTCCATAGAAACTTTCTGTAACAAAATTAATCACAATAACCTTAGAATTTTACCTGCTTCCTCTTCAAACGAATGTTGTCAGAAAGTAAGCAAGCAGGCAAGCCACGTGTACTCTCAGTAGATGTCTTTTGTTTCTTCTTTAGCTATAATAATTTAATTTCCACCAATGCCACCTCAGCAGAGAGAGAAAAAGTTTCCAGAAACAGATAAAAGGGAAAGCAGATTCCCACCTATAACGAAGGAAAACCTAACTAAAAATGAACCGATTTTTACTGGGTGTAGCCTAAACACTGGGATCCAAGGGAAAAAAAAAAAATCAAACTGAATTTATTGGCCCCTGCCAAGGCATTCCCAAGGTCTGGCTGGGCTTGGAACAGCCCTGGCCTTCCACCAAGGGTTTTATCACTTTAAGGAAACAGATCAAGATCATTAACTTAATTTCTTCTGTTTTATTGAAATGAATTCTACACTGTGACCTTCAAGACAGGTGGATTGTGTTAAAAGAAAAACACAACAAAACCAACCAAACCACAAGGAAAACAATATGATTCTGAATAAGGGGAGGCTTTATTAAGTATTAGAAAGAGAAAATAGTTTGCCTCAAAATTTGTGTGCAACATGGGAATATATCTATCTTTCATTAACTTACACAACTTTTTCCATTTTCAAATCCTGTTTTTGCTAGATCTTCTCACTCCTTCCCCAATGTTCTGTACTCTTCTTCTCTTTTCTAGTTTCAGAGTTTCTTCTTCTCTGCTTTATCTTTCCACATTTTAACAGTTCTGAGAACTAGCCGTACGGTGTTGCACAGAAGTGTGGTATTTAGGGACTATTGGGGAACTTAATATGGAACTGATGTAAAACAAGTGCCCCACATTAAAATATCAACTCTATGTCTTCACTGTATCTGTGTAAGACTCCATCCATTGCATTTACACCTAGCTTATATTGTTTTTTGCTAGAGAGACTTTCCTCTAGCATTCAATCTGGCTGCTGTTTCTAATGGGAGATCTTTCTAGAAAAGATTGCTCAATGAAACAGTCTTTTTGACAGTATCTTTAGCTCATGTGAGATATATGAGAACTTACCCCAAGTAAGAAAAGACCTAGGGATGACATACTCTGAAGAGAAATTGAAATTACTGGAGATGTTTAACTGAGAAGACGGGCAAATGCAAGAAGATATCATGAACTTTTAAAAAACAATGAATTGTGTGAGGGAATTACATTGCAAGCTTCTGCTTATGATATTCCATAACACAATAACAATGTGTATCTAATGATATTTAAATGCAGAACTTTTCAAAGTGATGCAAGATAATAAAATAAATAAATAAAGTATGTAAGGCATAAGCACAGTGGAAAACAAAGAGTCAAAGAAGCCAAAAATTTAATCAGATTCAGAATAAGACTGAATATTCATATGTATATCTGTAACCATTTGATAACAACAAAAATGTGTCACATAATACCAAGATTTCAATTGGTGTTGAAAGAAGAGCTCTTTACACTCACATCTGCCTGGTAGATTTTTCTTAGAGACATCTGCCATATCTATGTCAAAGACAGAAAGCCTGCTTTCATGGCTAGTTCCACTTTTCTTTGAAGTTGAGTGATTTTACAACTGAATGTGACCACTTAGCACTCTTTTTCCCTGCATATTGTGCTTTAGGAAAGTGAGGAGGGAGGGGAGGGGAATCGGTGGATTAGATTATAAACTGATATAAATAGTCTGTTCTCAAGCGATGCCCACTGAACTATATGTATTTGTATCAGAATCTGGCCAACACCCTTCCTCAGTCAGTGCTGCCACGTGTCCTTCTTCATTTAAAGGTTAGGAAAATATTTTCTTGGGAACAACATTTGTTCATATGTGAAAGGATAGTGACTAGAGGAAGAGGTAGTAGGAACCCTATAGTTCTGAGAGAATCAATTGTGAGTTTTCTTATCTTCTGTGTTTCTACTGTTGAACTACAGCAAATACACTGCTGGAGTGTTGCAAATGGGCATGTTTTGAGAGGGTTCTCATATTAAAACAAAGACCCCAACTACAAAAACTATAATGGCACCTTTAAATCTCTGGATCTTCAACTTTCCAGGGAAGATGTTGTGTTGCAAGAAGTGCTCCAGAAGACAACAGTTCCCAGTCTCCAGATGTTCAATTCCTTTCAAAATGCATGCTGAGCTATCTTATGCTGGAATCTGAGGGGTTAGAGAATTCTTCAGTTAGTTGTTAGTTGTTATTTTGTTGTCAAGAGAAGGCTGGAAGGACTAAAACTAAGGGAAAACAAAAGTTCCTTCATCCTCAAAAAAAAATAAAAAAAGAAAAATCCCCAAATCCCCCAAAGCAAAAACAAAAAAGCCAAAACCAATCCCTTTTAAAGGAATTAGTCCATTAAATCATTTCAAACAGGGCCTCTGCCAGACTCCCCTCCCTTGTAGTAATGTAACTAGAATGATTCACTGAGTCAAGGGCTCAGAGGTTGCCAATAACCACTGTATTTCACGGACTTTTCCAATTCAGTAGGAAATAGCAAATTAAGGATCAGTCAAAGCTTTTATATACAGGAGGCCTGCCATGGCCTCATGGCCCATGGGTAGAGAAGGGATCATATGTGCTTGCAATTTTGATGGCTTCAAAATATACCATACTGAAAGAGGGCTCAAACAGTTTGCAGTAAAAAACATTTCTCATTGTACCTGTATGTCACACTCCCACACTGCACCTGCTCTGACTTCGATCTGTTTCTCTCTTCCCACCTCCCAAAAAAAAATAATTTCATATTTCTGGTAATGCCAGTAATATATAGTTCATGCCTTTCCACTCTTCCTCTGAACCTGGAAGTTAGCAAGTGCAACAAGGGCGAAGGAAGGATCCTTTTAAAGCTTTTCCTATTTAATGCACCTGCATTTAGCTCACCACAAAAAGTCCTTCAGAATCTAGTATAGAATCACAAAATAATTTAGGTTAAAAAGACCTCTGGAAGTCCTGTGACTCAGCCCTCTGATTAGACCATGAGTAAATACTGAATTAGAGCAGGTTGCTCAGGGCTGTATTCAGTCAAATTTTTAATAACTCCAAGGACAGAGACCTCAAAACCACCCTAGAACCTGTTCCAGTGTTGGACCATGCTTGCAAGGTGGTTCATTTCTCTAATCAGAACTTTTTTTTTCTTTAACAAGCCTGAAGAAGGAAACAAATCACTCGATTGTTTCTATATGCCCTGTTGGAAAGACCCCATGAAGCCCCCACTAATTTTGCATACTGTGTGACTTTTGGCTCGTTTTCACTTCATTCTGTTTGCCTGCCCTTGCTAATGGATGTCGTGGCTCAATAAGTTATTCTTGACAGGGAAAAAGTCTCAACACCACTAATACTGCTCAGAACAGCCTAAATCATGGGAGCATTCTCAAATTTGATGGTTTCTATCTTCCTCTGACTACACTGGCTGCTCTGAAATACGTCATCATAATCTGTGTATGAAACTAGACCTTACCCAAAGACAGAGAGGGGAAGAACCAGATAGGAAAATTACTTTTGGTCCAGTATGGTAACGGTAAGATTAATTTTGCTCTTAAATTACTAAGCTTTCAAATTGAATTTTTCCAGCATTATTCAAAAGCAGGTAAAATAATAAACTTCAAATATGACCCACTTATCTGTCTTACATATCAATCATATCAATCCAAACCAGAGTATGTATATTAAATGATTTTGAAAGCTTATAATTTTATAGTTTCTTTTCAAAACATGTATATTTAAACTTTTAATTCCTAACATGATGGGGATATCTACTCTATTGTCATGGCTAGACTGTATTCTGGAAAGTCAAGATTCAGTATTCAAATGCCAAGTCAAGCAGAAAGGACTTGATGTATTTTATTCACAAATCTAACCCAATTTTGAACAAAAATAATTAAAACCACAGAATATGTATTAGGTTATCAATAAATAGCTGAAGCAATATCTCTGCAGGAAGGATGTGTTTATGTTTTCAAGCTTCTCAGGCAGCTCTGGAATAGAAAGGCTTTAGTAAAACCTCCATGATTCTGGTTTTGTAGGATCTACAGCTTATATTAGAATAATTGAAAAATCTTTCTCCAAAAGATGTATGAGGACTGCTTTTTATTTTATTTTTATTTTTATTTTATTTCTTTTTTTGTTTTCAGGTAGCAATACTAATTTTGAATTGCTTTCAAATGCTTGATATTTTAACTAGCTGGCAAGAAGCAAATTTTGAGAAGTACACCCCACCATCCTGCTCTTGTAGTTTTAACAAAACACTAGCAGAAAAACGGGGAAAATATAACCATTGGGCCCAAAGAAATCTTAGTAGGTTACTCCAGATGAAAACTGGATAATTACTCAGTCTTTTTAAGAAGAGCTTAAAATTTAAAAGTCTGTTATTTTGGAACAACTCTAGTTTTAACACTACCTTTGGAATAAAGCTGACAGTTGTGCTGTTGCATATATTAATCAAGGTGTGTTTAACTGACATCCCCAAGACCTACTCCCTCAATTGTGAAACTAGTATTAATCTTCCTACAAAGCAGAAGATATTTCTGTGCCTTCAGCATGATGAAGGGAATTGACATGACTGATAGCAATCAGTTATTCACCCCTGGGTGAGAGAGATGGTAACAGAGTGGCAAATTAATGAAGAATTAGGTGTTAGATCTGACATCTGGAAAAGATTTCCTCAGAGATTATTTAAAACGTATTAAATCTTTACCCTGGCAACAAAAGCACCACCTGAGTTAAGGGACATCAACAAGGAGACTAAATCACATTTTCCACCTGCCAACTTTTCACTCAATGACTCCCATCAAGTCAGCTCAAAAATATGCCTCCGCACAAGGATGTTGTTCAGTTTCTAAAACAAATAAACATGCAATCAACTGTCTCCATCATATGAAATGTTGCAGACTGAAATCTCCTCACCTGCTCGTGCAAGCAGGGTTTAACTCTGGGACAGCAGGTCCTCCAAGATGAGGGGGATGGAGGTTTTGTGGCAGCGTAGCTGTGGCTTCCAGCTCCTCTCATATTGCTGGTGCTGGACTGAGGTCTCAGGTTAAGTCCATGGATGGGGATTTCTCCCTCCTAGTGTCTCTCATGCCTCTTAAGCTTACTTTGGCTCTGTACACAGTTTTCCAAACATAGATATGAGATGAAGTAATCTTCTTAATCAGTAGTAGACATTTTTAAAATAGATTCTCACCCAGGAGCCTCATGTTTGGTGTGTATAGTTCAAGATCCCAAACCTGAAGTCCACAAAAAGGTGGTCTCTTAGAAATGTTGACTTACATGGTCTTTAGGTTCTTATTCTGTCTTAAAATAAGATAAAAGCTTAGCTAGGTTTTACTCTATCTCACATCGAAACATGAACAAAGACTAAGGTACAGAAACCTGGCAAGGAACAGAACAACCTCTAAAAATAAAATCCTGGATACCTCCTGGTGCCTGAGATCTAAATCCTGGTGTTAGCAAGTCCAGCATGCTATTTCAGCTTCTAGGAGACAGTTCCTATCATAGAATCATAGAATGGTTTGTGTTGGAAGAGACCTTAAATGTCATCTTGCTCCAGCATCCCTGCAACAGGCAGGGATTCCTACCACTATTCTCTGCCTAAACAAAGAGGTGTAAATTCCAAGAGCCATATTCCCAGAGTTTGAGATTCAACCAGAAGACAAACAAACAGAAAATAATCTGTCAAGACACTTGGCATAATGCATGAGCATGGGAGCAAAATTCTTCCCTCTTTGGCATATGGTTTTATTCATCAGAAGGAAAAAAGAAAAAAGGAAGGGGGTATTTTCAATGACTCCTACAGAATTTATCATAGCTGAGGGTTACCTTGTTGCCTTGTCCCTCTCAGGCCTTCTTTAAGGAAAGATGGAGACAACCTAGAGTTGCACAAAACAGTTCTTCTGTGGAGCACAAGTAGAAAAATGTTATGTTAGTCTTGGCTGTTACACCACCTTTGGCAAAAAATCATCAGCCCCACCTTTGCATTTGTCACATTCGCCATACATGCCAGCCAAAAGATAGTACGAAGTGAATAGGAACATAAGGTTTTATCATTATTTTCCCTAATCTTCCTTTATTAGAACAAATCCCTGTATTCTCAGGGATTAGGGTCAGGCAAGGTCTGTTGAGCTCTCAGCCACACTGCTGCTCTTTACACTAGGGTGTAGAATATAGAATAAAAAGAAATTATTTGCACCCAAATCAGATTAGCCATTAAATGGCTCCAAGTACCATAGGCCAAATACACTTTAGTGCCTGGTGAATGGTTCCTGTTCTTGGGACAGGCAAGTCACTGTCCTGACTCCCCTGGAGTCCACAAGCTTTTGGTGGAAGAAGCAAAAGAAGAGACAGCAGGCAGGGAACCTTCTTTGAACCTTCTTCATCATGCTTGAAATTTTGTGAAGTTCATTAAAGAAATGAGGTTTGAGGGTTTGTTTGTGGGTTGTTTTTTTTCTTTTCATAAGCCACAAAGAGACACAATTAGCTGTTGGCTACACAGTCACTGCCCACAGTTAGGGTCTTCTCTACAGAGAACGTTTTCTGTATGCGTGGCATTCACTCAAATACAGCTTTGTTTAAATTTTCAATTCATCTCTGTGCAGTTGGTTACTTAATTGTGTTTTGCAAGTGGCAATTTGCAGTTGGAGACAGCACACTTTTTCCTAAACAGAAGTCACCTAACCTCAAGGCACTGTATTCAACTCTGATATATCTAGTATATTCAGCCTGTACCATCTATTCTCAGAGAATAGTCTTGATTATTTCAAACTTGCTTTATAGAGGTTCCAGATTTCCTGAACCATAAATTTCTCCTCAGGAAAAGAGACTGTGTAGCAGCACAGACTTGAAATGTAAAAGCCAGAGGAAATATCTTATGGCCAGCAGCCACACCAAAGAACCCACTTTTAAAATGCTCATTACCCATGAATCTCGTCACATTTTAACTTTGGGTGCCATGTGGGGATAGTTATTCCCAAATGGAGGACACAGTAAGACCAGAGCGTGATTTCCTGAGACAGTCTGCCCAAAGAGTTCTACAGATCCACTTAGTGGAAGCATAGATTGCACTGAACTAAAATTAGTGATAGGAATAGTAAAAAGCACATGTGCCTAAATTTATGTAAAATAAATTTGAGGTACATACATAGAGTAAAACTTAAACAATACTATGAACAGCTCTACTATATTCATTATAAGAAGGCTGGCAAATGTTTGTTAAAAATCACAGCTCCCTGTAATGCATCTAGAAATCATTACACAACATCTAGAGATGTTTTGGTAGTACCTCTTTAATAGTACATATCAGCATTCTCTTCTTTGGACCCTTTGACATGTAAGAGAATATCTATGATGTATATAGTAGATATTATATAACATACAATATCTATGAATATCTGCCTGTCTATAGAATAATTGTTTCCTCTTCTGCTCTGCCTTTTTTACTAAAGCTGGAAAACATTAAGTAAAATTTAGTTAGAATTTGAATCTGTGAATTAACATCTAGATTTTCTACCCAGATAAAAACGTGCTTGCTTTCGCCGGCGGGTGACTCCCAGCCTGATCTACTTTCTGCCTGTTCTAAATCAGTCAGAATTGTGATCTCTGCTTTTCTGGTAACCTTTTAAATCCTCTACCCACTAGGGAGCTTCTAATTACATAGCAAAACTTAAATTTTTGTCTCTCATACACATTAGGTAAAAATAGACTCCAAGATAATAGTGCTTGAAACCTGGTGTTAACATGATAAGCACAATAACCTTAAAAGTAGACAGAGAAGATAGACAAGAGATATGTGATTTTAGGAGCTTGATGAAATGTCACAATTTGCTGTAACATTGTGCATTTAAATAACACAAGCAATTAGATTCTTAAATGGCATTGGTAACTAAAATTAATATTAAAGATGCATTATAGTCAGTGATATTCAGTTTGCAAGTGTAGCTCTTACAAGAGTGCACATATTTGCCACTCAAAACCACATCTATGTTGAAAAGACAGAGAATGAGAGAAAAACCACAATTCAAAGAAATTCCAGCCCAAATGATCAGGGTGTGTCACTTTTCCCTGTGTTTTCGTCACTTCATTATGTAGCAATCTGGAAAGGTTCATAGAAATCTCACCCATTTTGGAATCATAAACTAATAAACTAAAGGGAGACTGATGAGGCTGATGTTGGAAGATAGGAGCAGGAAAAAAGTGCAGCATTTTTGAAATGCAGATCAATTAACATTATAAGAACTCAGTCTCCTATCCTGTTAAACATTTGTATTTTGAAATAATATACAAACCATTTGCACAAACTTTCATTCTCATTCCCTCTGTTTTCTACAGACTTTTTACAGTTTACAAATAATTTACAAATAATATAATTAATTTACAGCTTTGTATCATTACAGGACAGCATCATTAAATTTTTTAAAAAATTAGCAGCTGATTCCCATGCACAATAGGTCTTTATCTTGTTGCAAGTAATAAAGATGAAAAAGCAGTGAAAAAATGTTCTTAAGACAAAACAAGAGGCTCTATCTAAACTTTTTATGGGACTCCAGCTACAACAGTGGGCTGAAAAAATACCACTACCCCAAGAGTCCACCTCTCCACAAACGTATTCCTTCTCTCTTCTAAAATGTCCTTGAAAACAGCACTCCTCAGACTCTGACCAGGATCTAGGTTTTGCAACCAGGACTTATTCCCATTTTTAACCTTTGCTGTTAACAGTCCCCATAAGAATTGTATTGATTAAATCTTCACTGGTATGAGATGAAGTCCCCCATAACATTTCATTTTCTTAAAATCAGTTGATGGAATTCAACCGACATGAACACACATGTCTCAGAAAGTCCTGTCTGGTGCCCTTGTAACCTCTGATGCAGCTTACCTCCTTACCAAGGGCTGACAGGAGAGCTCTGCTTCATCTTGGGGAACAGAAGGTATTTTGAGCAGACACAGTGCCTCCACAGCCTGAAAGACATCTTCTGTATGTTCACATAGTCTTCTAAAATCTCCTGTTTAAAAAAAAACCTTGCCTGACCCATGCACAAATTAATCTCCATGAACTTAAAGGTACTATCTAGCACAGACTCTGTTCAAGTTACCAAAAATATAGCAGCAGTGGTGGTAGGCCCATACTTCTGTGAAAACATGAAGAAAGATGCAATTCATAAAGTAATTCTGCTGCTCATTTACCAATTTTAATCCTGAAAGGAATTATTCCCACCATTAATTTAAATATTATTATTACTATTATTGTTCAAATATATTGCCAACAGTGTAGTTCTTTGGAACATGAAATGAAGAAATGGAAAATTTTCTTCTGAAAAAATGCAGGTTCTAAAACTGGTGTGATCATTTCTGATTTACTCCTTCCAAGTTGTCCACAAAAAAAGAGGTTTCAGGAGATAATTTAGAGTCACACCACTACTTAGCCACCTTGTTGGGATATCTCTGTTATTGTTTCTGCTTCTAATTAATGAGTTATGGCACTCTGAACTTATGAAAACAAGTCTCTTAGGCTACACGAGAAGAATTCATGTCTAATACTGTAATGCTGAAGAGCATTATGGGAATGAGGTAAATCACAGTAAGTCATTTCCATCGTAGTCTGAATGTCCACATGAGCATAAAACATAAAACATTGAGCTTACAGCCCCACTGGAAACATTTATTGCTGTTGTCATCCTCTTCTTTAAAGCATATTTCCTCTGTCATTACCAAAATAAGATGAAAGGTAGAAGTGATGCTGATTATCATTGCCACCAACAGAATATAACCAAACAAAGTTTATTTCCAATACAGAATTAAATTCCTATTTTAGATAGACATGTCCATCGTGGATCCATTTATCATAAGTAAATCTCTAGGAAACCAGCACAATTAAATTAATGTCACCCACTTTATAGGCACTGGCTAATATCCAGAGTGCTAAAATGGCAATGTAGAATTGTAAAGGCACAGGCATATTGTTTATATGCACTGGCTGAAATCCAAAATGGTTACAGTAAGTGGGAGAATAAAACTTAGTAACAGGGCCGCTTTAGAGTGAGGAGTAAAACACTGTAACTGAAAATAGGTGGTAATTATGAAACATCGGCACAGAAACCTCCAGGTATAGATCTTTCACAATCCTAAGCACTCACATCTGGCAGACAATGGAGGAGAAAGAGGCATAGTCATACACTGACAGTCTCATAAATGGACTAAAACAACACTGGTTGGGTTCTCCTCCAATCTGTGATTCTCAGATGAGCAAGGGTATTGATGGCTTTTCAAGGTTGCTGTGCTGGATTGTATTTTATTTTACAAAATTAGAGGCTGAGCATGTTAGTCAGTCCTTGGTGGGATCCAGGATGTGCCACATCTCAGCGAGGCAGCCAGTCTGATAGTTGACCTTTGTAAGAAATGAGCTTAGGAAGAATACCCCTGCAGTCTGCATGGTGTAGAAAAAGCTTTTTGCAGCCCAATAAAGAGTTTTTCAAGATCTTTTATGTCTCCCCAGCCTTCTTCCTAAGGTAATAGAAATGTATTCATCTGAAAATTTCAAAATTCTTTTTTAGAGAAGTTCCCAGATGCAAGGCTTTGTCCCGTCTCATGGCTATGCAGTGCTGACAGTGCACACTAAAAGCAGCATGGGTAATCTAGGCTGCTCTCCACAGGTGGGAGAGATGTCATAAGACATGTCAAGATTCTTGAGATCTGTATCTGCATCTTAAAGGGGTCATTCCAAACTCCAGCTGAGTACATAACTCACAGAAATTACATTGATTTTGTAGTCGTTAATTTATTTTTCATACTTATTTGCCATTGGAAATTACTCCCCAGAAGCTTAATAATAGATTTGGCCCAGAGGAACTGAATCAACATCCCATGGAAAATGTTGAGAGACTGGAAAACAAGTTCATATTGATTCACAATAAACACAACAAAACAGAAAACTCAAACATTGCTCACGGGATAGGAATTCTAAAATACTCCATTTGGGGAGTTTGGTGGCTTGTTTGCTGCCCAGCTTGAAAGCATTATCATTTCTGCTTTCTTTTAATTTTTTTGGTTTGATTCTTTCTTTGCAGAAAAAAAAACAGCAATAATTTCAAATAAAATAAAAAAGGGCAAAAAAGAAAGGCAACCTTTCATGTTCCATTGTCTGTGAACCCATTTGCTTTGTCTTCTTGATCCTCAGCCTTTTTTCTACCTTCAGTATTGTGCTCAGCTCCTTTAATTGCTTTTCTTCAATGAAAATGAGAGAAATGGAACAGAGCTTTCAAAGTAGGCTGCTGGGGAAATATAGTTTTGACTTTCTGAAGAGAAAACTGCAATATTCCAGTAGAATTGTAATTTTCCCGTGCAGGATCTAAGTTGTGAAAACCAGAGCTTTTCCATCAGGAATATAACCCTCCAATGAGTCTGTTTCATTCCAACCAATCTAGAGAAGGTCTGCAGTCAGCTTGTGGCCATCAGATGGCTTACACACAATTTACTACCAAAATCTAACATGCAAAACTCAAACTCTGCAGGTTTATTCAGATATTATGGAAGATGAATCAATTAAAATATCTCTGAGAACTGTCTGAACACTAACAAACCTTTTGTATCTTTATTTCAAAAGCTGCAATTTGATTGTGTACACACAATTTGACACTTGAGGGTATCTAAGACATTGATTTGAGCTAGACTGAAAAGACACAGGGCTCATGGAAAGCCTGCCCCTTCCGAAGCAGCAGCTCCAGACAAACAGGATATCAAAGAACAGCTCAGATGGTGTTAGATGCTGATGCTTAGACAGCTGAATACCACTCTAAACATGCTTTTTATATATAACCTTTAAGATTTGCTTTTTCAAGTATATGTGCACACAAGTGGATATTGTTTAAACCTAGTTTAAATAAATTTCAGCTCTTTGACTTGGAAACAAGATGATGAATTTTTTTGAAAAACAATTTCTTCTGTAAACTGCTACCTTTAGCACAGAATCATAGAACCATAGAACATAGAATCATAGAATCATCTGGGCCGGAAGGAACCTCCAAAGGTCATCTAGTCCAACCCCCCCGCAGTCAGCAGGGACACCCCCAACTAGACCAGGTTTCCCAGAGCCTCATCGAGCCTGACCTTGAAGGTCTCCAGGGAAGGGGCCTCAACCACCTCCCTGGGCA
>BJBW01002518.1:23058-62169 GCA_004320125.1 Scolopax mira
TGTCCTTGGAGCAGAGGGGCTCCAACCCCCTGAGCATTTCTGTGACCCTCCTCTGGACCCACTCCATCAGCATGGGTCCTCAAAGACATCTGTGCAATGTTGGTACCCAGACAGAGCAGTAATAGGCAGTTTAACAGAACAATTGCTTAATGTACTGCAGAGAGGAGTTTGTACACTCATTTGTTGTACGGGAGGGAGAAGTCACTCTCTTTTGGCAGTGTTAAGAGGGATAGAGGCTTACTTTTGATCCTAAAGAAAGCATATCTGACGGACTGCAAACTTGGTACAGCAGCGTTGAGCTAAGGGGATGGATTGAATCCTCAACAATCACTTTTCAGAAAAGAGACAGACTTTTACTGTCACTTATTATTACTAATGGGATCACAGGGTATTGCTGAAGAGGACAACCTCTGAAAGCTGTGACATTGTATCAGTCATGTGATGAATTTCATACTCTTATCTCTCAAAAGCAGTAATAACAGACCAAGACCTGGGTCTATAAAAACAACACTCAGACCGTGTTGCAAAAACTGGTTTGGAAGTCTTACAGAGTTTTACACTACTAGAAAATCAAATATGTGTTTGCTGGTTTACAGTGCTGTAAAAAGATTGTGGTCATGTTTTCTCCATTTAAATAACTATTTTTCCTTACGCAAATAAGATAAATAATATTTTTTTCTTTCAGGGGAAAATATAATGAAGAGAGACTTTCATAACATAAAAAGATAAGAATGTACAATTTGACCATTTTTAAAAAAAATGGATAAAGAGGAGGTACTGTGAGACAAAAAGATTCCTGCATTTCACTGGAATGATGTTAGGAAAGTAGTTCTTCAGAAACATGCAGTATCCTGGGGCGAGAGCTGTTTGTGATACATCTGTGATGACAGCGGTTTGTTAGAGACTCATATTATAGGGAAATGTTCCAACATGCAGAAGACTTTAAGGCTTTAACGATATGAAAAGGATGACAATGGCTCTACAGAGCAGAAATCCTAGGGGGAACCACAGTTAAGGTTGAAGATATTCAGGGTATGGCCCAAGCAGTCAGTTCACCTCCTATCCTGGTTGAGAGAGAGCACGTTTATGTAAACAGATGGTATAAAGTCATTGAAGGAGCTCTTTTTTTTATTTTTTTTATTTTTTTTTTTTTATGACAGCTCCCACTTCAAAGCTGCTCTGCTTAACATCACTGCAAACTTCTGCAGAGCAGCTCAGCATAACACTGCTGTTCCCTGTCCCTCGGCTTGATGTGGTCCTGGCTCACACACACACACTCATCCACCCAGGGCAACAGGCCTGTGCAGTTCAGCTCCTGGCAGAGCAATCCATGAGCTTGTTCTCCTCTTCGTGGCAATTCCTCGTGCCACCATGCTTTCAGGATTTTATAGCATTGCCATCACTTGTGTGTCTTGTCTTCTGGCCTGTGTTGTGACTCAGAAGGCAGGTGTCTCTGCTACATCACCTACGTATGTGACTGCAGGTACCATACTGCACACCGGTCCAAAATTTTCAAAGACCCTTTACAACCAGATTTCTGAAATTCTAAGGTAAACGTTTGCTGCATATCTTCAAGAGAAGTTTCAATACAAGGCCAAGTGCCGGGTCCTGCACTTGGCTCACAACCCCAGTCAAGCTACAGGCTTGGGGCAGAGTGGCTGCAGCTGCCCAACAGAAAAGGACCTCAGGGTGTTGGTCAACTGTTGGCTGAACATGAGCCAGCAGTGTACCCAGGTGGCCAAGAAGGCAAACAGCATTAGGATTAGTAGTGGATTGGTGTTGTTTTGGATGTTGTGGTTTGTTGGATTCTTTTTTTTTTGTTGGTTAAGGTAGATGATCTTAAAAGGTCCCTTCCAACCTAGGTGATTCTTAGAAGTTATGCTTTGATTCCTTCTGGTTTCCACAGTCACATGACTATGTTTTTTCTTCCTGATCTGGCATTTACAAGAAGAGACCATAGATGAAATCAAGGAATGCTACAAACACCACCCATGCTGATGTAAAAGCATGACCCCAGTAGGTGTGAGATGAACTAAATGATTCTGTGATATGAGAAGCCAAACAAAGTTTCAGTCTCACACACAGCTGCTGCAAATTCTGCATAAAGTAAGGAAGTAAAAGCTACCAAAGAATACAGTCTAGTGGATCTGTTCTTCCTACTGCCCAGCAAGTTTTATGACAGTGCTAGAGCATGTTAGACTTCTTACTATCTTTTCTTAGGGACTTTTAAAACTATCTCTGATGCCATAAGGAATACCCACAAATTTTTCAGTTTAACTCAAGCTGTGATGAATGAGCTCAAACATGAAACAAACCCAAACTCATTTTTACAGCTTCTGTAAGGAAGAACATGCAGAAGAAACACTTGGTGAGTTGCTGCTCTCTACTGGGGAAAGGATGTAAGAAAGACGAACCAACAAGAAGCACATGGCACAGAAATTATTTAGTTGTGTCAGTTCCCTGTATTACAAGTTTTTTCAGTCTTATCTGTGAACTGATTTATTAATTTTGAAGTAATTTTGACAGTGAGTTCTGTTAAAACTGTGTAAGTAATTTCATACACAATGTCATATGTGTGTACATACCTATTTTAAAGTGTCAATAGATTAGTTTGACAGAAATTTACCTCTTTTCCCTCCCTCTCTCAACACACATATCACCGTATCATCTCATAGGTCATGAAAAACACATCTTTTCTATTAAGAAATTATTTAATTTCCCTTAGAATAGCATATTCAGGTTTTACAAAATCATCCAAAACCGAACATGGCATATGTGGCACAGGGTATAATGACTAGCACTAGGGCAATGTAATAATGACAAAAGAAGCAATTAGGAAACAAATAGGTTGACAGGGTGAGCCCAATGTGTATGATTACCTTTGCCTGTGCACAGGTTTGAAGGGACTAGCAAAAGCAGAAGGTGGGATTACAAAATAGCAATCTAATTGCCTAGTTAATGTGCTTTGGTTGGAGCAAGAAACATTTTGTTCTCATTAATGGCCATTGATAGAGCTAATGGGACAGAGATCAGTGCCCCTGGAACAGACAGTCATGAAAGATTTATCTTGCTAAGAGTTAGTGTTACTAATCCCCTCCCTCCATACAGCCCCTCGTCCCGTTCCCAGAGATAAGCCTGGCTGTGGTTGTGGTTGTCACTAACTGCTAGACTTATTTCTCCCAGTGAAGACCTCACACAACCACGACACTCTAATTTTGGTAAGCAGAAGACTTGTGGCCACAGAAAATGAACTTGCCTTGGGATAATCTAAAGCTATAGAGCTGTCCAGCAGAAAAAAAAAAAGAAGGAAGAAGAGGATCGTAACACTTTATTCACAGACAAGTACAAAATTCATTCTGTTTTTCTTTCTTTTTTCTTTTTCACCTTTTTTTTCTCCCACCTGCCATCCCCCCTCCCTCGAATTTTCCTGTAATAGCTTTCTCAAATATCTTAATACCTCACAAGAGCACAAATGCTTACAAATACAGATTAAAAAAAGAAATAATCCAGCCTGGAGTTTCAATTTTGGTTTTAACAGATTGACTGAAACATTTCTCTCTGCACGAGCCAAAAAGGATGTTTTTTACACCAGTACATGTAGATAAATTTGAGGTGACTCCAACTGCCCTAACCTCAGAATTGGAAGTTGGAGGAGACTAGAGAAGAAATATCTAATTCAGCTCAGGTGTCCAAAGAAAGTTGCCTTGGAACTTTTGATACACTGTTCAAGAATTTGACCAAGAAATCAGAGCTCAGACTTATGCAGATGATGTTGTGTCAGGCATTTGCTACAGACCACCTGCTCAAGAAGAGAAAGCAGATGAAATCCTCTTCAGGCAGGCAGAAGAAGTCTTGCAGTCATGAGCTCTGATACTCTTTGGGGGCATGAACCATATCAATATCTTTTGAAAATGGAAAAGAGCTGAATGCAAGCAACCCAGGTGACTTCTGGAGTGTCTTGAAGACAATTCCATGATACAGGTGATTCATGATATGACAAGGGAAGAAGCTCTGCAGGACCTACTCCACATGAAATAGCAAGAATTGGTTGAGGATGTGAAGGCCAAGGGAAGCCTTGGCTGCAGTCATCATAAAATGGTGGAGTTTAAAATCCTGACAGAAGTGATTAAGACAAACAGTAATATCACAGTCTTGGACTTCACGAGAGAAAACTTTGGCTTGCTCAGGGACCTTCCTGTGGGAGGGAAAAGGGCCCATAGAAGCTTCAAGGAATTTTTAGGGACTACCTCTCCAAAGCACAACAACAGTACATTCAGTTGTGTGAAAATTCGAGCAAACACATGGCAGAAGGCCAATGTGAGTACACCAGGAACATCTGCCTGCACTCAAACACAAAAAACAAGTATAGAGGTGACACCAGCAGAGATGGGCTAACTAGAAGGAATACAGAGACACTGCCTGAGCATGCAGGGATGGTGTAAGAAAACCAAAAGCTCAGCTAGAGCTGAAATGAGCAAGGATATGAACAGGAAGGGCTTCTGTAAGTATGTTCCCAACAAAATGAAGGCTGAGGAAAAAGCCAGCCCACTGCTCAATAACCTTGGGGACCTAGTGACAAAAAAAAAATGGAAAAAGTTCAGATAGTCAATACACTTTTTGCTTGTGTTTTCACTGGTAATACCTGCCTTCTGGTTTCCCAGATCTCTAAATTTATTTACCTTAATCTTAGGTATTATCCACAGTACAGGAAGAGTTAGGGAGCATTTAAGCCAGTTGAACATACTTATGTTGGTGGGATTAGTGGTAAACTAAGGAGGTAACAGCCCATGCTGCCCTGTGGATACAGCATTCAGGGGAACCTTGCCCTCTGCTGTTCCACAAGCAGCAGCAGAGCAGATATACAGCACCTGCCCAGTCCACGGCCAACTAACAGCATCTACCCTCAGAATGGCAAATTGTCTTTGGGAGTTTGGTGCAGAGTAAATGTAACAGTCTCCCATTCCTCCTTGTGTTTATTACTGCAGGGAAAAGAGTAGCAGCACAGCAGAGAAGAAAATCACAGCTCATGGCATTCCTGGCATTTTGATGCTGCACACAGGTATCTTTTTTTTTTTTTTTAGTAGGACAGAAGTAGTTGAAGA
The DNA here is from genome assembly GCA_004320125.1 of Scolopax mira. Classification (NCBI taxonomy): domain Eukaryota; kingdom Metazoa; phylum Chordata; class Aves; order Charadriiformes; family Scolopacidae; genus Scolopax; species Scolopax mira. The sequence goes on from BJBW01002518.1 coordinate 28,161, forward strand.
ACTTTCTAAGGTTTTAATTACCTCATACTATGACAAGCATTAGACATTTCTCAGGCAACACCCTAAGCAGGTTTCTGCTTTTCTTCTGGACTTGGTGAAAAGAAATGGTGATTTCTTATTATGCTTCACTCGTATGAGGCGTGCAGGATGATGGAGAGCTCTAGCCCGAACACATCACATTTTTGTGAATCCCCATGTTATAGGTCTCCTGACACATAAATCACCTGTGGACCAGATGCAGTTTAGTTACATGAGAGAAGTAGAATCTGGGGGCAATATTTTTAGGACTCTGGAAAAAATCTGTTTGCAGATTGGTTATTAACACGGACTGCTAGCTGCTCTATCTAGAGGAATGATTTTCATTTAACCCATTTTTTTTTACAGAGCTTTTATACAGCTCAGACATTTAAAAAATAATAATCATACCATTCCCTAATGGGGGAATTTCCTCCAAAAGCATTGAAGGAGTGCAGGGTTTCTGATCCCAGGCTTCTGCTTTTGGGGGGCATGAACAACTTCTGCTACAGCAGACGCTCTCCTCTGAGCTTCTCTGCTGGGCAGCTCGGACACCCCAGCCCCCTCCTTACTGCTCAATCACACCATGGACACCCTTGTCAGAGAGTGCATTCATTACCTTAATCTGCAACGTGTGTGGGAGGGCAGATTCCACACTCTGTAGTCACTACACCTCTGCTCAGGCCTGATTTAGTAAGCTTTCAAGCACAGTCCACTCCAATCCTTTCTTGGTTGTCCTCTTCCATCTGCCAACAGCAGAGCAGTAGCATTACTGGGTGGGCTTAGAGCACCATCTCTGAGAGTGCTCTGGTGGGTTCACACAGCTAAATTCACTCCCAAAAGCCATCAGTGGCCCAAGAACTGAAATCCCATCATTTACCTAAGCTTTGTCGGAGCAAGAACTGTAGGGCCTCCTAGAAGTGAGGTGAGGGGCTTCGCATTGAACGGGATGGGCATGACAACAAGCTTTCAGAGATCATGTTTCCTCCCGGCTGACCTGAAAGTACTTTGCTCACCACAGTTTGGATTAAGTGGTATTAAGAATTGCCCAACTGACATAAACCAGAGGCAGTCCCATGGCTCCTTTCATACTGGCTGCAATAGGTGCAGCTTCTCGAGCAGGAGGTATCTGGCTTAATGATATAATTATATATAGTTCCTACATTATCTAATGGGCTCCTCAATTATCAAATGATATCTGGGATCCATCAGCCTCACATAAACTGACTGCAATCTTACATTAAAGCAAAAAAGAAGAAGAAGGGGCATGAGGGGATTTCCATGAAAGAGGTTTAAGTATTTGACTTCAGGTTGTGGTTGTGACCCCCATCTTGTGACTCTCTGAAAAGGATTTAAGACAGTACCTTCTCCTGCTCTTCCCCCACCACCTGTGCATTTTCTGCCATACACTGTAGGATGCTGCTGTCTCCTGTCCTAACATCTGCACTATATTAAATTTTATTTATTGCAAGTCATTTTTTCAAGGATGTAGCACACAGTTTGGGAGAAGGAGCATGTACCTGCAGCCATGTTAGGATCCAATGACTGTTCTGCTGCCAGTTCTGTATTAGCATCCTCACCCTTGTCCCTCACTGTAGGTAACGGTTTGCTGCTTGAATAAGGAAAACAGCCTCTTACATGTTCTTCCCTAGATACCATATTAGTATAACACCAGCCCTAGTTTAGCTTTTACTTCAGAGTATCCAGAAAGAAGCCATTTCACCCACTGGGTGCCCTTGTCTTTATAGGTAAACATGAAAATGAATACCTCTGGGCCCACACACATAAACTTGTTGAGACACCAGACTCATTATGTCTCCATCTAGAAGAACCATCTTGATGTTATCACTGTTAATGGTGATGGGTAGTCAAAAGAGAAATGTCCAGTCTCCCTCCTTGCCTTTTTTATGTTTCTGTGTGAAGAAAGTCTTGATTTGTATCATGGCAAGAAAAATACCATTTCAAAATGCTAATTAGAAATAAAATCTTACTAAAAACTCCATAAAGGAGTTTTTCAAAACCCATTTGCAAAACATCCAAAGTTCATTCCCAAAGCTGATCCACCGAGACACTACAAGGAAATCAGTTTTATGTGACAGATATGACTGTCCTATTGTACAATACTGACAAGATTGTTGTGCTAATTCTTCACTCCTAAAATCACGGGCATGAAACAAAGCCAGTTATATCAAGAGTTCCTTTGGTTAGTGTTGAAAGCAATCTGTATAAAACTGCAACATGAAAATGTTTTAAACCACCACTCTGAAATACAATGTGTATCAACTAACTCATTTTTTTAGGCTCATCCCAGTTCCCATCCAAAGCAATAAGCAGGTGGTCATGCAGTTCTAAAGTCCGAGCTAGAAACTCTCTTTTCTTCCTATTTAAAATCATTAAACTAAAAGAGATAATGAAAATAACCCATTAACAAAGGCAACCAGCAAGATAAAACCCAGAACAGGCTAAACAATTCTGAACACAACCTAGTTTAAATTAAAGGCCAATGAAGTATGGAACCCAGCCCCATATAGATTTACCTGGTTTAGCCTGTGAAATGTCAGTGTAATAGACCATTGTCGGAAAGATAAGCAGGGCTGTGGTCTGAAGAGGACCCCTTAACAATGACAACTTTGTTAGAAAAGTTTTCTCTTCTATACCTATTTATTAGCTTCCATTTACTTCATTTATTAACAGAACTTTGTCCTGGATTCTTGTCTGATGTCATATCAAGGTAAGAGCCTTGCCAGTTTATTTTATTTCATTTAGCCTATATATTTAAACTATACTTTGAGCAAAATAAATCTAAGCAGCATACCTTGGTGGTTTTTTGTTTTTTTTTTTTAACTGTAAAAAGCTTCACTCAGGTTCCCAGCTAACTTTTGTTGCCAGGAAAATGAGACACAGAAAATGAATACAGTGGGCATTTCCAGATGGTGAATCAGTTTTTTAGTGATAGCCATCAGTGAAATCTCCATAATACTTCAAAGCCTTTATGGAAAGCACCGGGTGCTTGTGTCAGGGATAACAGATATTAGATCTCATTAATCTTAGTAAAACTACTGGAGAAGCATAAAGGGTGCACTTTGAGTGAGCCCTAAATAAAGGCAGAAAAATCTCTTCTTACAACAACAAATTTGTATTCAGTCTATGCAGTAGGATATCAAGTGACCTGGGTAAACTATTGTGTCAGTTCCTCCAAAACATACATTTCTTTTACACTTTTGTTGAGGATTGCTTGGAGGAGGCAGGTGTAGTCCCCACACAGCACATATTATGGCTTTGAAAACAAAGGATCTTTCTGCAGGATGATGAAGCCCAAACTATGAATTGCTTATCTTACCGTTTAAAGCAAAGGAAAATAAGGAAGAGATTTATTACAATGCCTGCTGTAAAGTACTAAGCTAAGCACCCAAGGTAGACATTACTCATATAAAGGCATGTTGCCTAACAGAAAATTGTTTTAAAAGAGAAAACTACTTTAAGTGATTAGGAGTATTATTCTGCCCTATCTATTTCTGTACAACCTAATTACAATCACTGCGTCCTATGAGCTTTGGGTGACAAAGCCTTTAGATACTGACAAAATATTTCATTACACCAACTTTCATAGCTGGAAGTAGTTGAGTGATTTTCAGCGATATCAGCCTGATAAGCCTGAAACTTAGTGTTGGTGTTTACAAGCCAGACCTCTTAAGAGAGTATATTTAACATTTCCAATTATTCTGCACCTTCAGTCATGATATATACCATATACTAATGCATGATTCATAACATGTCTCAACATAGTAGGAATATATGGGTTATCACTGCATGCTGCTCAACTCTACCTTCTTAATAATAGTACTGAAAGCAGGTGTATTTAAATCAAGACCATTTAAATCAGTGACTTAAGTCAATAACTTAAATCATGTTTATGTAAATTACTGATTGGATTTTATTTTCTTTTTTGACGTAATCTGTATCAAGTGTGACAGCCTTGGAAAAAAATCTGCTCAGATCTCGAGTTCCTTATTTTCTGAATATGAAAACTCAAACATGAAAACTTCAATATCTTGAAAGCTGTTTAACAACATTAGAAAGTATTTACAGTTAATGAGTACATTTTTTTATTTTAAATATAGTACTTTGAAATGTCAGGAAAATGACAATAGACTTGTACAAATCTAGTAACTTTATGATTTATGGCTTCTCAGGCATGAAAAATGAATGATTTCTTTTGTTTTTTAAAACCACACAGTAATAATCCCTGGACTTGACCACACCACCATACAATCTGGCATCTTCTTCTTTGACACTTCCTCTAGTGAACCAGTCCCATGTTTTATTGAAACCTTACATCCTCATCTCCAATCTTTACTTCCAGAGATGATGTGCCCTTTTTTTTCTTTCTTAGCAGGAAGAAAGAAGTACAGACGTTTCCAAGAGCGGCAGTTGACAGTCTCTTTTCTCACTCTGGCTGCTTTTACCACAAGTGGTAAGTCAGGGCTAACATGACAGGAATAATCTGCAAAGAGGACATGTCTTATTAAAGTTGTGGTCACCCACTTTGCTCCCTTTCTCTATCTGGCTTCCCACACATCTTGCCTGTCAATCCTTTCTTGAGTTAACAGGAATAAATAAGAAGGGAAGTGGCAGACATAACATTTCCCTCTCACCATAGGAGTCATAAAAATTGAATGTTCAGAGGTGGAACCAACAGAAGATCCTCCTTATTGAGTTTGCATTTGATTTTTGCAGGGACTGCAATGGAAGGCTGAAATTCACCTTTCCCTTAAAAGCCTACAATAGGTTTATCCAGAGGCACTGGTCACTATTTGTGGTGTTTTATGAGGTGCAAAAGGACATTTTTCTGATGCTTTTGGTTTCCCTGGTTACTCAAAAAAGTTACTTCTTGAATTTAAGTTTTTATGGTTCGTGGCATCACATTACACAAACATGAGCTATTATTGACGTGCCACAGTCTTATGCCTCTGAGAACAGTAAGTAGAAAGAGAAAACCCTTTTGATGTAACAGTTGCTGAAAATTCCTCCTGAGGTCACTCATCTGAAGAATAGCTTTCCATTTACAGCGAAGAAAGACTTGTCAAGGGATATTTTTAATGCCTTGGATAGTTTCTATGTAAATATTAATTGGTGGATCCTACACAAGCAAGTGCAGCACTAAGTTTTCCCTTGCTAATTCTGAGTAATCCCGTGTTTCAGCACTCGTTGCAGAGACTTCTAGAAATTTGTACACCCTGGGTTCAGTACTTCCCCCTCCCCCGACCTCCGTCACACAGCAATATTGCAGACTTACAACAATTTTCACAACGAAGCTATGAAAAGTAATACTTGTAGCAAGCTTCCACATCTGGATTTTCTCAAAGTAATTGCATGTAAATAGGGAAGGGGGAGAGTAATTTAACTACCAAGCAGCATATACCACGTGTTCAGAGGTGAGAGTAAGAATTTAGCTCAGGTACTTGAAACACGTGTGCATTAATCAGCAGCAGCCTATGGAATTATGGAATTGTTGGGATTTGGAAGGGACCTCTAGAGATCATCCAGTCCAACCCCCCTCCCAAAGCAGGGTTGCCCAGAGCACATCACTCAGGAGCATCCAGGTGGGGCTTGAAGATCTCCAGAGAAGGGGACTCCACACCCTCCCTGGGCAGCCTCTGCCAGGGCTCCAGTGCTCTACCTCCAGTTGCAGATTTAAGAGGAAGGATTTAAGGAGTAAGCCTAGTCTTCTGTGCAATATATATGTATATGTAAATATAAATATTCATATGTGTATATACACACCCCCACATATACAATTCCATTAGACTATGAAGCCTGCACGAGCAACCGGCCCAGAAAAACTGACATCCCATTTTTCAAAGTAGTCTAAGTTTGTAAGAATAAAATATATGTAGCTGCACGCTCTCAGATGTAAAACTCAGTGGTTGAAATATTAAATCTGAATAGCAGGGATATTGAGTGGGGATGGCAAATAACAAAGACCTGTAAGTTGGATCTTGCAAAAAAGAGCTACTGAGGTGGGAGACAGGTGACAGGGGACTTCTGCATCCATGATTAGGTGGCACCTCTTCACTGTTTCTAGCTCTAAAGGCAGAGATCTGAAGGACTGTAGGTGAGTTCAGATCACACAACCCCATGGTGATGGCAGTAAGAGGATGTGTAATGAGAGAAATATTAAGTGCCTTTGACACCTATTAGTGAAATGATGATAAAAATATCATTAGGTCATGAGAACAATATTATTTATATACAGGCAGTTGAAGTAACCAATGAACTGTTTGGTTTCAGCTGTTTCATTTAGTTCAACTGTGATGATTAAAATAGACAAAAATATAATTAATATTGTGCATTAGACAGCCTTTAAAGTCACAAATGTACATTCCTATTTCTGACATTTCTAAAGGGACAGAGCTGAGATTACAGATTTAGGTGCCTGCCTTTAGATGGCTAGTTTTGGAAATGATAAAAAGATCAAGGTCACATAAGTAATTTTTGGTGGAGTTCAGGTTAGACACAGGATGATTTTATATTTTATAGTGCTTCACTTCAGCAAGTATTTTCCTGGGCCCGCAATGTAAAAATCCCAATTGTTTGGGATTTTTTTTTGGTTGGTGGTTTTTTGGGGTCAGATATAACTGCCTTCTGTCAGGAGAGGAGAAGATTGCTGTTACATAAAAGTTCCTAATGACAGAGGAATGGGTCTTTAAGAAGTCAAAAAGGATTTTCTCAAACAGAGTTCATATTTTAACATGATAAATTAGTTAATAACTTTATTCTGAACCTAGTTTATCCTTCTAACCTGTTATCCTGAGAGAACAGCTTCACCATATGAGTATGCATGTCAGATCTGAGTAGTATCTCCAGTTCAAAAACACAAATACATTTTTTATTCCCTTGAGATATTTTCTTTCCTTGAGCATGTAATGCATTTTTCCTTAATAAAAAACATCCTCTTAATATACTGTTAGACTAACATGTTTTGGGTTTTGTTCTTTTCTGTTTAGTTTACTTATTTATTTATTTTGAAGGCTGCTAATACATGCCTGCCCTCAAAAGCATATTTTCTTTAATTAGAAGTTGCTCCTAGCTAGAGATGTCAAGCCCTAGCTTCAAATAAGGAATGTCTAGTTAAACAACCCAAAGAGGAAAATCTCTTAATCCATAACTTTAATCATATTAGATATTTTATGTAATCAAATATGTACTTAAACCAGATTGCTGTCCAATTCAAGGAATAACAAATAATTTACTTGAAGTGAACCTATAAAGAACAGTCTGTCCAATATATTTTTAGCCTGAGGAGTCCTTACTATGAAGAAAAGTAGCACATTGATACAGATACAAAAAATGCTTTCACATCTTCTGGTAAATCCCAAAATAAACTGATAAAAAAATAAATAAGATGGACTGGGAATTCCTGAGATATCTGATACACATGATTTAATGTCCTTCCTTAGCCAGCACAGAGACTCCTAAGTTCTCTGACTACCTTGGACTTCCCAGACTCACTGTGGTTTATTTGCTGATAAGAGATGCTAATAAGGACAAGGGACTTCAAGTTGAGAATTGGTGGGTCAATGAGAATATTCTGGACTTCGAGGCTTTTAAGGACAAATGAAAGATCTTTTAAAAGCAGTTTTATTCAAACTGTGCCTGTTATCTCATAAAACTTGAAATCTTTGGGTAGGAAATGACAATTTCTTCCCAGAATCCCACAAGAGAGTCTGAGACATAGATGTGAGGACAGGTTGTGGTAGGTGACTTTGAAAAAACATTGCTATTAATAATATAGTATAATAAATAGTTTTGCAGGGAAAGGTGTACAGTTACATGGAAACAGAGAACAGCTGAATAGTATTAAATCAACAAGCCGGCCTTGTGACTCCAACGGTCCTAATATTTGTGAACTCATGTATCCTGGAGAAAATCTAGCATGTTCTTCCCTTGCCTTGACTGGATTTGGGTCCCAGGCACCACCCCCAACCCTACCCCATTCACTTCCACCCCCTCAGCATAAGGCTAGAGTGGCAGAAATGCATTTCACTGACAGGCAGGGCAAGGATCATGTTCCTTTTCACCCTCAGATTGTACCGTGACCTCCAAGGGCTTATTTAGATCCGTCCTTGGTTGTTCTTAACTCCAAGAGGAGCTGTTCTGTCCCCTTATGGACCTTAAACCCTGCTTTTCAAATAAAAATAATAGCTTATTTCTATTCTAGAAATAGCTAAGATACTGCAGACAAACTAGTGCCAAATATCTGATTGAGAAGAAACAGGAACAATCAAACCCAGTATTCTTCCTTTTAGCAGCAACAGGCATTTCAGTAGTACCACTAAATAGCAGTAGTAGATGCTTTAAATAGCTCTTTGACTGGGACAAGGCTTCAAATGTGCTTTCCCTAAGAAGTTAATTAAGATTAATTAATACATGTCCATATCTTAATTTGCCTCAAGTTTGAATGACTTCACACTAAAGACACACACAAGTGAGTATAATTGTGTCCTCACTTACACTACTTTCAGTTAAGTCATCACTGGGACCTGGGAGCTCAAACCATTGTCCTTAGGGCTGCACAGACCTGAGCCTCTCTCAGAGCCTTTCCTGAGGACTTGTGGGAATATCCTCCTACCCCTTCAAGTCCAGAAGGAAATGGTTTAACCTCTGCCCTCCGTGCAAAGCAGCAACCTCACTAGGTCAAGCAATACCTTTTACCTCAGGCTACATGAGAAACTCCACATATAAAACATAACCACGCTCACATGAGTGGTTCAAATACATGAACAGCAACTGGGTTAAAAAAAAAGAAACATTTTGGACAAGAGTCTTTTTCACAACAGATTGAGGAATAATTAGCTTGTCATGGCCACTTAGCAACATGAGCACTGGTATCCTCAGGATGCTTCTTAAATATGATCTAATGCATTTTCTATTGGAGCTACTGGCTAAAATTCAAGGGAGATATGTGAATTGAATACATCAACTCAACAGGGGTTTGAAAAACCTTGGATGAAATCTATAGATAGATGCTCCTCGAAATTCCTGAAGGTCCAGATCTGTGTCCCTGCCCTGACACTAGCATTTTGTTGCACACAAACCCCGTTGGGATACAGTCAGTGTTAGAGAGGTTTATTGATGCCTATACATAACGAACTGCATCATGAATTAAAAGGGCTGTTGCATGGAAAACAAAAATTACCCACTATTAATGGTCAGTCATTTTGATGCTCTTTCATCCTGGATCATTAGGTAAAGTAATTGATAGACTTATTTCTTTAAAGAGTACCAGAAATCACTTTAGAACAGGATAAAAACACAATTAGTTAACAAACAGATTTTCCAAAGCACAAAGTGAATTTAAATGCCTGTCTCTCCATAACATGGCATCACTGAAATGTCTCACTAGTGGAGTGCACATGAATATATTGCAATGGTTCCTGCAGACATTATAAATAACCTGAAAGTATGTCAAGGTTTAGTTTCTTAAATATATATTGGAAGAATGGTGTGGGGGTTTTCCTGTGCTTTTTTCCCCCCTTTAAATATTTATTTTTTCTTTTACTGTAATTGAAACATGTAGCATCTGAAAAAAGTTCCTCAGTGAGACACTGTCACCCCCTACACTTCTGCTAGGTTTGTTTGGATTTATAGGTGAGGCACTGTCTTGTCAGGAAACTGCAGATACCAAATGAATCAGTATAAAAACTGATACAGCAAAAGCTCATGTGGAATGCCATGGGGGGAGCATTTCTCAGATGCTTCAGTACAACGTCTAGAAATTTAACTTGCCCTACAAGATGCACAAAAAGAGGCAGAATTTCCCTACAGGGCCTAAGGAGAGTGTGTGCATTCTGGCCGTGGCATGTGGTGGGAAAATCCTTCACAGAAGGGGCAGCAGCATCATAAAACACTGCAGCTGCCTGCGAAATGATCATATAGTTAAGCCTTAAAAAAGCCCAACCAACTAACACAACCCAAATCACCCTCCCAAAAAAACCCAAAGGCTACAAAGCCTTATTTCAGCGATTTGAAGGTGTGACCTTAAAATAAATCACTGCTAACTTCAGAGAAAATAAAACAAATTGCCATTAAATTGGGACAGCATGAGATTAGCATTTATTTAATCACATTGGTCTGGAGATTGTTTCACCACTTCAGTTTAAATCAGTCACACAAACAGGGTCCAAAGTGTTATAAATTTACCAAAGGAAAAAAAATGTGCGTTTGTCGTAAAAAGAATATTGTTGGGCTTCATCTGCACATAATCCCATACCAGGTGAACTGAAAGTGTATTTTTAGATTCATTGTGTTAGCTGTGGTATATTAATTTTGTTAGCTGTGGTATTGTATCCATAAATCTATGACCTGCAGATTTTTATGGTTGGGTTTTGTTTTTTGTTTTTTTTTTTCACTACTTTGGCAATAAAAAGCAGTTTTGAAACAGGAAGCGTGCATAATTGAAGTCAGTGGAATAGCTCATATGCTTATAGCACTTCAGCACCTTTGAGGGCTGGATAAAAGTGCAAAGTGACACAGACCAGAGCACCACTGTGCTACACATTTTTGTACATATACATGGTCCTGGCCTGGTGCAGCTTAAAAGAGATGAAACAGAAGATGGGTACAGCTGAAATGGGGAACACCATTGGGGAAATAGTACCACATGAGAAATTGTTCTCTCTGCTCAATCCAGCTAAGTAACAGCTAATGGAAAATGGGATGGTGGAAGAGAGAAATGTGTCAAAGCGTAATATATGGTATGGAACCTTCCACATTCAAAGGATGGGACAGAGAAAGCACATGCTCATCTGTGCTCAAAATCACACAGCTCAAGCATCTTTAAGTAAGCTTGAACACCTTTCTGTTGAGCTAAGACACTAGTGGCAAAAGGGGAGAAGGCTGCCCCACAGGACTCCGCAAGGCAGCAGCTCTGATTCAGCAGTCCTTGTGCTCTCTGTAGCAAAAAAAAACTTGGTTTCTACATTCCCAACTTTGTAGGTGGGCCATGAGCACCTGGGAATCAATATCTGTCCATACTCTTGTAAAACCGTAGAGTAAAAAAAAACACTTTTATGAGTAGGTGCAGGTCATGCAATGTTAAAAGTGTCTTCAGCTAGGGCTGCTATCGTAGCTGTGCTCTCATGTTCAGGGTAATGACCAGACTGACAACAGATTCTATCTATCTGTGAAATTAAATAAATGGATTGCTACAAGACAGAGTTTGAAAAGATTATGCTAAACTCCGGGATCAAGCAACACATCAGGATATCTACATCTCCTATGAGCGGACCGAAAAAGGAAACGTAATTTTCATGAGCATTTCTGGATGATCTATTTTTTCCCACCGCCTCCTGTGAACTCGTAACAATGCATTTGGTAAAGTAGGTGTTCATCCCATACCTCCTGATCAAATTTTGTTTACTGTCTTCTTTCCCAGACTTCATATTAGCAATGACCCCCGTAAAGATGCGTTCAGTCACCATTAAAAACTAAGCGGGGGTGGCAACGGGTGTACCAGGGAAAAGAGAAGCCGGGTTGGCAGCCATACCCTCCAGTCCAGCAGCACATCACAGATCTTTACCTTTCATGGAGCTTGTCACTACATCTCGACCCTAGGAAGGAAATGAATCAGAGGTAGGACATCTCAATTCCAATTAGTCACACCCAGGTCAGCTGCAGACTCGCTTCTAAATCAGTTCTGAAATGGAGCCAATTAAAGAGGGGGGAAAAAAAGAAAGAAGCTTATTTTGAACCTGTGGGAAAAGGAAGTAGAGTCTGCCCTCTACGGCTCAGCCACACCTGCCTGTCACAGTAAAATTCAACCAGCTACAGAGACACTAAAATGCAAAATGGCAGAGGTTAATTCCAGCCGTCGGCAATATGCTGGGATTCCCTGAGTCTCAGCAGGATGGCTGAGCCCCTTCCTTAAACACCTCTGCCCTTTGCTGTTCCTCTTCTGAGCCCTAATCCTATTTCTGTTCAGGTTGCTGCTTCAGGCCAGCAGGTAACATGCCCTTTGACCGAGTCCTTAGCTGGAAACATCAACATCACTTAAAAGCTACTGGCTTGAATCGTTAGATGCCCTAAGTCACATAAAACTAGTTTAATCATTTTGGAACCAAAGTTAATAATAACCCACTGCGTGGGCTTGACACGGTGCTTTGTAGCATCAGAAGCTTCAGGGGAGGATCTTCAGAGAATGAAATGATTGGAGATGTCTGAGTTTTTGAACCTTTCAGGAGAGACTACTGCTTTCTTCCTGTGACAGATGATCACAGCAGCACTGAAGCACGACATAGGTATCATTGTTAGAGGTGGAAGAAATGATTTTTCACCAAATTAAACAAATAGATGGCCGATTCTTAATTTCAAGAAAGCTCAAGGACTTAAAACCATTTTGCATTCAGCTGTCATTACTTGCAGTAATGAGACAGAATTTACATTCTAAATGGAGGTAAAATTGTGGGCACTGGATTAATTACTTTCAGTGTGCAACTTTATGGATTGACTAGCAATTCAGAACAGCCATTTTCAGCCAATTTAAAAGGGCCTAATGTTTCAAAAGGCCAGCATATATCCTGCAACCAAAAGTCCACAGGAAATGTTTGGCTTCTTGCACTGATTCATCTTTGAAGCACTTCATTTAACACACCAGTTTGTTACATTCTGATCATATTAGGAATACGGTAAAGTTTTAAGTAACATTTTAGTACTTTATACTCTAATAATGCAAAAAACATTCAATAACCAAGGTGCATTTACTGAAATCTTAACTTATCATCAGTCTCACGACCTACAGAAGAGTCAGACTATGTGTAGACTTATGATTTAATTTTCTTTACCTTTTATGAACTTTATATTACTAGGAGTCTAAATTAGCACATTGTTTCTTGGTTAGCAATTGATAGAGAGACTCTACATTCCTAGCTACAACATCCTAGGATGTTGTAAAGGGACAAATTATTAATTCTCTAACTCATTACCTGGTAAAAGGGTGATATGAGAGTTCCCAGAATGTATCTACATCTATTTTAAGAGGTATTAAGAGGGTTTATGAAAATGAGTGGAGATGTCGAAGCATGGGCAAGGAACAGTAACCATTGACTGGACCATCAGTCACACTCCTGAACATGTGAAGAGCCTTAAAGGTAAGAGTGTGGGCGAGGGAAAACACATCGGTGTCAAGTGGTACCCTCTAGCTATTACCAAGGAGTGGGGGCTGAGGCAGCTTCCGTAAGTTCACCTCCTGTTTATCCCACTCCTTGTTTATTTTTGGAGTCTGCATTGCTTGTGGTTGTAACAGGGGATGTTGAAAAGGAACTGCCAGGTTCGGGGCACTTTTTCCAACTGACAAGGGTCATGCTCACCAGTTATGAGGACAAGCAGAGTACGCTGGGGGAAACGGGAGAGCTGTAGGTTGATTCTTTGAGGAGACGTTGAGGGGAGGTGCTCTATGGCAGTGCCAGTCGGAATCACAACCTTAAAGGTTAAGATGAAGGCAGAAGATGGTGCTCTTTCTCAGGCAATTGCAGCATAGAGAAAGAGTGATAGATGCTTTTTGATCTTGATCCTGTGGAGAGAGAAGATGAAGCAATGACTCAACCAGCACCTAAAACGATGCCCTCAACTTAAGGTGAGTCATGAACAGACAATGTCAGAATATTCTCTGAACCTCTGCCTGCTGCCAAAAACATCCAAAAGCTATGCAAATCAAGGAATGAGTATTTCCTCTGACTTTAAGGAACTATTTCTATCTTTTTCCTGTTTTCCAACAGGGTGGAATATCATCCATTTCCATCCTCTCTGACACTTTCGAAGTTCTAAGCATGTGTTTGAATTTGAACACGCACAGATAAGTTCTTATGAAAAAGACATCTGTCACCATTTCCTAAACTTCTAAGCTACACTATTCCTACTTTCAAAATTGCCAGGCATCTGACAGTGAAAAGATCCGACAAAGGCCATGCTGGACTTTACAGGAGGAAGTGAAATCAGCTAACTGCTACAGTATTAAAAAGCAAGTAAACTGAGAGGGGCCACGTCAACCATATCATATTTAGCATATAGAGATCCAGGAGTCTAAATTTGCTTCAAGTGCTCGTGGGTAAACAACTTTGGGTTTGATGTTAAAAATTTTTAATTAATTCAGTCAATTGTTCCTCTGTAAATGTTCCTGTAAAAAGTTTAGCACTAAATAGAAAAGTGTTTTCATGCTATGTTACTTTAATTACTTGATTATTAGCTGTATTAATTTGATATGTCACCTAATGGACAGATCTCCTCTATTTCTCACTTAATTCCTACACAATTGCAACTGTTACCTGCTCAAATTCATGAGCAGCAAATATCAACCTTGCGACACATTTGCCTAATTTTAACTGAATTTATAGTTTAAGATTTAATTGAAAAATTAATAATTACATTTGGAGATCCTTTTCTTTTCACCATTTTGTATTGTCTTAGACTTCTAGAGAAAGATCAGCAGAACGAGAGGCTGAGAGCTGCTACATTTAGATCAAACCTCTTGCATCTCACAGGAACAGCCTCAAGTACCTGCGGAACTGTTCTGAACTAGCATCAGCCATGGACAATGTTGAGCCTTGTTACTAATTGATCTGAAAGCAGCTTTTATGAAAACTTCAATACGAAAATTTCAACACAAAATTCAAAACAAATCCTATTTGTTTCACCATAACGAATTGTGGGATAAGACTTTCATACTCTTAAGAAGCCGATGGGAAAAGGAGGGGAAATCTCATTTGATAAATAAAAAGGGATAAAAGACACATAAAGTTCACCAGTTTATTTGTAAGGAGGGTTTTCTTTGTTTAACATACACGTGCCTTGTCACAGTGTCTGAGACCCTTGGAAAATTATCTAGGTAATTCCAGATAACAAAGCTACAAACTAAGAACACTTTTTGCCCTAGATAAAGCTGTGCTATCTTTCTCAGTTCTGTGGTTAATCCACGTCCAGACCTGCAGCCAGGTGCTGAAGCAGAACTGGAAACTGGTAAATACTCAGGAGGACCTGCAACGTTGTAGGCAAAGAGTGGAAGAGTACGTGAGAAGGCATGAAGAACTGATCTTTCTGGATCTAGCACACACACAATGTCAGATAAAGAGGAGGCCATGCGTTGGCAGGACAGTCCCTCCATTTGCAAAAAATGGTATATAATGAATGAAAAATCAAGAAAAACTGAAATATATCCTATTGCAATGGACAGAGACAGGCATCTTCTGAAAGTGACTGCAATACTTCTACACAATCTGCTGAAGAGATCTCTGAGTAAGAGATCTCTTGGGAGAGAGATCAGTTAGAGGAGCTGTAAGTCTGATATGACAAGTCATGCTCAGGAAAACAAAAAGAGACCCCACAGTCATCAAACAAAGCACAGATCTCTCAGGCCATAACCTGACTCTTCATTACAACAAGACAATCTCAGTCCTAGGATTGAGGATGTCTCTGAGCACTGCACGGGTTCTCCTTGCTATGGATTGTCCAAAGCTGACTGCTTTCCCTGTTGAAATGCTCAATGAAAATTATTGCTGAGGTCCATCCACCTAAATTTTGTTACAAAAGGTTGTTACTCTAAGTTAACATAGATAAATTGTGAGTAATTTGTGAGGCCTTATTGTACGTATATTCTTGTGCCTATATCCTCCTACAAGAACTGGAATCCTGCTGAATTGTGTGGCCCATAAAGGGTGCACATGCCCCACAACCCTTTCCTCTGCGCAGCCAGAGCCTGGAGGCTGAAATCCTTCTTCCTCCCATTACAGTAAAAAATTTAAGACAAGACTTACAACTCAGAAATTACATTTTTTTGTTAACTATTCTAACACAGCTAGGGCAAAATACAACTGGTCGAATAAGGAAAATTTGTTGCTTTTCATCTCACCCAAAGCACACTTCAGGTCTGCTCCTTGCTGCATGATGGTCCCCTGTCCCTTCTGTCTCCTTTCATTACTCTCCTGCTCCTCGTATCCTCCTTATGTCTCCCTTCCTGCCCGCTTCAGCCCAGATCCTTCTCAAAGCAATCTCTCTCAAATGCTCTCAGGAAAGAGACCTTTCAGAGATTTTTATTGATATGAAACGGAGAAGCCATGGTGTAGTAGGAGAGCAGCATTCACACCGACTGCCACTTTGACAGAGCAGGATAATATATTTCATGGAAACTTACATAAATACTTTTAATGAAACTGCTTCTCTTTTGGATGTACGTAATTAAATTCTGCTCAGTTATCTACTTAGTGAAAAATAAGAACAGTTTTTTTAAAAATTCTATCATAACATTTGGCAGAAGGTGGTCCAACTTGTTTAATTCCTTGTCAAGGAAAAGGTCTGAACAATGTATTTTAACATTCTTAATAAATTTAGATAATATTTAAATATTTAATTTGGATAGTTGATATATTTTAGGTTCATGCCAAAACTCAAAACTAAATCTAATTAGCTATTTTTTACAATCATATATCTCATTACATTCAGCTGTATTTCAGTCTATATATCAACTGTATTTCTATCAAAATAAATATTCTGATGCTTTCATGTGTATTTTATGATTTTTCCTACCTTCAGAATGAAAAGAAGAATTAAAATACAACACTTTTCCGGGCAAATTTTATTTGGCAAATAAAAGGGACTGAAAGACACATATACACACACAATCAACCGTTTCCCACAATGCTTCTAAGTATCTCTTACAGATGAATAAAGCAAGGCTCCGAAAAATTATGCAGTTCACCAAAGTTTAATGATCAATATCAGAAACAGAACTCAGGTGTCACAGATTCAAAGTTCCACAGTCAGAATGACATTTTTTTGTTTATAAGGTTCATGAACATCCATTTAAACCTCATGTCACTTAAGTAGCCACTCTTTAAGAATCCCTTTGACAAAGGGTTGTAAAAGAAACTTCTAAAATTCAAGGCAGACTGACCTGATTTTTGCCCTTTCTTACCACTCTAAGCTCTTGTGTAAGTGTTTCAAGAGTGGAATCAAAGATTTCATTGCCACCCAAAGCAGTTTTCCTTCCCAAGTTACATCAGACTAAGCAGACATGTTATTTATTTTCTCCCACAGACATTGAAACTTCCCTTATTTGAGACATACCTTATTTTGCCTGTTGCCTTGACGTGTATTAAACTAGCTTGCACATTGAATGCCTATCACTGCAGTTCAAAATTTTTTCTTTTTAAAACACTTTTAATACTTTGAGGGTGGTCTGTCTGTGCACTTACGTATTCTCTCTGTACAGAGGTGTTTTTTTAATCCGCCGTTATGTTTCCTAACTCGTTGTCTACATCCCTTCTCATTTGGTGAGATCACTATTTGGTTTCCTGTTAGGATAACAGCATAACAGAATCCACTTTGTATAGGGGATTTTCACTGTTGGTTTGACTAATCCCACTGAAGACTTTGGTAAAACTCCCACCAATTTCCCACCCCAAAGGGTGGCTGTGGTACAGCATCACCCTCAAACTCACTGCCAGTAGAAGCCCATGCTCTGGAGCAGCCCAGGAAGCTAGCAGAAGCCATCTGGATTTTGGTCTCCAAAGCCAATAATTCAGTTTTAGAGTCAGAAGTCCCTTTTGAGAAAAGCACAAGATACAGGTACTATTTCTTGCCTGTCAGGCAGCTAAGAACATCTGAATTTAGTCACAAGAAAGATATACAACCTTGTAGTTCAGCTTTTAGTAATCGTTTTCTTCCGGAACAGGAAGATAAAACTGCCTAGGTGAGAACTCCCCTGGAGTTCATGCCAGCAGCAACAAAGATGGCAGGCCACTCATCCATTAAATGACGTAAGTTGGACAGATGGAAAGAGAACAAACAGCAAAACCATGTCTAAAGGTGACCAGAAAGTCATCTTGCTCTTCTGTCAGGAGTCAAACAACATGGCATTTTCACTCTTAGTCCCTCCAAGCCCTAGAGACTTTACTGATAGAGCAGCATGGTGACAGGCTCACTAGTCACATATCGTTCTAGGAAAGGAGAAAGGAGATGAATTAAGCATTAAACAGTCATTTGGTGGTAGACCTAACTTGCTTGACTAATATAACCTGTGAAACTTTGCCCCACTGAGAAGAGGAACTGTCAAGAAGGCAGTTTTGGGAGAGCCAGCTTTTGTTAGGACTATACTGTGTCAGGCATTTAGCTGATAATCTGTTGTTATCTCATCTTCCTTAGTGGTTCTACATTGATTCATGTCAACCAACAGTCTTACCCATACATGTGGGTGTCCCTGTGACTGCAGGGGGGTCGGACTAGATGACCTTTGAAGGTCCCTTCTGGCCCAGATGATTCTATGATTCTATGATTCTGAAGCAGGATTTTTCTCCATCCATAAAAATTACCTGGACTTAAAGTAAAACAGTTAATATGGAGGCCAAAGGCGTATATCTCTTTCTTCCACCACTACAGAACAGCTACTCAAAGTTTCGTGCAAGGAATTTGTTAATCCAAAAAAATAATAAAAGCAATGCATAGTGATCAGAATAAATTGATTTAATTATGTTTCTTGGATTGGAATAGTTTCAGTTTTTGACTAAAATTGTGGTGGCCTAATGTTCTTAAATAGTAACAGAAAAATGGCACTGCTACCACACTGAACACCTGCTAGACTGAAGTCTATAGGACCTTAGAAATCTCCACTTTCCCTCTATTTCTGCAGCAAAAAATAAAATATCCTGTTCTCCAAGCAGCTCTAAATACGCATCATTATTCCTTGTAAAAATCAATAGCATTTCTATGGAAAAAAAATAAAAATCAGATCATTCACATCATTAGTGTGTCCTTCTTCCTGCCTTCTCCCACTACACTGTACATGTATGTCAAATTAATACTCTACTCTTAGTAGACCAAAATATTTCTCAAGAACCCTAAAATACCTAATTAAATACCTGTGCATTGGGTAAAATGCAACTCATACAAAATGCGACTTTTGCAAGTTCTTAGACATCTTTATTCATTCAAATAACACTTATTAAAGCTACTTGCATATCACATATATTACAGCAGCATCTAGAAGCCCTAGATGAGAAAAAGATCCTCCTGCTAAGAGGAAAAAAACCCCAAACCCCACATATAACTATGTGACACTCAAGTTCTGTACAGGAAACTGGTACTTTTCAGCATGCAGCTCTCAGGGTGTACCATTGTTCTGTCACAACCAAGATGATGTGCAGCTCGGCTGATTCCTGCATATTGAAACTTGGCAAGAAGGTGACTGAACATGCTTTTATTGCAGGAAGTGTAACTTCTCCAGTCTGCCTCAAAAGCATCCTCAAAAATTAACCGCAGACAGCAATATTAGAGAAACATATCGTTTCTAGAGTGAAAATCACCAAAGTAAGCTGGTAATTGTCTTATAATCTCAATGGCAGACCTTGACATGGGCATTTGTGTTCTCTTGCATTCTTGGTTCTAAGCCAAACAACTACTGGGAAAGACCAGAAAGCAACCATGAACCATAGACTGCTGGAGCCTGAGATGAAGTCTGGTAGAAGTGATTGGCAGCCTGTATGTATTAAATGGGAAAAGCAGCTCTCACTAAGCTCCAAAGTGAGAAAACAAGCCTCATAAGACCTATTAAAAGATGAAGAAATTAAACATCTCCCAGAACAAATCAATGAGATAATGAAACTCTGGAACTAGATCAAAACTGAAACGGGGAGGAGGGGGGGAAAAAAAAGTGGGGGCGGGGGGGCGGAATGAGATCAAATAACAGCTGTGGGATGCGAGCTGCAGAAAGTAGAACTGATTGAATATCCTCAAGTCAGACCCAGAATGAGACAGCATTTGGCAGAAAGAGGGAGAAAAGCGGTGGGAAACCAGAACAAGAGGAGTAGAGAGTTTGGGAAAGTTGGTTGCATGACACTGCATACCAGAGTACCCAGATGGGCTGATGGCACAGACATATTCAGGCTCAAATGCACCTAGCCCATTTTGGAAGCAGAAAGCAAGCCTTACCAGAGGAGGAAGATAAAGTGAAAGGCAAGAAATTAATGGGATATGATTCAACACGATAAGAGTGGGAAAGAAGGATGGAGATACTGTTACTATTTAGTCGGATAATATTCATGCCCAGAAGGATTAAAGTTTTATAGTAATGCTATAAGAAATACAGCAAACATGGCCCACTGCAGAGATGGACTGATTTGCCTCAGAGTATCACATTTTTTGTTGCATAGTCTAATCTCTGAAGCCTTTAAGCCTGATTCATTTTCTATTACCATGGGAGTTTGTGGGAAAGCATTCAGAATCTGTCTTTGGGCCTCTTCTTCTAGAAGGTGTGTTCCTGATGAGGGGAAGAGTACCATGACACATGTTCAAGAATTATTTCCCAATGAGAGATGGCGTCTCAGTTTCTTAAAGATACTGAGATACCTATTCAATTGCATCACAGAACCTCTTTCATAGGCTAGGCTTCCTAAATCCCATTAACATTTTAGTGGAATTAAGACTATGAACCGTTAACTATTTTTAAACAGGGCTTTGGGTGACAAGAAAAAATTATAATTCAATAATTTGCTGAGATGGCAATAAGTTCCATCTTTATAGCATCAGTAGGATAGATTGAACTTTTACACTTCTGTAAGGAGTTTCCTGTGTGTACAGAATGATCTAGAATAATCTTGAGACATGATTTCCTAAGACAATCAAGCTAACACAGTCATAGCACAATAAGGGACATCATCCCTTCCCTTTATCTCCAATTTATTGCCCATTTTTATCCAAAATTATCAGAGGAAGTCTCAAAGACTCAAGGTTCTTACAAGTTTCAGGAATAGCAGCAGAAAGAAAGAAGAAAAAAAATTGAATTGATTACCTAGTATGTGAGGGGAACACAAACTTGAGCTATATCATTAGTATTCACATTTGTGAGTCTTCCCACAGGTACGTCATTATCACCTGTAACAGGTGCTTCTTGCCCAAACTGTGGGAAGAAGATACCAGGAGGAAGATGGGGTTCCTGCCTTACCATAGCAGCAATGAGATTATTTTCATGAGATCCCAGTGAGATTTTTCCATAAATGAGAAAGTATTGTAGTGGAAAAAAAAGGTAAAATGCTGGATCTGTAGCAAAGAAGAGAAATCTTCTTTCCCTTTGCTCCACCAATCGTAGTAATCTTTATCTGGAGTATCACATTATATATATTCCTTGGTTAAATTAAATAAGTTATTTGGATCAAAAAAATCATCACTCAAACACGCAGGTGGAGTAGTTCAGAGGGATGTCAGCAGAAATGATTTAACTTTGATACTAGAATTTTGTTTTCCCACAGACTGTAAAGTTAAAGTTCCAGCTAAAATTTTTTAAAAAGAGAGAAAAGTAAGCAGGTGTTGGAAGACAAAAAAGTCTCTGCCTCAAGTGACAAAGACTGTGGTCTCCATGGGACAAAATGATGCTTAGTGCAAAAGAGTGCTTGCTGAGTTTAAAGCTGCAGAGCACTGAGCACAAAAGTTCTCACTTCAAACCAATGATATCTGTCATGTTACAGACTAAAGTGTTTTGCAAGATTGACAACTGGACAATGGAGATGGCAGGTAGCGAATAATCAATTGTATCTATATTTTACTTGTCCTTTGTTATCAGCCTATAGTACCCAAACTGCCTTCCTCCCACTGTTAGAACTTCCTGAGGGCTGCAAACTATTGAGCCAGAGCAAAAACTCATGCAAAGAGTATAGTTTTTTTCGGCAGGAAATCACCAGTACGGTGCATGCAATCATATCTTCTAAAGGATGTATTTCCTTTACTGCTAAAACTCTGACAAATCAGTCTCTGACAGAAAAAAAGAGGACCACCTTTCCCATCCTAAGATTGCAGAAAATCTAAGGTGGTGAATAGCCCTTTTTTTTTTTTTTTTTTTGTCTAGGGAGTGTCTATAATTGAATGGATATATCCTTTCCCTCACTCCTTCAACCATCTTTACTTCAGCTTCAAGTGAGTTCCACATGTGAACTGTTTGAGGAACTGGAAGTCTAACAATATCACTTAAAAGATTCAGAGGGTCTGGGACAGGAGGAAAAGAAAAGGCAGATGTGGCTTGACAAGTGATGAGGAAATAGGCTTTTAGGACACGTAAACTCAGGACAGCTAAGCTGATACTCTATCCCTGAGAAACAGAAGGAAATCCCACACCAGGCAGAGAACAGCATTACTGAGTCAGTAGAGCATATAGGAGTGATCGGCAGGCATGCTGGTATTTCGGAACAGGCAGACTGAAGTCATGAGAATATGAAACACCATCTGAGAGGAGGCATTCTGAACAAAATGCAAGGAAATCTCCATGGAATCAACTAGGAGGCATGTCAGGAGCATGACCAGCAACGTTGGCTGGAGTTCAAAAGGTTCGGCTCCACATCACAAAAAGCATCCAGTGTTACAAACATCTTTGGTCCTGTATATGTATCATAAGTTGGTTTTACATTAAAATTCCATGATTCTCACCCACCCCTTTAATCATGAAGTGTCCTCCCATAGCACCTACTACGTGGGGTCATGAAGAGCTCTGCACTCGTTATGACAGCCTTATAAAGTGTTACCTTGACAGATGGAGATCTGAAAACCAAAGGCTACATGCTTACCGTGATGCTACGATTAGTACTAGATCTTACAGCTTCACAAGCAACTCTTTAACTACTAACCCAGGTTTCTTTCCCTGTTGGATTGGAAGAAGACATCTTATTTTGTTCTTGTTTCCTGAACAAGAGCAGAACCTCCTAAAGCCACTTACACTAAATTAACGGAGCCAGACAGCGGACCTGGACAATATTAAGACAACAGCAAATTATTGAGCACTTTACAACCGTCTTTTATTGCAATTGAAAAGAGTAGTGATACGAACATCATCTAAATGACAGGTAAAACAATCTTCTGTAGACCAAGACAGCTCAACAGCAAACTAGCTTTTCTGAGTAGGTGGCATGGCAGCTGATAAGAAAAAGAAAAAGAAAAAGAAAAAGAAAAAGAAAAAGAAAAAGAAAAAGAAAAAGAAAAAGAAGAAAGACAATATGTGGTGCTAGATCTCAATAATCCATCTTAACAGTGCTAGAATACCCTTTCTAAAGGAATTCTTTCATAATAGAAAATTCTTGCCTTACTAACAAATTTAATTACTAAAGCAATTTAATAATAAGCTTCACAGCACAGAGTGTTTCTCCTAAATGCTGGGCACTGATATAAAAAAGCTACATCATAAATTCAGCTTCTTCTAAATAGCAGTAATTTGCTGTAGCAAATAACTGTCCTACAATTTCAAAGAAATGCTTGAAACAAGAGCTGGCTGAAAATTCAAAACAACTCCTTTTCATGAGAAATAACTAAATAAACCTTCAAATACTGTTTTCATTCTGGGACAAAATGAGAGATATTTTCCCCTCTCAAACTACTCTGCCTCTCCCCAAAGAAAAGAGGTGTATGGATATTTAACTGACAGTACTATGAAAGAAAACTACCACCTTCTGGCTCTTCCTTCTGCATTGCACATAACCATCTGCATCTTCCAAGGCTATGTGGGGAGACTCGGAAGCTGCCAGACAACAAGGGAGCTTGGGTTATCAAAATAGTGAAGGGATGTCAGGAGAGCAGTTCAGAAATAATTTTAAAGACAAATACAACAGTATGGTCAGATAATAATTCAGGTCCGAATGGAAATGTTTTCTATCTGCGGTAGATGTAATGAGATACAAGGATTCTGGTTCCCAACACTGGCTAAGTATTTCTGGAGGGACAAAACTCAATAATTGGACTGAAATGTTAAGCAAACCAGGGACTACTATGTGTAGATCCAAAACCTTTCTAGGCGTCTCTTACAGGAGGAGTTAGCTATCCACATAGACAGAGTCTGAAGGGACATGGGAGGACTGGGACCTACCTTCAAGCAGAAAGAGATTGCCAATATTACGTCAAGAAGCCAACACAGGATATGTCCTTTGCCTGCTCAAGATACTGTGTGCCCTAAACCTTACATTTTCTGCCACTGAAACATACATTGCTTTGAAATCAACAAAATGGCTTTCTCAAATGTCTTACTGCTTAACCTGAAGCTCTAGGGTTCCTGCTGAGCATGGCATCGTAGCACATGTTATAAAGTCAGAACAGGTATTGGAAGATTCATTCCTTTCCTGACTAAAACCAAAATTAACTCTCTCACCCTCACCAAAGACACCAGAGTCATCACAGTGGATGTCTTCCATATAAAAATACTTTCTTTTTCTTTTCCTCATGTTTAGGCACGTTGGAGGTTGTCAGTCCTATGACTGAAAAGAGGGGGAAAGAGAAAAAAACTTCTATTTGTGGCTGTCAATTAAAAGGTCAATGAAAATAATCTCATTTACTTCCATGGATTTTGGATAAGACCCACGGATCTTTATTTTTAGGTATGAAAGAGTCCATTGCTGGCTGCTTAAAATATACTGTGACTGACTCTTCATCCATGGAACAATACTCCTCCCTTGCCTTTGCTGCATTCTGATAATGAAAGGTCCTTTTTAATTATTTTTTTTCCAGCATACACTCATTTTCCCCAACACACACTATGTACTTTTTTTAGAATGGTTTTCTGGAACAACATTTCTTTCCATTCTGGGATAAAAGAGACTTCAGTTTCCTTTCCCATAGCCCTCCCTTGTACAACTGAGCATCTGAGCCTACTACATTTACCCTGTCCTCTGGCCTTATAGCTGGGTGTCTCTGTGTGAGTAGACCATCGAATGCCAGTTGCATGTACTCTGCAAACCACAATGGCTAAAAAAATTGTGCCATCTTGCTCAAAGTGCTGTCACTGCCAGGAATCTCCTTGGACTTCTGTTGTGCCAGATTGGTTCAAAAGCACCAGGTCAATAGCAATCTTAACAAATTAGGGCCTGTTTTATTTTCACGAACCATTTAAGGAATTTGTTGGGTACTGCAAAAAACCTAGACAATGAACTTTATCAAAGTCTATCTTCCCAAATCTGAGAACATACTTTTCCAGTCAAGTAAATATGCGTAAATAAGGTGCTGCTGTGGAAAGTCACCCGAGACTTTAAACCTAATCCATATTCTGCCTACCGTGGCTGTTTTGCCAAATGGAAATTAGACACCCTGGGACAATTTTTGAAAACAACAACCATGAGCCCCCAGAGCATCTAAATAACGTCTGAACGGATTTAAAGATTTGCCATAATTATAGTGGACAATAAATATCTGAGCAGAGTGGCAGATTTCTGTGGGACAGGAAGTGCCCATATTGGTAGTTGCCTGGGATTATATGTCCCATTCTTCCCCTATTCAGACTGAGTGCTTATGTGCACCAAGAATTTCTATTCATTAAATACACTATTTCAGTTAAAACCTCACCAAAAGTAGAAAGCATAGTTTATCCCAAAGTAGTTTATTCCAATC
The DNA here is from genome assembly GCA_004320125.1 of Scolopax mira. NCBI lineage: Eukaryota > Metazoa > Chordata > Aves > Charadriiformes > Scolopacidae > Scolopax > Scolopax mira. The sequence continues at coordinate 53,571 of BJBW01002518.1, forward strand.
TGGTGAAACCAAACATTATAAAATGCTTAATATCAAAATAATTATGCAATTTACCAGGGTCTTATGACTTGAATAAAAATAGCTCCAAGCACCTCCCAACTTAATTGTTCTGTTTATGCTGTTATCAGAGACAAGGAGTTAGTTTCTGTGCTACTCAGAGTCTGTGGATCAGTCTCATTTTCAACAGTGGCCATCATTCTTAAGGAAAACTTCTCTTCTTGTTCCAAGATAAAGTCAGACCCTTGCCCAGTCTTCCAGCCCTCTAGTATGTAAAAATGTGTATTTTTTAGTCCCGTACACACTCTGTCAGACCACATTCCTACAGTCTGAAAAAACAGCTCATAAGCTAAATCAAAGATAAACCAAAAATACGTTCACAATGATCTCTTTCAAAAATATTTTACACTGGGGATGGTAGCGAAGAATTCCCTTGCAAATAGAGCATCAGTTCCTTTTCTTTTTAAAGAAGTTCTGAGCACCAAACAGTATTACCTAGAGTTTTGAGTCATGTTTGGCTCCTGAGAAAAGGATCAGAGATGCAATTATTGGTGAGAAATTCTTGACAACTTTCAGGAATTTCAGCACCAAGGAAATTGAGATTGATAGGTCTGCTCTGATAAGTGCTAGGACAGCTGGATGTTATACAGAAAAAAGGGATCTGTTATGATTAAATGAGGTCATCTGCTCAGCTTCCTGTTGGAAATGATTCTTCTAATTTTAATAAAAATAAAAGCAATCCAATATATCTAGAAGGCAGATACTCTAAAGAGCCAGACACTGAGTGTTGAAGACTAGATGTCACCTCAAAAAGAGAACAGTAGCAAAAACCTCCAAAAAAACCAGCATCTACTCCTTCCACAGTGGGTGAAAGCAGAAACTCCATAGGAAACAATATTGCAACCGTAAGATTTCCTTTCAATAAGATGGTGCTATTTCTTCATAGCATGGATGGCACTGACTTCCTCCTTCCTGCTCCTTCTGGGTAACCCTCAGCAAGACTCAGAACTTTGTCCATAAATAGATTACACTGTAATTATGTTATTTATATTTATGTCAGATCCCCTTAGAACCAAGGGAGCATAAGGGAAGACTGACTGCAACTGCCTTCTATTTACACTGTGAAGCTTATTATGAAGTGGCTTAGATTTAAAAAAAAAAAAATCCAATAAAAGAGAAGTCATTTGAAAACATAAAAAAAAAAGAATTAACAGGGAAGCTAGTCAAGGGGAAGAGTTACTCCATCTAGCACACAGACATGACAACCAGGGACAGCATGAACTGGAGCTGTCTCAGACCGCCTGGGGATGCCCTGCCAGTACTAAGAGCAAAAATAGGACTCATAACACCAACATCTGACTTCCAAGACTCAAGGCTGCATAGATTTCTGCTGGCAGCTCCAAAAAAGAATCCAAAATAAAAATACATATTAACTAAAGCAGAGGAAAAATCAAAGGAGAATCTCAAAAGGATACTGAAATATTCCTGATGTCTGGGAGACACACTACTTTTTTTATGAATAAGGGCTTTCTGGATTAGTGCAGAATGGTAGAACTATAACCACTTAGCAGCACCCATTGTGCTCACAGTTACCTGGACAGAAGAGAGAAGTTCTCCCTGGATCAAAAATAAAAGCATTTAGTACATGCAGGTAAACAGCTGGGAAAAAAGCAGGATCAGAGGACTATCATGATGATCTGAAGACAGAGCTGGGTAATTTTATATTTCCCAGGAGCCCTTAGAGACTCCTTAGATGGAACACCAATATAGCAGATACCTTGTGACTAACAAAGAGGAAATTCAAACAGCCCCAGGAGTACTCTGAATATGTGATAAGAGGAAATAAACAGAGAAGAAACATGGGGAACAGACAGGGACTTTGAAGATACAGGCTACAAAAGAAACGTGTCTCTAATAAAAAGGGTATCAAACTCAAAGAGATTGTGAGATGACTGAAAAACTTGCTGAATCTCATTTGTAAGGCAATCTGAAGGATGAGTTGTCAAGTCCTGTCAATGTACTTAGGAAATACGGCCCCACATTTCAATCACATTCATCCTATCCTTTCACAAATGAAAAGAGACACAGAAGGGACGGCACAAACACCTACGAAATGTAAACAGGCTCCATTCCCTTTCCATCAAACCTAATCTAAAAGAAGAGCAAAGTAGATGGGCAACGGTGTGACTGACATACCTAGTGTATCTCTACCATGAATGAACTTGAAGCTTTCACTGTAAGAAGATACTGTGTGTACCTGCAAAGAATTCTTCTTCACATACAGAGGAAAGATGCCTTCTGATGCCTTTGTTTTCTATTCCTTTTAAGATACACCTTAGGGCAGCAGAGCACGAAGCTGCACGTGCAGAATTTGAAGCACTTAGGAGCTCTAGTTACTTCTGCATAATGTGATCTATTTAAAAATATGCTCACACTAGAATTTCACCTTTTTTTTTTCCTTTTTTTTTTTATTTAATTAAAATCTTAGTTAAATGAAAAGACAAGCTTGACAAAGGTACTAGAGTGGGCTGCTTTGTTTAACAGGCTGTGGCAAGTATCCAAATTCCAGTCAGAATTGCAGCAATCTTGTACGCCGTCAAGAAGCATGACTTTCCTCTGACAGAACATACATACTGCAAATTTTATGAGAGATAATTGAAGCCAATTCTTGTAACATCCATTAGAGTCCCTCTCAATCTGTCTGTGAGAGGTCTAGAAGAGCATGAGCTTCTCCAGTCAATTACCCATATTGGTAACTAACAGCTTCCAAGCTCTCTGCTGCTTCCACCTTTAAAAAAAAAAAAGGCCTTTATTCTGGAAGGAATGTAGAAGACATTCCTGGCACCTTTAATCTTTGAAAAACTTTCCTGTTTCAGTGTCTAGCAGAGAGAAGGATAAAAATATGTGCCTAATACTGTAATGAGACTAAGTTGTTTTGATGCTATATCGGACCTCACACTGTGAAATGGTGGAGAACTCCATCTACCTGGCTTAGTAAAAGATGGAGAGGGAACCCAACTTTTACCCTATTCTGTGTTTTAACAGCTTTATATATCTCTCATAATTAGAGCGTCTGCAAAATCAAAGACAGGGATGGAGATGAAAGTTATAGTACAGGAGACATAAACAGCATTGTTGGGATGACCCAAGAGCCATTGGATGGGATCATCCCAACCATTGTTGCGATGATCCCACCCAAGTGTGAAGATCTGGAGGAAAATGGGCTCTCCAATATTAAAGCAGCTGATATGGGTATAAATACAAGCTATGATGGGCATAAATAAAAGCTACACTAGCACTCAATTGTAAGTCTTAACATTCAGGATTGCAGTAACACATGGACACACTCTTGACCTCTTTGTACTCCCAGTTCTTCTTCCCACCCCCTCAAACACCTTGATTCAAATGTCTGTGTGGCTACCTTGTGTGCTGGCTGTAGGAAACACAAACACAACTCAAAAACCGATCTTTTTTTTCTACTCAGTGCTTTTCTTGTATCTCTTTCCCCTCAGATGACTCATAAAACAGACACACACATTACAGGAAGGTTATAATAAGTGTTCAATAGTGTTATGTGCCTCAAGACGCTACTACTGTTTGTGATAGATTATTGATGGGTTAATACACACGGTTCCTAAAGTTTCCCAGGAGGGAACAGGGGAATCCAGGGAACTACTGGAGAGAGTCCAGTGTAGGGCAATGAAGATGATTAAGGGATTGGAGCACCTCCCTTATGAGGAAAGGTTCAAGGAGCTGGGACTCTTTAGCCTGGAGAAGAGAAGGCTGAGGGGAGACCTTATCAATGCTGACAAGTATCTAAAGGGTGGGTTGAGGGAGGATGGAGCTGGACTCTTTTCAGTGTTTTCCAGTGATAGGATGAGGGGCAATGGGCTCAAGCTGGAACATGGGAAGTTCCATTCAAATCCTAGGAGGAGGATTTTTAACACCAAAAAACCAATAGTTGAATAATAGAAAATTGATAAGCAAGGGGGAAAAAAAAAAAAAAAAAAAAAAAGCTATATTTTAGTACTGGCAACTTCCAGTTCATATACCAGAAAAAGAATAACTTTTACAGATTTCAGGATCCTACAACATATTCATCAGTCTGCTAGGAGACAGAGAAGGACGGAGCACCTTTACACAGTGCTTTTGCACCTAAAGAAAACTCTGCCTGAAATGCTCTTTTGGGTCAGTTTCTCCTCTTAAAGCCGCTCCTCTTTTTTTCCTACCTCTTTGAGGCGCGGTGATCCCTAGCGCTCCTCTGGGGTATAAACTGTGGGCTCACGCACCCTACCCCGCAAGGTGACCCCGCGTCGGGAGCACCCCAGGGAGAGCATCCCGGCGGAGCATCCCCTCGCCCGGGAGGTGGCGCCGGTGGCCCGCGGCTGCAGCCGCCCCGCACCGCTCCCGCACCGCCCCTCCGCTCGGGCAGACAGACGGACGGACAGACAGGCAAACCCAGCACCTGCAGAGCCGAAGCGAGTGGGCATCCTGGTCCGTGCTGCCCGCTGGACCTCACCCGACCGCAGGTTCGACATCCCGCAGCGCAAAGGCATCAGTAGCACCAGGAGCTGAGCTCCAAGATGTGTGTAAACAAAAGCCTCACACTTTTCCAGAATCCCTTACATGCCTTTAGCTCCAGATTTATTTCCTCCCCTGCAATCTCGAACCCACTGCGTTTTCCCAAACCGGAATTTTTCGTCGCACTGCTGTTACACCGGCTCTTTGTCCTGAACCAAAGCCCTAAATCGGGGCTAGGTCTCTTCCACCTTCTTAAAACCCATAACTACCTTCCTCCCTCTCACCAAGCAGTGTCTGAATCTACTCCTCCTCCCCACTCCACATTCCTGCATCCCCCAGACCCCTCTAACTCCCGAATCGAGCTGTGCGCACCGCCTGCTGTGGTATTTATGCCTGGCCAGCGACTCTCCAAGCCCTCAGGCCACCTTGTGCATCTGTCACCCACTCCTAATCCTGCACAAGCCTGCACTCCAGGCGGCCACAGCTCTGGCGTCTGCCTCTCAGCGGGGGGATAACCCCTCACCCTCGCAGCACAGAGAGCTGCAAAGAGCTCACCACCAGCAGAGCTGGGGCGACGCCACAAAAACACCTGCCACCTCTCAACCCTTCTAGGGGAAGGCATGCTGCACGTCAACCTGATCCTCTGAACATGGTGGCACGTGGACCACGGCAGAGAGGGGGCAAGAAACTATGGCCAAGTCAGGAGGAAGACCTCCCACTCCAAGGGACACGTGCTGGGATGCAGTCTGAAGTAACTCTCCATCTTTCCTTTCTCACATAATCTGATCCTCCATCCTTGCCTCGTCCTTGCTTGCCCATGGAGGGGGTCAAAGACAAGGAAGGGTCTGAAAATACCCAAGGACAGCAGATCTTCTAGCTTTTAACACGCGTTGTTCTTAATGGTGGGGAAAATTAAGGGCTTGGACTTCACTACTGCTGAAGCCAGGGAGTCACTTACAGTGCCCACTGAATCTCGGGCGACAGGTGTGAATAAAAGGGGTCTTAACCAGTTTCCAAATTCTCTTCTCCACTCAAGAGTGTCCCACGCAGGCCGATGTCCTGTCTCTGCCAGCAGGCAGCATCAGCGACCTGATGAAGGCTGTTTTGCATCTCGGGTTCACTGTAAACTTTAAGCTGTCCAAGGGAAAGACCCTATTTACATCTTTTTCCATAGATGACATCTGTGCTGAGTTGAGAGAAGGAGGAAGGATTATGTTTTTAATGCCTTAATATTCAAGTTATGATAATATCTTAATGGCAGGATCTTAAGACATCCTTTACTGCTTTATATATTTAGATAAAATATTCATCTTCCTGGTGGCCAAATCTTTTCAAAGCATTCCAGTCATTGCCCAGCTCCACTACTGCTTTTGGATACAAGCATTTAATGAAATGAATTTTTTTTTGTGGCCATCAGAATGTGCCCAAAGGAGAGGAGATGATACAACCAGGCTGCCTGGTGAGATGGCTGAGGAAATGCAAGGTCAGAGCTACTAAGCTACTGCAAGTCTGGAGCAGGCTGGCTGCTGTAGCTTCTGAAAGAGCAGTCAATCAGAACAGGCACTGCGCATCTGGGAGCAAATGAAGCCATAAACTTGGAGAGATCACATATGCCTGGATCCCCATGGGCAATGCTGAACTGAGCGAGGCCAGGTTTAAAAAATAAAACCAAAAATAATCACACAGGCACCCCTTACGCACGTCTCAGGATGGCTTGAAAAGTACAGCAGCATAGAAGGGTGGGTGGAGCCATGGAGGATGAGGGCAGATTATTAGAAAAAAGAAAGTAACAAAAAGAAAAGGTTTTTTTATTCTAATAAAAGTGCAGGTGTATCATGGCAAGATATTTGTTATATTCCCCTAAGGTTTTCCTTCCTTCATACAAGTACAGTCAGACAATCAGTATAATCCTACATTACTTTCCTGTTTGTGCTTCAGTACAACAAAATATACATTTGTAGTAAAAGGGATTTTTTTTTCTATAGGTTCAGGAATAATATTAAAAAAAGAAGAGATTAAAGACATCAGGTTAAGTCAAATCTGTTCACAGCATTCTCATTCTCGATTTACAGATTTTAAATTTAGTTTCTTCTCATTCCTCTCCTATTTAATTCAAGTAGCATTAATCATCCTATTTCAAAAACATGCCATTTAAAAAGGAAAAAAAAAATCAACAAACCAAAACAAAACCAAATTATATTTGTGTCAGATTTAACCTACTTTTCAGATATTTTGACAGACGCTCTGGGTTTAATATGGATTGCTGCAGAATGATTTCTTGTTACCAGAGAAAGAAAGCTGATTATGGTGGGTTAAAACGAAGGAGATAGGTCAGGCTAGTCTGACCAACTGCCCTTTTAATCAAAGATTTGCTCAGTTTCAGGGTTTTTTTTTAAATGAATTTGGAGTCAACAAGAAGTATATGACTGACAGACTGTCAACATGCCTCAGCACAGGCTTTGTTTCAGTAGCAGCTGGCTCACACCACAGAGAAATACCAGTATGATCCAGCGTTGGCAGGGGAAGAGAGTAGGGCTGTTCAGTCTCCTGTCCACCTTCCCTATGGGAACGTGGTGGGTCAGAGTGTCACAGATCCTGCTCCAGCCAGCCCATCATGTTTTTTCCAGAAACTGTGCAAAGAACCTAACAAACTTGCAGTAGAACAATCTTCCTAGACAGACACCTTCACCCTGTCCTGTGCGCAAACATCATAATTTACCCTGAACCCTAAAAGAATCACAGTATCACAGAATGGTAGGGGTTGGAAGGGACCTTTGCAGATCCAGGTTCACCTAGAGCAGGTTGGGCAGGAACACAACCAGGCAGGTTTTGAGTATTTCCAGGGAAAGAGACTACACAACCTCTCTGGGAGGCCTGTTCCACTGCTCTTTCACCTTAAAGAAGTTCCTCCTCATGTTCAGATGGAATTTCCTGTGTTCTAACTTGTATCCATTGCCCCTTGTCCTGACGCCAGGCACTACTGAGATCTAATGCTGGATCTTGCTAAAACTTGCTGGAAGGTGGAGTGCTCAGGTACAGTTTGAATCCATGGGACCAGTCAGAGCTCCAAGCACTGTTTTTACACCATCCTCATCTATATAACTTATGAATGGGAGTCAGAATTGTGTCTTAGTTACCCAGAAAACCATCACTGCAGAAGATATCATAGAAAATGCTAGCAAAGAACAGTAGCAACCTCCAGAAATTTGTGCCTACCCTCTAACCCTACCACCTCCCAAAACACAAAGCTTGAGGAAACCAGATAGTCTTCATAAAACATCATATTTAAATTAACCACCAAATTTCCACCCAGAAACCCCAAGAGAATTTTGAGATTGCCTTCATCTTGACCACTGTCGCTGGATCCAGAATCCAGGTGAGCTAACACCAGGCACACATGAAGCAAGTAAATGACATTCCATATGGAGGTGGCAGCGTATTGATGCCGTGCCACCTCCTGACACTACAGCACCTATAGTAGAGGGCATAGGCAGGCATAGACCTGGCAGCATAGAAGGCCTGGTCTCTCGCCACATGAATCTTCTCGCCACATGAATTTTCTTCTTCCAGGAGCTGATGGTTAGGAGGACATCTTAATTCTCTGGCACGTAGCAGCCTTACCAGTTCCTGCTGCATTTCACTGGGTAACAGCAGTGCTAACAGTCCCCAGCTAATACTTTCAGAGCAGCTACAGACTTTTATTTCCATGTCCTTGTGAAGTCTGCTTGCAAAATTAAATACTGCCTCCAAATAGATTTATCTTTCTAAATGAGAAAGCCAGTTTGTTACACCCCTTGACAACTTTGCAGACTCCTAGCTTACACTGACAGCGCCTTCCTCATTGTCGTCTTGCAAACATTTTATGTTCAGCACTACACACATTCTAATTTACTACTAAAAACAACAGTGATAAAGTAAATAGATGTATCCAATAAATTGGCTTTATTATGACATTGTGTTGTGGTTTATTATGTCTCTTTTGCATCATTTTTCCTTCTCAGAAGGACACAATACCTGATAAACTCCATACACATCTGCAGGATGAAGACAATAAGTGACAAAGCCTTCACCTGGAGTCAGA
>BJBW01002519.1:0-10846 GCA_004320125.1 Scolopax mira
CCTTGCTTCAGCAAGAATAGAAAATTTTATCATTTCATGATCACTCTGTCCAAGACAACCTCCAATGTCTACATCCCCCACAAGACCTTCTGAGTTAACTGCTTCTTCTATTCCTTCTGGTCTCTGCTTCTTCCACAATCTTGTTCACCCACACTATCTGACAAAGGCTTTCTTCACTTTCCCTTTCCATAGTTGCATATTGTGATTTGACAAAACATTTGGCAACCTGGTCTCCCGTTGCATCATGATATCCAGAAGACAAGTGATCCTCTGAGAACTGTGGTGTGTGTGCTATTAGGAAACTCTAATTAATAGGTGCTGAAAAGTTAAAATTGAGATGTAATTGCAAAATACAGCACTTTAACCTAGTTGACTAGAGTCTTTTAACTGCAAACTGAAAATTAATTTGTACTTCTTTGTATTTTTCTTCCAAGCCTAGGACAGATTCACATGGGAATACAGTATTATCTTTTTAACGGAACCCCCCAAAATTGTGATGTGTTTTACAAACCTTCTACTACAGAAGTCTATCAGAGTCTGCTAAGGGCTTTTCCCCAAAATTTCTTCTCCTCTCCCCCAGTAGTTGTCATCTCTGTGTTCCTTTTGCCACTTTTCAGAAGAATTCAGTCTTTGTAAAGATGGGTAAAGGGAAATGGCCTAAGCATTAATCAGTGATTTAAACAAATACAGTCATAGAAAGGAGATATCCATATCCCACAAAGTGCTCCCAGCCTAAATCCCACATCCTTCAGCCTCATTTGGGAAAACTGTTTCACCTGTGAGGAGCCATTTGACTGCATGGGACATATGAAGAAAAAAAAATAAATGGTCTGGAAAATATTATCTATGCTGGAAAATGTGTAATGATATGCTGGCAACAGTTCAGCTGCATAAGCAGTAGAAACACAGTCATGAACATCTGTTGAAAGCACACAAACCTTGCCTGTGTTAGTTACTTGGCCTGCGTGAAGCTGAGCTGCTTTTCAAACCTGGGTATGAGCTGTCAGAGGAGAGAATAGGACTGATCTACTGCCAAGTTGCCTTTGCCTCCTAGTTACAAGTCTTTAGGATAATATCAGCTTGGATATCCTCCTTTCCACTGCAAACCCAACAAACCAGGCTTTTACTGAAAATTTCATTATAAGACAACTTTTACCTCTTAAGTGTAAACTCGAGTTAAGCAGACAATACCAGGTGTCACAGATCAAATACAGTTTTTGTGAAAGTGGATGTTGCTTCATTTATTCCAGTTTCATTTTCGACCAAGGCTTGTTAGATGCTCAGCTACTACCAAAGTACGGCTGAGGATCTTGAATTAGCAAATTGCCTTGTCCTCTCTACCAAGCAGTGATGGCTGAAGTGACATGTGAACAAACAGTTAGGAAATTAGAGAGAATGTAAGCTAAGCATTTTGTAATGACAGTTGTATGATCCTTCCAGCAAAGTTATGCTATAGGTATACTAATGGATCAGTGATTACTGCCATTGAGGAGATATGGAAGCCGTAGGACTTTTCCAGGTGGAAGTTTTCCAAACTTGTCTATTAACTCTGTGTTTCATGAAATCTTGTCATGCAAAGTGAAATAAGATACCCTGTATACATTTTAATATGTTTCTTATTAAAGGCTATTTATACCTATTCTTTTTCTCAGTGTCTCTGGGTCTGGTAGAAGCTGGACACCTGCATTTCTTTGAAGACCTGCTTTTCACTGCCTTAATGACATCCTCATAGTCTAAAAAGAAGTATATTCATTTCATCTATAGGAAACTGAGTTTTCAGCTAGATTTACCTATATTCTTTTAAGCAAAAAATCAAAACTTTTTTTTTTTTGCTATTTTGGCTTTTTGAAGCCAATAAAAAGGAAAAAAAACTTGTAAAAACTTAGCTATGATATCAGAGCTATCTATCTAAAATATATTTCTTTGGAGGTGATTGTGTTTAACATATTTTTTTTTCCTTTGCCAGATGACACCCAAAATGATCAAAATCTTCAGACGTAAGAGCTATACTGTTACATATTATTATTTTAAAAATATTTAGTGGTCTGAGATCAAAAAATTGCCTTCTAGATATTTTGATTGTAATAAGCAGTTTCTGGTACTTGCATATATGTCATATGGAATTGAGGATTTATTTGTTTTATTTTGTGAGTGAGGATATAATTTTTCAAGATTGACCAATTAAAAGAAAAAAGGATAACCTAGATCTGATTGAGATGTCTGTGTTTTTGCCTACCAGTTCATCTCCATTAGCTTTCTGTGGCAGGAGTCAGCCTGTAGATGTCCTCCAACACATGTTGTGCTATGTTCAGTAGTTTAGTTCTGTTGAAAGCAGGTATCACATTTATAAATTACCAACAACTCAAGTTAAAGAGAGGCACAGAGATGAAATACTACCCAGGAATGGCTATTCTGTGGGAGGACAGTGGAGGTAATGACAGAGTGAAGAGCATCTCATACCAAAAGAAATATGAGCTAAACAGGAGCTGATAACAGAAATAGGAATGAGTCTTACAGAAGGCTGAAGACATCAAATAAAGGCAGCCAAAAATGACACATTTCACTGTGACTCTTAGATATGGAAATGATATATTTTCCTCTGGTTTAGTGAACCAGAGCTGACCTTCACATTGTAATATATGATGAAAAGAATGCTGCACTTCCATGAAGTGACAGGTTTGTGAGCGCATAAGGTCTTCAACAAAAACATCAGGTTAGTGGGAGGAAATATAGCTCAGCCCATAAGCATCCTAATGAGATGATGAATTTTGGTGACCTTCACCTGTGTTTAGCCAATGTAATTAAGTGCTGCACAGTGCCTGCATCAGTGGTGGACTTGGCCCTGCATGCATATCCTATGGTACAGCTGGCTGAACCCTAAATATGCTTTCTAAACTTGGGTAGAATCCTGAATATTTGTTCATTTCATCCACTTTGCATCCTATTATCCTCCAATAAACAGTTGGTTTCTTTTCAAACAAGACTTTGATAAATGGTTTCTGTTTGCATCAACACCTATAGTCATATGCAAACAAACTCATTTGTCAAATAGAAAGAGTATTCATTGGTCACAATGTATTATTTGCTCTGTTATTTGTCATTTTGATCATTATTCCTCTGCTTTCAAAACTATCCATGGAGGACCTGAAAGACTTGAGAGTAACTTCCCTCAATACAGCTAGTGAGAACTTAAAGCAAACAGTGATGAGTGCCCTTTAGATGGGAAATTCTAATTCCATAGCACTTACAATCTACCTTATTGCTTTTCTATCACAGATTACAGCACAGTAAATAATAGAAAGTCAGCAACATGCATCTTGCAGGGGAGGAGTATAGAACCACAAAATTTGAACCAAATTTCTTCCACTTTCCAGGTTGCCTCAAGTTATGACAGAGGAGATTTAGATTGGATATTAGGACAAAATTATTCACTGCAAGGGGGTTTTCAAGCATTGGAATAGGCTCCCCAGAGAAGTGGTTGAGTTGCCGTCCCTGGAAGTATTAAAAAATGTGTAGATGTGGTGCCGATGGACACAGTTTAGAAGTAACTTGGCAGTCAACATTAATGGTTGGGCTTGATAATCTTAAAGGTCTTTTCCAACCATAATGATTCCATGATTCTATAACTACAAAGGGACAATTACTTTTCTAGTCCTGCTGGCCACGCTATTACTGATACAAGCCATGATGCTGTTGACCTTCTTGGCCATCTGAACACAGTGCTGGCTCATATTCATCTGGCTGTTGACCAACATCCCCAGATCCTTTTCTGTCAGGTAAGTTCCCATCCACTTTTCCTCAAGCCTGTATTGCTGCATGGGTTTGTTGTGACCCAAATGCAGGACCTGGCACTTGGCCTTGTTGAACTTTATACCATTGGCCTTGGCCCATCAATCCGGCTTGTCCAGATGGGCCAAGGAGATCGCAGAGAGGTGGGTGTTGGTTGGCCTGTTTGCTCAAGTGAATAATGACAGGACCAAAAGAAATGGTCTAAAGTTGCAGCAGGAGAGGTTTAGATTAAATATTAGGAAGAATTACTTGACTGAGAGAGTTGTCAGGCACTGGAACAGCCTGCCCAGGGAGGTGGTGGAATCACAATCCCTGGAGGTATTTAAGAAACGTGTAGACATGGCACTTCAGGGCATGCTCTAATGCCTGAGATTGTTGGGTTTTGTCTGTCTGTGGATGGGTGTGGTGTGTATGTTGGTGGTGTTGGTTTGGGTTTTGTTTTTTGGTTTTTGTTTTTTTTTGTTTTTGTGGTTGGACTTGATGATCTCAAAGGTCCCTTCCAACCATGAATATTCTGTGATTTTGTGATCTCTCTGTAGAGCCTTCAGGTCTAACTGACAGGTTAGGTCAGGACTGTCAGGTCCTTCCTGACAGATACTTCTATAATCAACCCTTAATGTCTCCCACAATGGACTCAAGCCTCTCTCCAGGCAAGCTACTTTGGTATTTCACTATTGTAAACACTAGAAAACCCTTTGGAATAACTTCCTTGATCTTCTTTGCGTCATCTTCTTTTCCTGTCTGTTGTGAACATAGTTAATGGCAGAACCTCCAATGAAATAATTGTTTCTCTGTTAACAATGATCTGCATAGTGAAAGACTACTATGTTCCACTCTTTCCTCCATCATCCTCTTCGTTAAGCTGCACAATCCTATTTATTTCAGCCTTTCTTCAGTGAAGACTTTTTCAAGGTTCTGATTTTATTGCTTTCCTCTGGAGTCTTACCAGCTGTTATACATTTTTCTGGAAGGATCAACATGATATTAATTTGTTGTGTTCAGCTTGTCATTCACCATAACATATATAAGTGTGTCTGCAGAACTGTCAGATAATATTTTGATTTGTTTTACCCATTATTTGAGCCTTCATTTAATTGTTTTGATGATAAATCATATTTGTCTGTATGCCAAATACAATTTTCAATATTTTTCCACCTACCTTTTAGTAGTTTCCTGTAAATGTCTCTTATTCAACCTCTGAGATTATTGATTAAATGTAATTTCTCCATAATGGTAGAAAATGTCCTTAGAGATAAAGAAAATGAGTAAACATGAAGATATTTTATTTCAGTAGGATTTTGGACACTGTTGGCAAGGAATCTTAGTTGACTGTTACTCAACTGTTACTCATCTGTTACTAAGCATAATTACTTTCCCAAAGTTACACATCAAATATTTTGATGTAATTAGTGCAGTATAGAAACGGAGATCACATTCTGACCAATTCGTAAGCCAACAGAGAAAAATAATTAAATCCTGGAATAACTAAATTAGTCACTCAAGAATCATTAAAATGTGATATACTAAAGTATTTCTAAGAATAATTTTTTCATGGATAAACCACAGTAAGTTTTTTTCTTTAAGTATGTGAAAGGCACCGCTATAATTTCGTAATGTATAAAAGTCATGTTTACAAAAAATATTTCTAGTAGTTTCTAAAGGAATTTGCAAAAAACTTCACTGAAGGAAGTTTGCATCAGACAACATAGTTGCCCTGTATGCCAGTGTTTTGTTACACAGCTCTGCAGTAAGCTTCTTTCTCATTCTATGAATGACCTAAGTTGAATAACTTTCTGCAGGCCGATTGCTTCTGACCTGTAAGAGGATGTATAAATGAACTCTTTCACTTGTAGAGTGAGCCCCAGTCTAAAGGAATGTAAAAAACTGCATCTGAGCTTTCAAGAAACAAGTTGCACACAGGGGTCTTGCTGTGAAGGAGCTGTTGAAATGTAAGGTGCTAAGACTTTTCTTTTTTTTTTTTTTCTTTGCAGTGGTGATGTATTGTATTTTGCTTTGTTTTCTGAGGCAAACCTGTAGTTGGATTGTAGGAGGCAGGAACTGCTGACTATTTCTGTGAGATGGAGGGTACAAGGAACATTTCATATTTCATTGTCCCTCCAAAGATCAACTAGTGACATTGAGGAGAGCAAGAAGAATCAGGTCTGGGTAAGCAGCACCATTAGTCAGTGAAAATAAATCAAGTACTAGCCAATTATTTTTCTGGATAATTACCTATCAAATCATCCTGTCCAAGCTAAAGTAGATGTATGAGAGTTGCATCTGATAAATTTACCCCTAGAATAGTTCTTCCCAGTGCATATGCAAGGATATTTCCCTAAATTAAATGAGTCTATGTCTTTTGTTGGTACTGTAGAGTTTACACATTTCTTTCTTGTAAGAAGGTGGACCAAAAAAGTAAATTTATCTTTTTTTTTTAAAAAATTTTATTTTTATTTTTTTTCATTTCTTACTACAGCGGTCAGATACTCCTATTTTCCACTCATTCTTGTCTTTTGCTGAGCAAGCAGAAGTTGACCCTAGTACTGGAAATTTTCTCTCCAACTGTTGTCAGGACGGAGAAGAAAATAATTTCTTTCTCTGACACCAGACATACCAGAAATAACAGAAGTCACAGAAATAACAGTAGTCTTAGTACGCTGAGATCAAACACTAAGGGGAGCTGGGGAAGAAAGAACTCCATAACCTGTGATTATACAAGATCTCCTTTATCTCTATTTTTCATAATGGTGATATGAGAGAAAGTTGTAATAATTAATTAAAATGGCATTGTTCATTATAATCAAATTATACAACTTAGTTGGCTGCTTTCTATAAACATTATACTACAAATTCTGAGGGGAAGCTGAAATGTAAACAGTGCTTTTTTACATAAACACTCGCTAAGAGTCTTGCTCTTTTTTCCTGAAGACTCCACACCAACACTTGATTGAGAAGCTAAATTCAATTGTTTGAAGAATGGGTTTAACATTTTTCAGTACAGATAAACAACATACTTCAAAGTAAATACTGCTACATGACATGTACAACCTTAGGAATATACCATTTTAATCATTACTGCTGACACTGCTTGTTTATCCTTGGTATAACCTCATTAATTGAAGTGAAATTACCTTTGATTTTACAGACGTAAATGGGCCAATTAAAATTCTTAATTTCTAATATGTAAACAACTTTCATGTGTCTCTTATGAGCATTGGAGGTATAATGGCTTCACGGCTGGATCATGAACAAACTGAAAAGTTGAGGGTGTTTTATGTGCAAAGTGGAGAAAGTTGTTTTGGGGCTCTCTCTCTTGGAAATGAAACATAGTTGTTGCCTTAATCTAAGCTAGGGTTCTTCTGACTGAAAAGTTATCTGTGTATTCTTCAGGTCTGGAAGAGTGCAGCAATCTAATAATATAAATGACCATCAGTGGTCATTCAGAAGAAATGGTATCACAACACACTGTGTTTTGTGCTTATGTCCTCCCACTCCACTCTCCTGACACAGCTTTTTATGACAAGTGTTGCAAAACAGAAGTCAGTGTGAAACATGCTTCTGAGCAAAGTAACTCTGTGAAGCAGAAAGTTAGAACCAGAATGTTAGAACCAGAGAACAAAAGGTTAGTTTTCCTGTAGAAAAGATAACAGCTTGAACCTCTCTCCCTCTTCTCTGCCCACATTAGAAAAGGGTGCACTGGTGAGGTTAGGTCAGCACACACATGTTTTAAATTAGTACTTTCTAAACAAGGAAGTGACAATTATTTGTTATGATTATTTGTCAAATAATCACATCTGTACTTAATCACCGTGTATGTGCTATTGTTTGCATTTCTCAGTAGACTGAATTCAGTGAGAGTAGCTTTAGATGCTAAATTGTGAGCCCACATTTTAATGGGCACAAAAATTTTAACATGGTATACATTATGTTAAAAATTTTAAATAAAATGCCATATAGCTCTAATCAGCCTCACTCTATATCTTTAATTTGCAATGCTTACAAAACACATCAATGAATCTCACATTTTCTCTGTGATGTGGGTTTCTCTCATTCTCAAAGACTTTTTATCATATAAATTTTGGCCTTATTGTTTTATTACCAAATAGTGTTCTGTCTTTGTAAATACATGAGTAGCCTCACTATACCATGGTCAAATTAACTTTTTCACTATTTGTCTTATTTATTTATATTTCTTTCTTGTAATCCATTCCTTCAAAAATATAGGTTTTCACCAATGGCTTAATTTCCAAGGTCAGCTGCATTCACAAGTGTCACAAACTCAGCTTTTGAATACCAAAAAAAAGATCTTTCAATGCTCATTTGAATAAAAGTAGAGATTTTTCTTTGACATTGTTCTCCTTTAGAAATTCTTATCTCAGATTCCATCCAAAAGTATATTTGGGGAAAGGGAAATTGTAAGTACGGCTTTACATGAGTGTTTGTTTGCCCCAGAGGTGCTTGTGCTGTCATCTCTTAAAGTGCTTGAGTTTAGGAGTCACTTGAGGTCCCGGAAAACATAACACAAACTTGAATTATTCCAAGGCTTTGGACTGAATCCTTGGAGTATGTGCAATGTTGTCTTCCCCACTCTGAAAGAACACTTTCCCAGCTGCGTGAGGGGTTTTCACACCCTGTTATGTCATTCCTCCATGTCTTACGGGGAGCAGGGAGCGGAGGAAGATGTCTATTGTTGTCATGGTGGTGGTTATAGTGCATGCCTGTGACAAATACAGATGGGGAGACTCGGTGGGAGTCCCTGGCTGAAGGAACGCCTCTGTGGTTTAGGCTTGTCTTACAGTGCTGTGTTTCCATGTGAGGATCACACTTTGCCAAACTCACACTCCTTTACACAGTGGGAAGTTTGGGATGTTGCCAGCCAGCCCCATTCATGTACCTTTACCCTCTTTTGATATCTTTAAATGAACTCATTCAAGGAACAGAAATTGTCCTCTTGGTCTCAGACCTTACTGCTTAAACCCTCTCTAGCTCAGGGCTGTGAGCTACAGCCGAGTGGGTAACAGCATGATGTTGCAGCCATGCCACCCAGCAGGCCCACCTGCACATGGCTTCTGCACAATTTCCCTTTGGGAGAACTGGTCAGACAGATGTTTCAAAATAAAACATTGGGGAACATAGCAATGGGAATAGCTACAGGAGGAAAAAAAAAAAAGTGAGTTTTAGCATAATTTGTTGTGTAATTGTAGAATTAGGGCATAATAAGGTCTGATATTCAACACCTGTAATAGCATAACCCTGTGTTTGTCACATATTTCCCCATTTGTTTAAGGTAAGCTGAGGCACCAGGGATGATCCCACATGCTCTCCTGTGCTGACCTTATTCCATTGTTTAAAGGAATAAAATCAGCATTGGTCCTTGATTGGTCAAGAACCTCTCAGTGAAGTAATTCTCTGGCTTTCTCTTGTGAATGTTGTTTACCTGGACTTTGGTAAGGCCTTTGACACCGTCCCCCACAGTGTTCTCCTGGAGAAGCTAGCGAATCATCGCATAGACAAGTCTACTCTTTACTAGGTGAAAAAATGGCTGGATGGATGAGCCCAGAGAGTTGTAATTAATGAGATGAAATTTTGTTGGCAGCCAGTCACCAGTGGTGACCCTGGGGCTCAGTTTTGAGACCAGTATTGTTTAATATCTTTATTGATGATCTGAATAAGGGTATTGAGTACACCCTCAGTAAGTTTGCAGATGACAGCAAAGTAGGTGGGAGTGTTGATCTTCTTGAGGGTAGGAAGTTTCTAAAGAGGAACCTGGACAGGTTGGATCAATGGACCAAAGCTAATAGGATGAGTTTTAATTGGGCCAAGTGCCAGGTCCTGTGTCTCGGTCACAACAACCCCAGGCAACAACACAGGCTCAGGGACAAGTGGCTGGAAAGCTGCCTGGCAGAAAAGAGCCTGGGGGGTGTTGTTGGATAGCTGGCTTAACATGAGCCAGCAGTGTGCCCAGGTGGCCAAGAAGGCCAACAGCATCCTGGTTTGCATAGAGTGGCCAGCAGGAGCAGGGCAGTGATCGTGTCTCTGTACTTGGCACTGGTGAGGCCTCGCCTTGAGTACACTGTTCAGTTCTGGGCCTCTCACTACAAGAAGGACATTGAAGTGCTGGAGTGTGTCCAGAGGAGAGCCACCAAGCTGGTGAAGGGTCTAGAGAGCAAGTCATATGAGGAAAGGCTGAGGGAACTGGGCATGTTTAGTTTGGAGAAGAGGTGGCTGAGGGAAGATGTCATTGCCCTCTACAACTGCCTGAAAGGAGGGTGTAGAGAGATGGGTGTTGGCCTCCTCTCCCAAGTGAATAATGACAGGACCAGAGCCATTGGTATGAAGTTGCAGCAGGGGAGGCTTAGATTAGATATTAGGAAGAATTACTTTACTGAGTGGGTGATCAGAATGGCCTGCCCATGGAGGTAGTGGAGTCACCATTCCTGTAGGTACTTAAGAAATATGCCACTTCAGGACATGCTCTAGTGCCTGAGATTGTTGGGTTGGGTTTTTTGTGTGTGTATAGTTGGATTCTGTGATTCTGTGAGTCAGTTATCATATTTCTGGCTTTAAATGGTACAGTCCCAGCCTTAAAACTGAAGTTGGAAAATTTCTAACCTTGCAATTGCCACCTTGCTTTTAGCAACGCGAATTCAAACCACCTCAAGCTGAAGTGAACTTAAAATGTAGTTTTCCAGTCTCTCGAGCATGTGCTTTCATGAGTAGGTCATTGCTTCTATGTAAACACCTCTCTTTGTGCTCCACTGTGAATACTTTGCAATCAAGGTGGGTAAGCTTTGCATTGGACTCAGTTCTGTCTACGGAAGCTAGGAGTTTAAACATACCTATTGGACTGTTTTCCAGCTGGAATGTATATTTAAATCAAGTAACCAGTGCTTAGATATTCTCTTCAGTGCAAAGCAATTCAATATCCTGTTTAAGAAATTCCATGTTATGGCCCCAAAGTTGTTACTAAATAATTTTAGGTGCATGAGAACAGGTGATCTGAATCCTGAGACTTGTGTGCCTGAATTCACCCTCAGTTTTGCCGCGATTGAGAGAC
>BJBW01002520.1:7573-59636 GCA_004320125.1 Scolopax mira
TGTTATAGTAGACAGTGTCAAAAGCCTTGCTGAAGTCAAGGTAGATGACATCTGCTGCTTTCCCTTCATCGAACCAACCAGTTACAATATAAGACTAATATAAGACTATTATGGAACATTTTTGGTAGCTCATTCAATAGTGCCTGCTTTTCCAGGACACTCTTAATGAATTCCATGCAGACCATGGTGCAGAGCAGGAGGGGAGGGTTCCCTCTCCCTGCTCGTTCTGGTGACGTCTGCGTCACCAGAGGCTCTTGGCTCTCTGCACCAAAGAAGAGCCATAGGTGAGTAAAGGAGAAGGGAAAGGATGGATCAGGGTGGAGCTTGAGAAATTCTAAATTTGTTTCTTCCCTTAGATGCCCTGCTTTGGTAGCAGCCTGTTTGCCACAAAGGAGCACCTAGTGTGTAGCATTGCGGGGGGCTGTTGCTAAGGTAAATTTTAATTTATTTTTTAAAATTTTATTTTTTTAAAAGAAATTATCTTCTTCTGCTTTTGTGATTTCCCAAATACTTGCTTAATTTGATTAACAGTTTTTGGAAAATGGCTCATATAGACTCACTTCATTTTCACTGCAGGTTTCTAAAAATTGAGACCATTAATTTTTATTTATTTTTTTTTTTCCAAGAGAAATGAAAAACAGATGTCAAGTAATTTTCCATTTTGCTTCTGGATTTCTGTGTAGTCATAATGGACATCATGTGATAAGGGAAAAGACATGGTGAGACAGGCAAAAGACTATCTCATGAAAACTCCTTATTTGCCTGCAATTGCTCCATCTGTAAGTGCCCGACGCAGCCAGCAGCCGATGCCAGATCCTTTATACAGTCATCCCATGTTTGGGAACAAAACGATGGCAATGTATAGCTGCTTTGAAACACAAGGGTTGAAACTCTGGACTCAGAGGATAAATGGCACAACTGTTGCTTTTTTCCTTCCTTTATAATCTCAAACAGGAAACGTATCTCCCACAGGATGGAGATGAACAGGCTGCCCAGAGAGGTGGTGGAGTCTCCTTCTCTGGAGACATTCAAAACCCACCTGGACAAGTTCCTGTGTAATGTGCTCTAGATACACCTGCTCTGGCAGGGAAGTTGGACTATATGATCTCCAGAGGTCCCTTCTAACCCCATGTGATTCTATGATTCTATGGAGAAAAGCAGGGAACAAGCTAATAACCAGGCCAGCCTGGGGGCCGGCCTAAGCTGTGGGCTGGCGCTGAGTGATGGGTTTGTCTTCAACCCTTACGTTGCAGCTGCTCTACAGGTATTATGATTTCTAAGCAAGAAGTGAAGGAGGATAATGTTTTATGTTTCTATTAAATCGACCATTTGGGTGAAGGGCAGATGACAGTTGATATATGTGTGCTGATAGGCATTCTTTTATTATAGTACTTATTTACATTACTGCTAAATTTTATGGCTCATAAAAAACCCCCGTTACAGGATATTTTAATTTAGAGACAGGCTGCAGACCAAAAGGTTTTATAACTGATAAGTTATTAAAGACATCTCACAAGATTGTTTTCTAACAGTGAGCGGAGCTTTTGAAAAGTTTATTTTTCAATAAAATCTTGATTTCATTGAAGATTTGTTTAAAGAAAAGTGTATGAAACATTTCTGAGGATGTTAATATCTCCAAAGTAGTAATTTTTGGAATAAAGCATTTCCAGTTATCACTTTGAAATGATTGCTTGAATCAATTTAAATATAGTATAAAGAAAATCAAGGAGTCAAAACAAAAAGAATATTGAAAAAAATATTTCCATTGATCGGAAGTTCACTTTTGCCTCTAATTTTTTCCTGTAAGAAGGTTTAAGCATTTGGATTTATCTGTGGCTTGGAAATGTTAAAATTCTCAGTGAAAGGAAGTTTCTACAAAGCACCACAGATTTTTTTTATCTGTATTATAAACCTGAAAGATTTAAAGAATATTTACAGATATGGTGTAAAACAAAGTAGTTCAGCTTTGTGCAAAATCACAAAACCAAAATGGGCTTATTGTGGTCACTTAAGTATCAGTCTGCCACATAGTTTTAATAAAATACTGTATGTGGTACCATTCTCAAAAAATTTGAGTGACCACCTAAGGTCTTTTTCTGCAATGTTATTAAAGTTAAATTAAGACTTTGAAAATAGAGTTTAGTCTTATTCACAATGTGGAATTATAAATCTTGAATTGATAGAGACATTTATCTATGATTTTAGTTTATACATTTAAATTTATTTTTTTTTTATCATAAAAATTATAAATTATATACTGGACATGGTTTCTAGGTTAAATTATCTATTTGTAGGGAAAAAAAAACCCGAGGACAAATCTGAGCACTACAGAATGTGCAATCATTGTGTATTCTACTGGGTAGCAGGAAGAATGATTTATTTGTACTGTACACTCACTCAAAATTCACTTATTTGCTACTTTATCTTTTTTGGGGGGGTAAAATGTTCACACATTTAAAAGGCTTCTTAGTCATTTTATATAGTATCAGGGAAGAAATTATACCATTAACAGTTTAAAGCATGAGTCAGCTCTAGAGGATATGTTTTTATCATTTTTGTGTTTGAGGTAATCCATCTGCTATCTTTAAGCATGCCACAAGTACAGCAAATGCCTGTATCAATTTGTGGGAATGGCATCAGTATTTTGGTGTGATTTTAGTCACATCGTGATTTCTTTGAATACATTCATGATTAATAACGCACGACTGTGCATTACATATGTATATTCATATATGAAATTTATATCTGGATTGTATTTATTGCACATTTTACACATTTCTTTTTTTCTTTTTCATGAGTGTAATTTATAATAAAGTTCCAGTAACTTCATAGTTTCAAGCCTGAGCTTGCTGCAAATATTGGGCAGGTATTTGTTGTCTCAGAAAATGAATTAGATGAATGCTCTTGTTAGTAAATTTTTTTTGTTTAGAATACTCAAGACTATTATAACATAGAGTTATTAATGATGGTAATGGGATACCTTTATTAAGCGACAATGATAGGCTTATTTGTGCGTGATAAACAATTTAGATAGTGTAATTAAGGGTTTGCAGTCTAAATATGATCTTGGAAATATATTTTTATCTGAAAATAAAATACATCCAAGATCCCAAAACAACACACCACAGTGGGAACTACAGAAGAATTGTAAGGTTAATATAATTTCCAAAAGTTTCTTTTGTGGTAGAAAGGAAATTGATTTTTTCCCCATTTTCAAATTTGCCATTAACTTGCTATTAGAAGTTGCATTAATGTGTAGAATCTGCATTGGATATTATTTTAATATGCTGAGTAGTGAGGAAATATAAAAGATTTAAAAAATCCTTTTTTTTTTTTCACCACAGTGCAGTGTTATAATTTTCTTTTATTGTTTTGCAAAGCTCAGAGACCATGCACAGATGGATGACTTTAATACCCATCTAGCACTGGCATTTACAAAAGTGTCATATTTGAGACAAATAATTGGACAGCAGGCTTTGCAGTGTTAGTCTCAACTACCCAAAAGACACACCATTGAAGATATATATACGCTTTTCTTTGGAGGACAAAGAGGTTTGAAAGTCTGTTAATGAATCACATAAGAAAAGGGATTTTGAAGTCTTTAGACTGTAATAATGTCTTCCCTGTTGAGAAGTTAATAATCTGTTGGCTCTCTTTTCCTCTTTTGAGCATTAGTTTGAAGAGCTTCCATTATTGTTTTTGTTCCTAGCTGGGGAGAAAGTAAATTCTTTGACCCTACTATTACAGAAAAAAAAAAAGTTTTTCCTCCGAATTCAAGAAACAAATAGACAAATATTTTTAAAGACCAACCTTTCACCTCTGGGAATGTCAAGTTTCCAGTGATTTAGGTAAATTCTTGTGTTGGGCTGTACTCAATGGACTTTCTTCCCTTGAAAAAGGAGGATCTTGGAAAAGAACCAAGGTTGCAATACTGTACTAAAGCATGTGTCATTGGGGTGCATCAAGAAGAGCGTGGCCAGAAGGTTGAGGGAGGTCATCCTGCCCCTCTACTCTGCCCTGGTGAGGCCCTGTCTGGAGTACGGTGTCCAGTTCTGGGCTCTCCAGTGCTGGAGAGAACTGATGGAGAGGGTACAGAGGACCACAAAGATGATCAAGGGCCTGGAGCATCTCTCCTATGAGGAAAGTCTGAGGGACTTAGGTCTTCTTAGTCTTGAGAAGGCTGAGGGGGGATCTGATCAATGCTTATAAATACTTAAAGGGAGGGTGTCAGGAGGACAGGGCTGGTCTTTTCTNNAGAGGAAATGGGCACAAACTTGCACATAAGAAGTTCCACATAAACATGAGGAGGAACTCCTTTACTGTGAGAGTAGCAGAGCCCTGGAACAGGTTGCCCAGAGAGGTGGTGGAGTCTCCTCCTCTGGAGACGTTCAAAACCTGCCTGGACAAGTTCCTGTGCAACCTGCTCTAGGTAGACCCGCTCTGGTGGAGGGTTGGACTAGATGATCTCCAGAGGTCCCTTCCAACCCCATATGATTCTATGATTCTCTTATATGTTTCTTTGTCCTTCACTCACAATTTATTCAGAAAGTTTATATGAAAATTGCTGTGAGTGTACA
This sequence comes from Scolopax mira, assembly GCA_004320125.1. Lineage (NCBI taxonomy): Eukaryota > Metazoa > Chordata > Aves > Charadriiformes > Scolopacidae > Scolopax > Scolopax mira. Next base: position 12,151 of record BJBW01002520.1, read on the forward strand.
TGCCTCAGTTTTTATTCTAATATATAGAATTTGGTATATGGAAAATATACTTCATTTGGTAGCAACAGTGGTATATGAAGAACTTGGATGCCTGCAATGCCGAAAATTAGGAAAACGTCAGTCAACCAATAGTGTTGTGGGTTTTTTTTTTCTCATAAGAAAGCTGAGATTTAGTGTATGGAAATGCTATTTTTATCTTTCAAATGATACCTACTCTTTTAATAAGGTATTAACAAATTTTATCTCACATTTCCCTTCTTCTGGAATTTACCTAAATCATGTTAATATGATTATGTGTCCTGCCTAAGTGGTTCCAATATCACAGTGGGACTGATCAACAGGAACAGGTTAGGTGTGGATGTGCTGGAGACAAGTTCCAAAGAGAAAGATCTGGGGCTCCTGGTAGACAGCAAAATGACAATGAGCAAGCAGTGTGCTCTTGTGGCCAGGAAGGACAACAGAATCCTGGGCTGCATAGGGAACAGCATGGCTAGTAGGTTGAGGGAAGTCAGTCTCCCCCTCTACCTGGCACTGGTGAGGCCACAACTGGAATACTGCATCCAGTTCTGGGCTCCCCAGTTCAAGAGGGACAGGGAGCTGTCCTTCCCATACTTTATGTTTTTTTCATTAACAAAGTACCTGAGATGTGAAAAAAGATACACAGAATTCTTGTTTCAAAATCTGTATTTCCTCTCAAGCTTTGAGAGGAGTGCTTGAATTGGAGTGCTTGAATCTTTTCTTGTGACGTAGATTCATGCCCCTGTAGCAAAAGTTTTTCTGACTAATTTACAAGAATCTTAATTGAACTGCAAGAAACCTAAAAACTAGTAACTGTGAAAACTGAATATTATGCTGGCCTCTTTCTTGGGGCAATCAATGAATTCACTTCTTAGTGAGCTTAAGAAATGATACAGTCAACATTTTTTAAAGAGTCTATTCAACATTTTAAAAAAGCATTTTTACTTGGGGAACTTTTATGGTTTGTTTCAGAATGTTGATTTCCTAACAGTTCCAAAATACCTAGAATTTTTCCATATCTTCTTTCTCTCACTCTTCCTGAGATTTAAAAAATGGTAAATATCTGTTTAGATTTCATTGTCCTAGGGAACTAGAGCAATTATTACCTTCTTAGCATGTATATTCAAATAACTTTTGCAAAAAATCAGCTCTACATGTTAGCCCATTTGCTAATAATCTCTGGGCAAAACTCAGTTCAGCCATGGCTGGGTATGCAAAATAGTGAAATATCATTGCTTCCTAATTACTTCTTTTTGTAAATGTTCAGCACTGACTGCATGCAGGAGTAAATCATGTAAAGAGCAAGATCAAATAAGTCCTGAAGACAAAGAACAGTTAAACCCAAGACCAATCAATATGTGAGAGGGGGTACGGCCATCACTGCTGCATCATCGACATTGGTGTAGTATCCTGTCTTATGCCTTCATCTTGTACTTAATCCTGGCGAAATACTCAGCAAAATAAATTCTCCCCTTCATTGGGTTTAAATTAATTTTTTTAATCTCATCTTTCAGAAGTGGCATTTGAGTACCACCACTTTTCATGTAGCTTTTTTTTTTGAGTCAGACTCTGAGCTGATATCTATGAGAAGATATTATGCATTTTCAGTGGACATAATGATGGCAAAGGAACATAAGGGGGTATGGAAGATTTGGAAACCAGGAAGCTAGATGCCTGCCTTAATCGTCACACAGTGAAAGAATTCTGTCACAACAAAGCCTTTAGCATCCAGCAGAGAGTTTATGGATGGTCTAATTTCTTATTAATCAGGAAAGTGCATGTTACGTTATTGAGTGAAGTCGTGTTCCAAAAATTAACACTGTTCAATTGCCCAGCTGGAATTGTAAACAGTTATCAAATCTGACTGCTAATGTCACAAATCCATCTTTAACATGGGTTATCATGCTCCATCTTGGGTAGGGCAAAAATAAAAGCTGTCTTTGACTGTAGAGGATAAACAGTCAATTGAATGGTTGTGATCTCAATGCTGTTCAGCTGGATAATAGTTCTGCAGATGTTGAAATAAATGGGGAAAATATTAAATTAACTGGCAGTGAAAAGCTGAGGGAACTTGTTCTATAATTTTCTTGTTACAGCAATGCTAATCCCATTGGCCCAGTTCTGCTGCACTTGGAAGTGACTGGTATTTTCCTTCTTAGGTTTCATAACTAAAAAATTTGGAGTTTATGTTCTCTTGAGTGGGCTGCTCCACACACAGGCAATGACCTTGAATTTGTGTGTTTTTCTGAACTGGGTAATGAGAGATGTGAGAACCAGGGATCTCTGTTGAGCAGGTCTGCCCTTGTGTTTGGGGTCAGTCCAGAGGGTGCCCTCTCTGGATTGCAGGACAGCAAACTTTGCCAACCTCCTGAATTGGTGTGTTGTGTTGGATCTGTCAGAGCTCTCCCAACAGCCACTCTGGCCTCTCCCTCATGACCAGCCTTCCTTACTGGGGGATGTCAGAGAGAGAGGCACAGGGCAGGGGAGGGCAGGGAGTCAGACAAGCCCCATCTTGCCTCACAGGGTCAGTGGAGAGTCTACAGGTTGCACAGAAGACAAGGGAGCTTGTGCTGAGGGCTCTGCATGTACCTGCAATGAGGTGAGACTTGCTCTAGGAGAGAGAAAGGAGGTGACCTGGGGCTCTTGACTTGCTACAGGTTGTCCTCCCAGTCACTTGGGTCACCCAGTGCCATTGCCTGGACGGCAGCTCTGTCGGTGTTATTTCCGAGGGAGGTCTTTTCTGCCAGTCCTCCCCCGAGGGAGGATGGGATCATCTCCAGCCCAGAGGAATCAAGCTCTGAAGGTGCTCAAATTCAACCTAGACACTTGTCATTAGGATCTCAAAACCACATGCACATACATTTAACTTCAGCACTGAGGAAGAGAGAGTAAGAGTTGTTGCTTTCCATGTGAAGGCAGACCTAGGTCCACTTCATATCTGATTACATATCAATATAGAACCAATTCTAACATGGACATGGATGAAAAGTGTGATAAACTGACAGCTGAATAGGTCTAAGGGAATTTTATTACAGTTTTGGAACAATAATATTTGGAAAAGTGAATTCCAGACTTCCTGACTTCCTCTCCTTGCCCTACATCACTATGTTTCAATCTGCCTTCAGGAATTTTCTGAACAAATCTGTCATTTGTTGTAAAATGGAATTTCATTTAATTAATAATTTATAATGAAATTTCAGTTTTATGCATTTCACACTTCTGAATTTTTTCAAAATAACCAGATTGTCCTTGTCAGATATTTTCAAGATGATAAATTGTTGAAACTATATTTTTGGTTTTGCAATTCAGTTAGTGGTAAGCCAAACTTTCAAAGGACTTAATAAATAATAACGGACAAAATAAATTATTTTAAAATTATTTAAAACAGAATTTTTCTTTCTGATATCATATGAATTTGGGAAATATTATTCTTATAAGTTTTTTTCAAGATTTTGACTTTTCTTGGAAATAATGGGTGTAAAAAAAGATGGAAATAATTATTTTACATTTAATTTCCTTACCTGTAATGCAAACCACCCTTTATATTTTTACACTTCCAGCACCAGAAACTTCCAAATTGTTTAGATTTATTATTCTTGGTGAAACATGCACTATTGTGAAGCCCGTAATATTCCCATATTTATGAAATTCAATGAAAAATTCTCAGATGGCTAGAAAAACTGTGCAATTGAAAGTAATGTTTTGCACTATAAAAAAACACACCTGTTACTTTTCAGGGGTAATCAAAGAATTGGTGACAACTTCATTGAACCTCTCTGGTAATGTACTTTAATATTCTTCTTTTCGACATGTTAGGTAACTTGCACATTACATAACCCTGAGGGAATCTTAAATCCACCAAAGATGAGAGAAAACTTATATTGCTTTCAGAAGGCTTTATACTGGGCTCATCAGGAACAAAGTGCAAGCTCTTCCAGTTGTGCTGTACTGCTCAACCCTTTCACAATTACCAAGCAACAACTTAAGAAAAGATGCTTTAATATTTCTGATATTTATTAATTTGTTTTTAGTGAGGACACAAACATGACATGAATTCTAATAAAGGGCAGAGGTGTCTCTGTGGTGAATCGTTCTATTAACATAGACACTTTTTAGCTCCTGTTACTAAGGGTTAGCAGGGACAGAAGGGCAGAAGGGAACAGTTTCTCCTCACTGCCTTACAGATGCTGTTACAGCTCTGTTGTTTTCTGTTGCCTAAAAGCAGCCACTGGCCACACTGACTACCAGCTTGTTTGAGGTTTGGGTTTTTTTCCCAGAGCATCTCTCTTTATTTGCAGCCCCAGTGGATATTTTCAATAAAATTGTCTAGATGTACTTCTGCTTCTTGGATCACATACATATTTTGGGCACTGGAGCATGTTCAGAGAAGTGCAACAAAGAATGAAGATGATGAAGGGTCTGGAGCACAAGTCTTATGAGGAGTGGCTGAGGGAGCTGTGATTGTTCAGCCTGGAGAAAAGTGGGAAAGGAGGCTGAGGGGGGACCTTATCACTCTCTACAGCTCCCGGAAAGGAGGGTGTAGAGAGGTGGGGGTTGGTCTCTTCTCCAAAGTCACAAGTGATAGGAGCAGAGGAAACAGCCATGAGTTGCACCAAGGGGGGTTTCATTTGTAAATTAGTAAAAATTTCTTTGCTGAAAGGGTTGTCAAGAAGTGGAACAGACTGCCCAGGGAAGCGGTTGAGTCACCATCCCTGGAGGTATTTAAAAGACATGTAGATGTTTTGCTGAGGGACGTGGTTTAGTGATGTTTTTTGTCAGTGTTAGGTTGACGGTTGGACTTGATAATCTTAAAGGCCTTTTCCAACCTAAAAAGCTCTATGATTCTGTGTTCTGATTTTTCCAGAGAGCAATGGTCACCTGATGTTGCTTCTCATGAACTGACTCAAATTCAAATTCTAACACAATTTATTTCAGTCAGGTTTTAACGGGAAAGAGGGCAAAGAAGTAGGTTCTCTAAGTGAAGGGAATGAATGTGGCTCATTTTCTTAGCAGTTTTCATGTTTCAATGTCAGTTGAAAATGATAATTTTCCTCTCTAAAAAAATATTCTGCAGTTATTCTACAGGGAGAGATTATGTTATCTTCTGAGCCATCAGCCACTGATTATAATTTCAAAGCAGTACTAATAGCTATTGGTAGTCATTTCATAATGAGTTTGACCACAGGGATTTTGGCTAGGGATATACTAAGACAATTAATCACTGAGTATCATTGCAGATGATAATTCTACCTTAAACTTCAGCTCAGCAAGAATAGAGTTGAAGTTGTGCCTGTGCCTTGGCAATGATAAGAGAGCCTTTGATGAATATGATATTTTTCTCTACCTTCAGAATAATTATCAGTGCAATGAACATTTGAAATATGATATTGGTGAGACCAAAGCAGTCATGTCAGTGGGCTGCATGCAGAGGCCCTTAATGATTCCTGCTGGTTATGAATAGTGATTTAGTTATGCAATATAAGAATATCTTAACAGTTTGCCAGTGATATTATCCTGTTGAGGTTATTTCTCATTGTTTAATAGAACACTTGTAATCTTAAAATCTTGGGTGCATTTCTCTCATGTTTTTCCAGTGATCACACATGTTGATGAGCTCTGGAACACAGGTATTATTTGTGGTACTCTTGAGCTGCACTTTTTCTCCCTTTCCCAGTACACATGCGGCACTTCGTAGTAGCTTTGCTACTCATGGTCTTCAGAGTAAGTCTCAGCATTCTTCCCTGGCTTGTGCTATTATATTAGAAAAGCAAGAAACTTCAATGATGTCAGTGTGCCAGCTACAAGGCTCCACTTGTCTCCCCAAGAGACCTCCAGGTTAAGTCTCGTACTGACATCCCGCTATTTGCTCACCAAGGACCCTACTGCAGGACCCTGTATTAAGAGAATTTGCTGCTTTTTTGTAACCATCTGCCAGCAGATGAGTGGAGAACAGTGGGGATGAGGGAGGGAAGATCCTCTGGGTTATTGGGTTGTCAGCTGTGCATGACACTCCAGTGGTAGCTATCTGTGCTTTTACTGGGCAGGCTATAGGGTACTGGTTTGTCCCACCAGGTCCCAGCAGCCCAGTGATGGTACAAGGTGTTCTTCTCATGAAGGCTGCAGAGCTAAAGTATGACATGATGGCCTTCATTGTCCCTCTAGCATATGACCAAGGGCTGAGGGTGCTGCGAAGCTGGGCCCAGCAACAGCAGAGCCCACCAGCTGGTAGGGGCACAACCTTTGCCTAAGGACTGGCAAAAATGTGCAGTTCTCTGGGTTTTTATTTGCTTGTGGAGACAAGATAAATATTAATGCCCAACATACGCTTCAGTCCTGACAAGAACTAAAAAGCTCAGTGTTGTTCAATGGATGACACTTTTGTCATCCTCATTGACCTTGGCCTTTGCAGCCAGCACCATACACACGGTGGCTGGGGGGCACTGATCCACAGGGTCTTCTAGAAGGGACCCCAGAAGCTAGAGAAATGGGTCTGCACCTCCTCCAGGTGGCTTTGAACATGCACACTCAGCAGGGCAGGAAATCAGACCTATTATCCCTGGGCCTGTAGGCTAAGATCATGTCAAGAAATGCTTTGCAAGTTGTGACCACCAAATGTGCCCCTATTACCCTAAATTAATTATGTTTTCTGGCAACAGCATTCATCCCTGAATTGGATAGAGGTCCACCGAAGAATAAAAAATGTGCCATTGATGATTGGAGGCTATCTTCCAAAGTGTTTAGGCAGCAGGCTTAGACATATGGCAATAGACCTTTTCCAAAGGCAAAGCTCTTCACTAAAACCTGTCTAAAGACAGACACTCCCTAGGGTCTGTCCTTGATCTTTCTTCTTGACCCACTAGAAAATGTGAAGTTTTGAATTTCTGGATGTCTGGATATGCTAAGGTTTTCTACAGTCCATATAGCTACTCTTGCAGGATACCAAAGCCCTGTCTTAAGCAACTAGGTCAGCTCCCATTGGGGTCACCTTCCGCATTGGTAAGATCTGGTTTAGACCCTTCTTGTGAAGGTGTTATGTATAACTGTATGTTATTAGTATAGATTTGCATAAATAGCTGGAAATTCAGATATTTATACTTAGGTGTTTTTGAAAGTTTTCCTCATAGCGAGGAGAACTTTGATGTAATGATATAATTTAAATGCTAAAAATTGAAACTGTTGGTAGAAAGCAAGCACTGTGTTGTAATTTTGTATTTTCAGCTCTAATGCAGGATATCTGTGAATTATAATTTTCACATCTGAGTTGCCTAATAGTTTTTAGATCTTCATTGTCCGTCTTCAAGTGTATATTTTTTACATCGTAGAGCATAAAGGCTTCTGCCTGGTTTTTTCAGCATTTTCTTAAATCCCCATGTGCACATGCCAAACACTGAGGCATAATTCTATCATCTCTAAGGTATTTTAATCTCCTTATAATTTAATTAAAAATATTTGCTGTGGATTTATTCAGTGATAATGGAACATAGGGCTTTGCATTCATTTCATGATTTAATTGACATCAAGTTCTGTCAAAACAAGAAATGATGTTGCCTAATAGATTCTGGGCACATATTAGCTGATCTGAGTGGGCCTGTTTCTTTAGCAGTTCTTCTGTTTTCTCTAGAAATTGCAAATCCCACTGCTAATTCTCAGGATTTTCCCTCAAAATGTTCCTGCTGTGTATAGGCAGATTGTATGCCACTTCACAGCTTCATTTCTTGGAACAAAGCTGTCTGATTTGCATCCAGATAGCAAGTCTCCTCATACACTTCTAATAAGCGGCTCAAAACCTACAGAAATATGCTTCTAGGTCTTAGTCTTTCCCCACTTTGCTCAATCTCTTTTATACCTGGTGTAGTGTGGTCATGGTCTGTCCAATACAGGTTTTTTAAATTACCAATGTTCTTTGGCTCTTCCTCAGTCAGTGCACAACACTTTTTCAAAAACACTGGGTAAAGCCAACATTTTCTCTTGTTAAACTATAACATAAGTGGACTGAGTTGCATTTAATGTCACTGAAGTTATCTTCACAGTCTGTGGAGTAAGAGAAACCCTTATGTTAAATGACTGGACCCCCCCTTTGCAGGTCTCAAGGTACATCCCTCCCTCCCACTGGCAGGAGAAGCAATTTAAACACCACTGTCTTCCTCTCCTTGTTTCTCCTCCAGCACAGGTCAAAGCCCAGACAAGGCTGGCTTGTGCCCACCTTGGAATGACTGACTGTCCATTCTGCCTCGAAAAACTCCTACCAAAATCCTTGTTGACAACAAAAGAATATGTTTTCACAAGTCACTAATGTGTAAATGTCCTTCAAAAGATGGTGTTTTTCTAGCATCTAGTAACATCTTGCTGGATATTTCCACTTCCTTTCAGTGTGATTAGCAGCTAGGCAAAATAAGGCCAAGAACTACATACCAGACTAGCAGATACATCCAATATTTTAAATCCCACCTTCATTTTTCATTTCATTTCAAAAAGTTTCTTTGACTGTCAACTGAAGATGAATGGCTTCATCCCCATTTTCCCCCGGGCAAGCTCTTCTTATCTGCTTTGAGTTCCCTAAGCGTCCCATCTAGCATGGTGGGAAAAGTCACATCATCAGAACCAAAGTACTAATTGAAAATCCTTGACAAGGTTCTTCATCTGGAAGACCTTTCTCTTGTGGAGTTCTCTGGCAATGTTGAATGAAATTTTTCTTTTTGACACATCGCAGAAGCTAATCTTGTGGCTCAGTTAGCTCAATCATGTGGAAAGTCTTCACATACCAGGGATCAGCCAGTTTATCATCCTTTTCGATGAACTGACCTCTGGTAAAATAGCCATTGAACTACAAAAGCTGATTGCATACTCTGCTATATATAAAGATAAACCTTTAATTCTGTGTCACGAACAGTAGGAATAAGCCTGAAGCCATGCAATGTGCATCCAACATTACTTTGTTAAACTTTTTTTTTTTTTCAGGAAAAAAGCGCAAACCATCTTCCAGAAATAAACAATGAATTGATCTAGGGAACTCTGGGTGTTAAATCAGACATTTGCTTATGGCAGCGTGAAAAACCTGATCATCTAACCAGTTTTATTGCCTGCAGCGGGGGTGTAAGAATCAATAGGAACATTTTCCCAATATTGCCTCGTGTATTGGTACAAATCAGTCTGAGCAGGTCCTTGGCTTTGTAAATGCAGGCAGCTGTCAGTCTTCAGTGGGGGAGTTGTGCTTCATAACAATGTATGAATGTGGGAAGCAAATCTGTCACCTGTCAGTCCGTCTGAAATGTGCATAAGGTTCCTCACTTAGCCAAAGATTGTTAATTGCACACAGTGACAATGTGTGGTATTGAAAAAAAAAAGAAAAAGTTAAGCAGGTATTTATGGGAAAGTTAAGCAGAGAGAATATTCTACCCCTTGAAGAATGAGAGATATTGGTGGAAGCAGTTCTATGGAATAAAGCATGCTGATTGTTTTCTTGACAAGCAAAATTACTCAGATCTTGGTGGAAAGCATATCACCATTGCAGGGCAGCAAGCATTTTCTTTGGCAGCTCAGCATGATATGCAATACAAATGAATATTACCAATAATTATCAGTTTTACATTCTGTTAAGCAAGACTCCACTTTTTGTTCTCATTTCCTTTCCACATTCATACATGCTCATTTTACAAAAGGATAGATTTTTATGGAAAATATTATATGCCAGGATGAAAGTCTAAAGAATTATCTGACATTTCAGGGAAAAAAAAAATAAAATCAGTTAAAATATTCAATATCCAGTCACGAGATGAATGGGTGGTCACAATCCTTTTACTGTTGAATTTTCTGCAGATAACCTGGATTCAGACCTGGTTGGATTTTTAGCTGGGTTCCATGCAGAAAAAGTGCATGGTGTGTGTCATGACCCTGGCAGACTGTGTCCTACTGTGTTCCTTTTCCATCTGGCATTTGATCAGCTAAAAAACCCCCAGGGGTGCCACATTTTGTGCTCTGAAGGATTCTGCCCTGCATGGTGTACTGTTTTGTAACTGACACCTACCAAGGCAGCCTGGATACTCTTTTTCCAATTTATCCAACATTTCCTCTCTATTGCCTTGCCTGTTCTTCCAGAACAGGCCATTTGCATTAATTTGTATCCATTTATATTGATTTATGAGTCATGCATTATCCTGCCATATCCTGTTACTCCAATTAAATCTTTTTTCTGGCTAAAACCTTACAACCCCTCCCCCCCATCTTATTCTCCCTGTTTTCTGTGGACTGACACAGAATGGAAGCATTCACCATCACTGCTACCACCATCACCTAATTTGGGAGGGGAGGATGTGGGACATGTAACTACTCCTATTCTGCCACAAAAGGTTGCCCCAAGACAGAATTCTTTACCAGTTAAGTGGTTCTCTCCAAAGGAGAAATATTAATACCTTTCTATCCAAGATGATTCCTTGAGGAATAACCAGATCCTCTTTTGTTGGTACTACTCCATGACCTGGTAGATGGCAAGCTTGTTTGGTTTCCTTTTAAATAAAAAAAAAAAAAGATTAATCAGGCCTGTTTCTGGGTAAGTACTTCCAGTGTGGTGTATTTACCATGGACAGTTTGTTAAAGCCTGTAGAATTTTTCCATCATTGTGAAGACAAATAGATGGGAATAAGAAGATTGATACCAAAATTACAAGCCAAATCATGTACCTTCTTGCAGAGAGTACGTTGATTAGTTGCAGATAAAAAATGTAAGAAATGATCTAAAAGATAGTTTTTTTACATTTTTCATCAGTTTAAACTTGGGTATGGTTTAACTTCATTTACAGCTAGCATATTTATAGTGATCTGAAGGGATATTTTTCATCCAATTGCCATAATTTATGGATTTGCTTATTTGATTCTTTGTTTCTGGCTAAATCAACTGTATCTAATTGTAAAAATTGCTATTGTCATTTCATCATCCAGCCACTTTGGAAAGGTGAAACTGTTGGGAGAAATCTTGATATCATGTTCCTCCTAGAGATCGAACCTGGAGCACTTAAATCAGTGCTTCCAAGTAGCTATTTGCTTTCATGAACATCAGAATTTTCTCCACTAACTGCTGCATGAATTACGCTTCAATGAAGTCAGTTAGTCTGTTCACTAAAGACTATCTCTGTATCATTTCCATATAGTCCAAAGAACTCAAATATCATCACAGGCTTCGTAATAAAGATTTATTCCAGGTAGGGATTCAGCCTTCAGCGATACTTTTTGATTTCAGCTCATTTGCAGCTTGCCCTAGGTGTTCAGGGAGCAGTCCCAGGAAAGGCTCAGGATGCCCAGGGATGGAGATGAACTGTCTTGTTGCTCCTCCTCTGATTGCAGGAGGGAATGAGGGTGGGAAATATTGCTGTTTTCTACACCTCTGCCAGCATTAAAGTGGCTTCTACAACTCACGATGTAATTTTCATGGTCCCTAGAGTGATGAAAATGCTCACATTTTTAAATTGTCTGCTGGTTTTCTCTATTGCCATTTTAGAACATAGATAATCCTACGATCACAGAGAGGTTCTCAGCAGGACTTGGGCACTTCATTGAAATGCGGAGAATGACATTGGAGGAAAGGTGCTGGAACAGCAGTCGCCAGCTTTATAGTTGTCAATAGAGGAGATGCCTTCAATGCATTTTGGTTTCTTTCCTTTCAACTGCTTATTCAACAACTTATTTGTTAAGTATTAACACCATTTCTACAGTATGAAAGCATATCTCTTCCCATGCCCTACATGTTCAATTGAAGATGACTCTTAATGCATGTGTATAAAGCCAGGTGCTTCTTCATCTTGGAATGAATATGCAACTGAATATAAACCAAAACATGCACAAAATATCTAATTAGAGCAGATGCTGAGCCAGTGTAGGAAGGTGAAATCCCTATCCTGAAACAGCTTGCAATGCTGGAACAATGACAGATTCCTTAAGACGAGCTGCTTGCATGTGTGATCTTCATTCAAGAGCAGAAATACTGGCATTTATGGGCACAGCGATGCACTGGTACCCCTTTGGAAAGTTTTACAGGCCTGAAGGGAATAAAAAGGACCCAGAATGAATGATGTTTTCATCACCTTCAAATTGTGTCCTGATGAACTTTGATGGCATATCTGTATCATAGTGTAGTATCAATGACTTTCCAACAGTGAGTGAAAAGCAAGATACAGAAGTTAAGGTTTGAGGTTTTATGCATTATTTGCCAAAAGAGAATGGACAAATGGCTTTGTCTCCCTGTATAATTTATATAATATTAATACGCAATATATTTTAAGACATGACCTGCAAAATCAGGGACAGAGAACACTGTGCTTACAAATGACATTTAATGACTGCCACAAAAATAATCGCTGGCTGCAATTCATTGCTTGTATTCAGAGAGCTGAAACATCCTGAGCGCTGCTGACAGGGTTTCAGGGGCTGTTGCTGAACTAGAAGGGGAACTTAGATGTGTTTGATTATAGTAAGCCAGAAAGGGCTATTAGTTCTCCAGTTTCAATAGGTATCAAGTGGTTATCATTATGCAAGTTTATGGGAACGGCTCCTCCCACCCCACATCTCTGCTAGATCCGAGAAAGCTCTTACAGTAGGGTAAGAACCACAAGCAATTTCCACTCACTAAGCCCCATGGAGGGCACTGGTTTCCTGGATTTTCAACCTACCACCTTGGTGTCCTGAGGCACTTCTCTTTAGGTCAATAAATTGTACATCACCTGAAAGGCAAAAATAGTCTTCTGTTCCTTCATGGTCTTTGTTTTCAGAAGTCAGCAGAACACCAGATGACAGGATAGGTGTTCAGTACAGGCAAAGTCTGCATTAACAAACTAATTGGAGCCTGTTAGTTCCATGTACTAACTCAAAACTAGTTCTGGTTTCTACTGTTAAGCTGTCAGCACTGGAGGTTTTTTGCCAGTATATCCTAATGTTCTCCAAAGCAATGGCCAGGCAAGGCTGGGGGGCAGCTTGCATCAGCAGCCATTTCAAATACTCTGGAGGTGGTGGAGGAAAGTGTAGCTGTAAGGACTTGAGCTGTGATATAATACTTGGTTCCTGGGCCAGAAAACTCTCCCCAGACTATCCTAGAGAGCTCTGTAGCCACAGCCACTATGGCTTTACTAAAAAAGTGTTTACAACTGTGAAAAACTCCAACCAACATTATTTTAGAGAAGAATTTTAAGCCTATTGCATAATACCTATGATCTTAAATACTATTGGTACTCCTACAACATTGCCTATGGACCTCAGATAGAGACCAATGTTGGCAACCTACTCTCCCATTGCTGAGTGCTGTAACAGCTCACAGGCAGAGCTGAGGAATTTCTGATCTCATCTGAGATCACAATACAAGGATGCAGTTTACAAAAAATAATTAATTAAGAAAGATCATGTAACAATTGCACAGCTTGAAAAAACTCTGCTGTTCCAAGTATATTTTTTAAATGAAAGCCATTAAAAAAAGAATGATGTAATCTTCTATTCTTTGCTTTTTGTCTTTCACATTTCAATAAGTAAAGAAATTTCTATAAAAATGCCAGCAGAGCCCTCTTCATTACCTTAAAGCACATTAATATTTTATTTGTGCCTATTTAGGACTTTTTTTTTAACATAAGTTATACTTTTATCAAGATTATTTTATAGTTTTCAAGAACATTTCATTCTTTGATATAAAATTAACTTAATTTTCAAAAAAGTTGCTGTGAGTGGGCTTAGATACAAACAGATCAAAGCAGTGTTGTTAAAAGGCTTTATATAATAATTCCTCATTCATTGAATACATTACTCTTTATTATACCCTTTTTATAATATATAAATATTTCTATGAATTCCACATCTGTTTGATCTTTAATCAGCTTTTCAGGTAATTTACCAGATTTATTAGGCATTATATGTAACCTTAATTTGGCCAAGGAAGAATAAAAGAGAATTAAATTAAAAACCTATAATTAACTAATAAAGACTGAGTTTGGGGCTTCCAGTTCTACATGCAAAGAAGGAATAGAACCTTCAGGAAGAAATAAAAAATGGCATCTTTTATTCTATTGTGCCCTGCCCTCCCCCTTCACGCACTGATAGAACATGATATCCCTTCTAAATGTCCAGATGGGTAGGATTCCTCGTGCTGTGACGGTAAATATAAACTGAACATTTCATTGGTGAATAATGCTAAGTTTAAATATGTGTGAGAACTTGGTTATGAAAAGACGTTATTAAAATAATCTCAGAGTCCATGGCAGATACAGTAGAAGTTACCTAAAAACCTCTAAAGCATCACAGATTCCATCAAAATAAATGGTTTCTTGCTTATGAGAGTGATGGTACTTAGACTGTATCCCTGTAACATATTTGCAAAGGATAAACTTCACATATAGCTCTCTTACTGGACTTTGGTGTTCTTTTGTTCCTTTAAAATGTCAAAAATCCCCTGTTGGGTTTGGTGTTTTAGCAGAAAGAGAAGGAAATGGGCATCCTCCCTCCCTATTGCAGAAGTTTAACTTAAGGAGAGGTAAGAAACTTTGGAATACTGTTATGTTTCATGCCATGCATGTTATCTGCGGTGTTCAATGGAAAATAATAGACTTTTTCTGGTATCGATTTCAAAAGCTGGTAGCCACTCACAGCTCTGAAATAGCTGATTGAGGTTTGGTGAGATATTTCTTCAATATTCCTTATTGTCGGGGTTACCTATAACTCAGGATAAATGCAAGCTGCTCTGCATTCACACGAAGGAAATTCCAAGCTTAGTCACGTACTTCAAAATATGGTAGTGTCTGATCTTTCCCTGTGCCAAGCCCTCTTTACCCTTCTGAACAGAAGGTAAATCAGTTTTCTTTAGTGCAACTGCAATACAGACTACTGGTTTCCAGTTCTGACTGCACCATCATCTGGCAACTGTGCAAACATCCACTATGGAAACATCTACAGACAATTTGCTTCTCTTTTGTTGTCAGCATATCTTGGAAGAAAGTCCCTAAGTTATTATCTCCTTTAGTTTCCCAGGTTCTGTATTAAGCTTTGTACCCCACATCCACCTTCTTTTTTTCTTTTTACAGGAAGGGGCCTCAGGTTCTTGGTTCAGTCAGCAAAAGCAAGCACAATTTTCCTGGAGCTGCTCACTGTTACAAAGGGGTTTCTTTGTCCATTCAGAAAGGCATGGAGGTGGTTGCCTAAATATTATCGTAAAACATTTATGCTTCCTTCAAGTTTCAGCTGTTCTGGGTCTTTCTTACAAGTACTGAGTAATTCAACTGTTTTACTGTCTTAGTTCATTTTACCCCCACCCTATACATTTTCCAGCACTCACTTGAAGCTGGGGAACCTGACAGAGGTCCACCTCTTTTGACAGCTGAGTCCTAACAGATCAGCACTGTGTAGCGTGAGCCGTGGCACACCACAGAGCTACCAGATGGCTCCTGCAAGTCACCAAGCCACCAGCAAAAACCTAAACATCTACACAAGGAAAGAAAGATGGGAAAGAAAAGCAAAGAGAAAATTAATTATGAGAGATGGAAAATTATCCCTTTGTTTAGCTAAGGTGAAAACACAATGCAGAACTAAATTAATGGACATGTAGCAGATGAACCAGTGATGTTAGGGAAGAGCTCTCTGAAGATAACGTCGAGCTACTGAGCAGTGGCACGTGTGATTGTGCTGGCTGATGTTTTGAGATAGGTGATGAAACAGATGATGCTGGAGAGACAGATTTTGACCTCAGTAAGCCCTTTATCTCATGCTGAAACAAGATATCCCATGCTGATACTGATAAAAATCTCCACTGAGACCCACTTGGCAACACTGGCAGCAACCGAGATGGGCACCTTTGATGCTCACACAGGGACTTTCCTGCCTGTGGCATTACAACAGCAGTGGTTGAGCTCAGAACTACTGAGGCAAAGAGCAACAGCAGGTGTGGGATCTGAGCAGCCCACTGCTGCACCATTTGCTCTAAGAGCATACTTTTAGAAAGATTCTTTCCTGTGTGAAGACATTAATACCACTGTGTTTCATCTTCACTTACCAATACTAAGTATTAGAGGAGGAAAACATGACTGTATGCTCTTTTAAACTATCATGAAACAAAGTGGATTGAGTATCATTTCTCTTTCTCAACTTGTTTTTGTCATAAGAAATGATAGCTGCACAACCTTTTGTTTGTGTTCATTTCAAGATAAGATTGTTTCCAGAAAGGATAAACAAACACCGCTTTCCTCTTTATTCAAAGCAAAAGTGTTTCTCACAAGAGTGGCTCAGTGCAATTTATTGCTGTGCTTCATTCATTCAGGCTTCAGTTCTCAGACACAGATTATATCAGGAGTTGAGAGCAGATTAATCTGTTTTTGAATAAAAATAAGGAAAAAAGCAATACAACATTAATCCATTTTTGTGACAAGCTCATGTTTTTAATCTCAAGTATATATGGGATGGCATGCACATGACTTAAGGCTTTTTCATTTCAGATCTGCAAAATGGGTGGTTCTAGTACACCTTCCTCAGGGAAAGCAAATATGCATCTTTTTAACAGTTTCTCATATAAGTCACTGTGGCTGGATGGAAAGGGAGAATTTATATAGCATATTAGGCTGTATATAAAAGATCCACCTCTTCTAGGGAGAGAGAAAGATGATACTGTGCTGTTTTTCCTCCTTGATTCAGTCAATGGTTAGTTGAAGCCTAGAAAGTACAGGCAAAATGGATGAGGAATATGAAAGTTGGACATCAAAGAAAATGAATATGGACTCTGAAGGACGAGAGATGAACAGAGGTCACAGAAGTAAGACATATTTAGAAATAGAGGCAGTTGCAAAGATGAAAATCTTAGAGAGAATATTAATTGCTGAATTTTCAATAAGTCATCCTAGAAGTGTTTGTGGGATTGTTGGGTCCTCTTAGCCTACTGCCTTTATTGATGGCTACAGGTTGTTCAGAAGGGACAGGCAAGGAAGGCAGATACATTGCCTTCTCCATCAAGAAATGGATAGAATGTGAAGAGCTATCTCTGAAGAATAGCTGCAAACAGGATGAAAGATGGGTAAGAAACAGAGACCAAGTCAACAAAGGGAACCTTGTGGTTGGTGACTACTTCAGGCCACCTGATCAAGAGGAGCCTATTGACGAAGCCTTCTTACTCCATCTAGAGCAGGTGTTGCATTTGCAGGCTTGGGGACTTCAACCATCCTGATATCTGCTAGAAAAGTAGCACAGTAAGCTGTAGGCAATCCAGGAGATTCCTAGAATGCATGGAGAATAACTTCTTAAGCCAGGTAATAGACAACTGTACCAGAGGGGATGAGGTGCTGAACCAGTTGGTCACCAACACAAGTGAGCTAATTGGTGTCATCAAGACTGGAGGCAGCCTGGGCTGTAGTGATCATCCACTGATGGAATTCACAGTCCTGAAGGATATGGATCATGCAAAGAGTAAAGTCAGGAACCTGAATTTTAGGAAAGCAAACTTCCAGCTCTTCATGAATTAGTCAATGGGACCCTCTAGGTCAACTGTATCATCATCAAAAATGATGATGCATCAGAAGAAGTGGAGCCATCACGTTGAGAGAGGGGATTCTGTCCCTCTGCTCAGCTCTTGACAGACCTCACCTGGAGTACTGCATCCAGCTCTGGAGTCCTCAGCCCATCAGGAGCGGCTCCAGAAGGGGGCCACAAAAATGAGAAGGATGGAGCACCTCTCCTATGAGGAAAGGCTGAGAGAGATGGGATTGTTCAGCCTGGAGAAGAAAAGGCTCCAGGGAGACCTTATTGGAGTCATTCAGTACTTAAAGGGGGCATACTGGAAAAAGGCAGACAAGTTCTCCCCTACACCATATCGCCCAACACCGCATCTAACACATTCACAGATGGTGACTCAACCACCTCCCTGGGTGGTCAACCACCTCCAATGCCCGACCACTATTTCTGTGAAAAATTCTTTGCAATGTCTAGTCTAAACCTACCCTGTTGCAGCTTGAAGCCATTCCCTCTTGTTCTGTCACTAATTACCTGCAAGAAAAGACCAGCACCAACCTCTCTACAATGTCCTTTCAAGTACTTGTAGAGAGTGATGAGGTCTCCCCTCAGTCTCCTCTTCCTCAAAGAAACACTCACAGCTCCCTTAGTCGTTCTTCATACTATTTGTTCTCCAGGCCCTTCACCAGCTTCGTTGCCCTCCTCTGCACCCACTGCAGCACCTCAATATCTTTCTTGAATTGAGGTGCCCCAAACTGGACACAATACTCCACATGTGGCCTCACCAGTGCTGAGTACAGGAATCTTATGCTGTGGCTAATCACTCATTGTTAATTTCCCTGTTTGGAACATTGGATAAAAGGGAGGGAAAGTCGGTGGCTATCTCCCATAGGAAAATGGATGACACTAAGAGAATATGGGAAAGATCTAAGAACAAAAGCCCGTCGTGTGAATTCAGGAACTGCCTATTCTCCCATAAAGAAGTGGTATTTTGCTTCTGTCCTAAGCATTTGAAATCAGTTCTGTAGGTGTAAACCATGCAACTTTACTAGTAGAGGATGAAAATACCTTTTGCCTCCCCTTTCCAGATGAAGCCTGGTGCAGATGAAGCCCGGTGAACACCAACACGGCAGTCAGAAACCTCCTGTTCATCATCAATCACCTGGGCAGAGGTCCAACACTTTACAGGTTCATGCTTCCCCTAAGCATTCCTGGAGCCAGCAGGAGAGAAAATATCATTTAATTTCCCATTACTTGAAGCCCTGGTTTGCTTTTTTTTCCCCCAGCAATCACGTAGCTCTATTGCTTGCAGGGTATAGCCCAGTGGGGATTAAACTGATAAAGAGCACCAAGCACATTCCACAAAGAGAAGATGAATTCAATTCTTATCTCTCAACACATGAGAGAGCAATTGGCTTCCCTGGGGGAACAGTCATGTTATAAAGCTTGGGGGCTGGAAGCCTCTAGTTCTTCTAATGCCTATGTGGATAGAACATAGACCTTTGCAGCAGCATCACATGCTACTTCACCTTTACAAAAGCGGCTCAGTGACTGGTCTAATCTGGAGAGAAAAT
This sequence comes from Scolopax mira, assembly GCA_004320125.1. Lineage (NCBI taxonomy): Eukaryota > Metazoa > Chordata > Aves > Charadriiformes > Scolopacidae > Scolopax > Scolopax mira. Next base: position 31,196 of record BJBW01002520.1, read on the forward strand.
GTTTAAATGCAGGGTGGAATAAAATCTAAGGGGAGGAGGCAAAATAAAATTAAATGGCTTCCAGACTGATTAGTTTTTTAAGTTTTTCACTGCCTATTTCTGGATGTACCATAGAAAAATAATAGTTCGAAGAACAGCCTCGCAATGATACATAGTGTTTGATGATCCATTATTTCCAAGAATCTGGAAATTGTCTCTTTGGGAGGGAATGCCAGCGGTTTGTAAATATAAATAATATATTTAACATGAATTTGAAAAAAAATGGGAGAAATATCAGCACAGGTTTTGTAATATTCTGCTATTACAGTTTTTTGCCAAATCACGCCTGTTAGGAGAGCCAGGACAGATCTGACAGCCTGATGGAGATGTGACTCCCACAGCTCCATGCCCTCAGGTCCAACCAGCAGCACGTGCTCCCTCCCATATGCACACATACCCAGAGCATAAATACTTATGTACGTGGCTGGCCATACAGATCAACCCTGACAGACACACAGAGGACTCACACAAACACAGACAGCACCAGGGGCCTCTTCCTGAACCCCTCTCTGCGTATGCAGGATGGAGCACTGCTAGAGGAAATATATATGTGTGTGTACATATATATATATATGTGTATATATATATGTATATATATATGTGTGTGTATATATATATGTGTGTGTGTGTATGTATATATATATATGTATATGCAATGAGGCTGCCTCCAGCAGCTGGGCTCAGACACTCCAGCAGCCCCTGGATCCCACTCTCTCCAGTTTGGTGGCACCATGGGCACCCAGGCCTCTGAGCTCTGGTTCCAACCCAGAGGCTGGGACTTGGGCTTTCTCACTCTGGCGAGAAACTAGCCCTTCTTATGTCCTTAACCTCTATTTTCCCACACTTCCTCCCCAAATCACCTCAGTCCCTCCCTTCGCCTGCTTTTTCTTCTTCCCCTAAACATCCCATAGTAAGTGCTGTGTAATCCCGAAATGCTCTTTCTCTGTGTCCCATATCGTGTCCCCCACCCCCAGGCAGTAAGCCCCAGCAATCTGAAAGATGCTCTGGCATTGACTAGTAGTGATGGGGTTGATGCCTGGATGCTGGGGCTGGGGTCTCCTGGGACTGTCCCTTCCTCTGAGTCCTTAATTTGGGTTTTCACTTGCTGTTATGCTCTTCTGCACTTGTGGAGATGGACCTTGGATGGGTTATTGGCTCCTGTGTATGGGAGTATCCTGGCAGGATATTATTTGGGCTCCCCTGCCATGTCTCTCTCTGTTCCTTTGAGGGCATGCAGAGGAGCTTTTACCACATAACCTAACAATCCTGACTACATCTCTTTAGCTGTTGTATACCTCGTCTTAATTACTGCACATGCTTAAACTACCGTCAGTCTTGATATTGAGGGTTATATTTTCAGGAAAGTGTCCAGATATCTTGCAGAGCCTATGTACTGTAAGGATTAAGACTGTGCATGATCCTTGAATTTTAAAAACAGGTAAAATAAAATTAATTCCAGGACTTCAACAGTTCACTGGAGAGATCCCTGTACACAGATTGAATAAATCACCAAAATCTGAACATAGAAAGATTTCTCATTTTAAAGCCTTAGAATATTTTTAATGAAAAGAACTGTTCAAGATGAAGAGGTAAAATAAGATAAAATAGATCTTATAAATCTCATACTTAGATGTTTTTTGCATGAAACACTCAAAATAGCTCAAAGCAAAATGCTATGACTTCATTTTATTAGCTGAAAGTTTAATGAAATTTGAATCAATTTTTAGAAATTCTTTTGTTCTTCCTGAAACATTGATTTTTCAGTGAATTTACCATTCATCCAAAAAAAAATGTGCCCAGTTCTAGATTACATCTGCTATCATAACATTTATCCCATACAGAGCAATAGTCAGTTGTTTTTAATGACTACATTTTCTTTAAGAAATGTTCATTGCATTCAGTGGCCAACCTGTTATCTCTCGGCAAGAATATCCCTCTTTGAAGAAGGTTGCTATCACCTAAATGTGAAACTCCAAAGGCTGTGCAGTCCCAACCTCTCACTAGAGAAGACCCCAGGCTTGACGTGCGCTGTCTATCATGTTTGAAGAGATGTCCCCATCTCCTGGGGGCGTTCTATTTGGCCAATGGCATGAGATTCAACAAGGCCAAGTGCTGGGTCCTGCACTTGGTCATAACAACCCCAGGCAGCATTACAGGCTTGGGGCAGAGTGGCTGGAGAGCTGCCTGGCAGAAAAGAACCTGGGTGTGTTGGTCAACTGTTGGCTGAACATGAGCCAGCAGTGTGCCCAGGTGGCCAAGAAGGACAACAGCAGCCTGGCCTGTATCAAGAACAGTGTGGTAGTAGGACTCAGGAGGTGATCATCCTCCTGTACTTGGCACTGGTAAGGCTCCATCTTGAGTACTGTGTCCAGTTTTGGGCCTCTTACCACAAAAAAGACATTGAGGGGCTGGAGTGGGTCCAGAGAAGGGCCACAAAGCTGGTGAGGGGTCTGGAGCACAAGTCTTATGAGGAGAGGCTGAGGGAGCTGGGGATGTTCAGTCTGGAGAAAAGGAGGTTGAGGGGAGATCTTATCGCTCTCTACAACTACCTGAAGGGAGGATGTAGCGAGGTGGGGGTTGGTCTCTTCACCTAAGTCACAGGCAATAGGACAAAAGGAGATGGCCTCAAGTTGCACCAGGGGAGATTTGGATTAGATATTAGGAAAAATTTTTACACTTAAAGGATTATCAGGCATTGGAATGGGCTGCCCAGGGAAGTGGCTGAGGCACCATCCCTGGAGATATTGAAAAGATGGGTTCACATAGTGCGTAGAGACATAGTTTAAGGATGATTTTTTTTATCAGAATTATGTTGATGGTTGGACTAGATGATCTTAAAGGTCCCTTTCAACCTAGACAATTCTATGATTCTATGATTCCTAGGAGGCTGAAGTTCTTTCTTCTCCCTGCTGACTGGCATTATTTCCAACCATGTCTGAATTGGGATCTGCTAGGGACTCTTCTAGTTTAGGTCTTCTTTTATAAGGAAACCTTCATACATCATTTTAGAAACACTGGTGGAGATGTCACCTTATTTGTGGATATTTCTAGGACTGGCTTGCGGAGGGATCTTCCCCTCCAGGGTCTGCAGAGACACACAGCTCTCAAACAGAGATGTCTATCTCCTACTCACTGATTTACAGCTTAACATAAGACAATGAACTAAAACTTTATTGCTTGCAAAGTTACATCTTCTGAGTCATATTATTGTTCTAATCTGTTCCCCCTCTCCCTGAACATACAGTCTGTCCCAGGCAAACAATGTAATAATTTCTATTTTATCCACTGAGCTATTCCGAATTAGACTGACCGTTACATTAAGTTCCTCACAATTTCATTCAGCGTTTCTGAGAAGAGCTGGGTGGAAAAATGGCACAACAATAGCTGTATAAAATCCAATTTAACAAAATCCAGCTGTTCCATGATTTTAGCACTGTGGTCTCCACCATTTTGTCTGAAATACTGCTTTTTAAAGCTACCCCAAAATAGCAGCATAAAAATATGCACAATGAAACCATTACACAATAATAAGAAAGACCCTGTAGTCCTGATTTTCAGAGAGGCTGAATATTGCTCACCCAAAAGAGGAATTGAGATTTTTAAAGGGCTGGGTGTCAAACTTTTTGAAATCATTTTTATTTCAGGCGTCCGGTGGCGGTAGGAGTGGAAAGGTGTTTTGTGCAGGGGCTGCACGGGCCAGTTTTATGACTCAAACTGTTGCAAAACGGGGTAAAGTAAAGCAGTGACTTCGCTGGTTCCCCTGCCCCTTGTGGATCTGTGCTCTCCCTGCTTCCCCAAAGGCTGTGGCTGCACAAAAGTCTCCTCTCCCCTCTCCCCCGTCCTGAAATCTTCTCCCCGTTTGTTCCTCACCACTGGTAGCAGCAGCAGCAGGGAGTGCTTGGGCGGAGAAGGCCCCATGGAAAAGCAGCTGCTGCGAGCTTCAAGCCATTTAATCCTTTCCAGAGCAGGTCTCTTGTCTCCTTTTTAATGCTGCTGCTGCCCGTCATGGAGCCAAAGCAGTGGTCATGTTAAATATCAGGGGGAATAAAAAAAAAAAAAAAAAAGAATTCCTAGTGCAGACAAAGGCAAACAAATAAATGAGAAAAAAAAAAAGCCCCAAAGAGAGAAAACAAGTGAGATACTCTTCTTAAATTGTCACAGTTGGCCTGTCTCATGTGACAGGACCTATCTGAACTCTGGGTGTCCTGAAGGTAGGAGGCTGAAGCAGAAGGAGCCACTGAGGTGCTTGTTACCCCGAGTCCAAATGCTCCGTGTCACCTGGAGGAGTGTGGGCGGCTGCTCAGTGCCACTTCCCTGTCCCCTGCACATTCCTGTGGGGCTGCATCCATCCCTGGGCATGTGGAACACAACACCCCCCAGGAAGAAATAAAATGCCCCAGTATTAGGAATTTTCTTATGGGTCTTTAGCTGTTCTGGTCTTTAGAGACCAATAAATTGCTCCCACCAGGTGCACAGTCCCGAACCCATTTTCCAGAAAGCAACCAGTGTCTGATGCCTCGCCATAAGGAACAAGGTGCTCCACAACCAGCAGATAGGGCTCCTCTGGCTGGGGAAGACTTCTAGCTCCTTCGTTTTCCCATTTGGCACACATCTTTGTGTATACACACGCGTGAACGCACTCTGTTGCCGAGGGGCTTAAAGATTTGGGCAGTATTTTCTGGTGTCTAAAATTCAGGGCAGCTTTCCTGGTCATTTCTGGAGACAAAGCAAAAGAGAGAGAAGGATTTGAATTATAAAAAAAAAAAAGAAAGAAAAAAAGAGCTTTGGGGATTAGCACTTTGTGAAAATATAGGAGAGGTTTCATTTTTTGTTCCAGCGAAGGATGAAATGAATTCCAAAATCTTCCCAGTTGTTGTGAAACAGAATTGCTGTGCTCTGGCTGGCTCTCACCATTGTGTTATGAGGGAAATTTCTCTTCAGCTCCTGGTACTTGGGAACTGGTTTTTTATCTAGAAACACAAAACTTTATATACTCTACAAGCTCGTAGCCTATCCCTGTAGCTGAGGTTATTACAAATCTCATTAATTTTGAGCCTTTCTAAGCTCTTTGTTTGAGTGGTATTCTGCAGCTTGGATATTAAAGGGCTACATTCAGGAGATGAAGAAGAAAAGAAATTAATTTTCTTTTCAGACCTGAAGTTCTTAAATCAGGGATAGGCAGGTGTTCTCTATGGCAAACAAGATAAAACAAAATGCACCTTTAATGGTGCATTAAAGTCACTTGCAGTTATGTCTTGCAGATCAACACATGGGGTTTTTTTTTCTGAAATGTATTAGCTTTGGGGCCACAGATCTGAAGAGAGGAGCAGAGATTTTGCACTGTGCTGGGTTCTGGGGCAAATAATATCTTAAGAAAAACGCCACTGAAGTTCAACTTTGTTTGGATCAAAGAAGAATAGGGGTGAAATAAAACAGGCAAAAAACTAAGGAAGAGCAAAAAGTGTCTTTACTTGATTCTACCAGATGTATGGGCTTTCTTCACTGAGTCCTTTGTTTCTTTCTATCACCAGTCTCAAACCTCCCTGGCCTACCCAAAACAAATTGCTATAAATTGCTTTAAGCACTGAGCAGGAAAGCCTTCTGCATTATCTGTCCAAGTACTCTGACTGAATGGGTGAAACTTGAATTTTTAGAAAGGAAAAAAAAGATGCCTGTTTTGTGACATCAGGTAATACACTACATATTGCAGTCACTGGCTGAAACAGTGAAATAAGAATCAGGGAACTAGGGCAAAAGGAAAGGACCATAAGGGACATCCTAACACAGAAACACTGAGACTGGCTGGAAGGGTATTTCCTCCAATAGGGAGAATTTTTACAACTCAAATCACGTGAAGATGTTTGGTACCCAGGAACACTCTTCTCCTGCCCTGTTGTACTTGTGGGGCAATGGCTACAACTGGATTGGTAAAGGTTCTTGTGTCAATCCCATCTTTGCATCAGGAGTTTGAGTTTCTGCCCTGAAGTGTGGGATCAATGTCTTTGTGTCCTCTGATCACCTCCTTTGCTCAGCAGACAGCAAAGATGAAACCTGGTAGAGGTCTGCCAGCAAATAAAATAGTCAGGCTGGCTGAGTCACAACTCGGAGAACATTTCTTCTGAAAGAGCAAGCAACCAAGCAAACCACCCAGGCTGGACCAAGTCCTCTCTGTACAAAATAGCAAGCAGGAGCCACCCCCCACTGCCTGCCCTTAGCCTTCTGGAGAGAGACACAGAAAGCTGTGGTCTTCTGAAATAATACACTGCTCTGATATTGTTCCTCTTCGCTAAAAATTCTGGGAAAAAATATGACCTCTGAGAGACCTAGTGAAATGCCCTGTGTTGGCTAAGTGGTCTGGTGGACAAGGCAGATCATGGAAATGCACTTTCTGTTCTTTCCATGAACCCTGCATGGCAAGCATTGCTGAGCTGTGAAATTGAGCCAGAATTTCATATCCCATTTGAAGTAAAGGTTTGAGGGCACAAATGAGATTAGAGCAGACCCTTGCAGTGTCATACAGCCAGGAGTAGCTGAAGGGTTAACTGGCCCAGTACAGCTGGTAGCCAGCTCTACAGGCTGAGCTCTGACACAAATAATATAAATACTGGAAGCACAGATGTTTGGAGCACTTGATAAAATAATACTCTATTTTTGGTGAAAATAATTGCAAAGCTAAGTAACAACAAACAAACAAGGGTTCTACAGTCATGGAAAACACACAGTGAGGTAATAAACTTTAAAAATATTTAAATAAAGTTGCCAGAAAATTAATAAGTACTGCCATGCATCTGTGAAACTCAATTGTTTTGTTAGTCTTGTGAAAGATAATGTTATAAATTATGACATCTAGCTAGAAAGCAACCAGTGCTTTCTGTACAGGTTATAGAATAATTCCCCTCCAATTTACTCGGTCTTCAAATTTATCTTTTAGCCAGCAGTTATTCTGTGCTACTTAGTCTCCCATGTACTGCAAGAAAGTGTGATTCTCATATATCATACCCTCTCATAAAAAAATTGTCCTTCACAGAAGGGCAATTCTGAAAATGAACTATCTAAAAGTATCCTGAGGTTTCCTGGGAAATCCAAAAACCAGTCTTACAGAGCTAATAATAGTTTTTCTGAACTTGCTGATAAAACAATTAATGTCTTTCTTCATTCACAGCAATTCTCATCCCATTAGACACTGGGGAATCTGATTTTCCTTAGTTAAGCTGAGTCTTTCCTACCTAGAATGACTTCTGTGAAATGACATGCAACATCAAGAACTGCATTTACAGTTCTTTTAGTTATTTGATGACTATAAAGATGGTGATCCCAGGAAAGTGTCACATCTGCAATATTCATTCAGGCATGGGTAGCAATAAGATCTAAGTCAATGCACTTAATTTTCATTCTGCTGCACTTGACTTAGCCCGATATTGGTCCCAAAGATAATTTTTTAAAGACAAAGCTGATTTCTTAATTTGTTCAATTCTAACTGGATGAATTTAACTCTCCTGAGATGGAGGGAAACGCAGCAATGATAGCTCAAGCTTAAGGAAAGCCTGTGTCAGGCAAGCACGGTTGGGAAAACCCCTGCACTGCCAGTGTTTAGTCTTCAAGAGAATTCCTGCCAGACTAAGTGAGGAAATAGACTGAGGCCCCTTCCAACTGTGGGCTGGTGGGAATAAGTGTTGCTTGTTGGTACAACATCCATTAAGACGTATCTTGTAAAGAGCTCGTCTTGCTTGATGCCCTTGCAGTCAGCATCCATTCAGAACATGCCCCAGGGTTTCAAAGGCAAAACCCATCAAAATCATGGGAACAGACTCCAAGCAGAGCACTGCCAGGGGTTTGCCTGCATGCATTTCAGAGTGCCCTTGGCTTCCTTCAAGGAGTTAGCTGGGAAATTTTGCCCCCAGAAGGTGTAGTCCCACCTGTGAGATTCTCCTCCAGCAAGTCCTGCTAGCGAGGACACGTAAAGGAAAATGTGGAGAAACAGCGAGGAGGAAAGCGTTCCCTGAAGAGACAGGGAAGAACTGATGAAATCCTTCAAAAGGAAGGATAAGGCCCTCCGAGATCTTCCCAAACTGTTCTTTCAGCTTCTAGCAGGACAAGGTTTATTGTGCTCAGGTAGATCCTGTCTTAGCATCAGTGCTTTTAAAGAATAAGGCAGCCCTACATATTCAGCTATTAGACTGGGTTTCACTTCATTTGCAGAGTATCTTAGACAGCTTGAGGTAGGATTCATGATTTGCATTCCTTTGTTAATGAAAGAACAACATAAACAGAAAAAATAGAAAACTGATAGTTAAAAAAGCCTTTGTTACTGATGATTTACCATTTAACACTGGATTAGCTTGTAGCTGTTTTTCCATATGATTTATTAGGATTTTCAGCCTTTTCCTTACTATCATGTCTCCTTTAGAAAAGATGCAATTTAAAGGTTAGTGTTGCTGAAGGCATATAATGGCACAGTAATTGAGAAACCAAACGGAAAACACACTTCTATTTCAGACTGTCAATCTGATAAAATGAAAAAAAACAAACCAAAACCAAAACTTGTTAAAAATACCTAATGGTTTAAAAGTTGTATGGCTTCAGAAGACAACCCAGAAAAGCTGAGTGAGGGTGCCTGCATGATTAATTCCCCAAACAAGCACATGAGATCCCCAGCTTACTGTGTTTAGGTATAAACACAATTAACCTATTTGCTAAAATTATCCTTGATATAATAAAGACAAAATTTAATCTTGCAAAGAACTAAAATGATACATAGATGAATGGAAGAATGACTTATCCTCATTTTTTTAAATTTTTTTTCTTTATTTCCGATACATTTTTATATTTATTAACCTAGTGCATAGATTCCCATAGAAAAAAAAGTATTCCCCATTAGTTAAGCACCTGGCTTTGCGATATTTATTTTGTATATTGCTTTAAAGAGGAAATGAACAGAAACATTTTTTTTCACTTCTGTGGGTTGCAGAATCAGAAGGATATTTATTTTTAAAAGTCCTTCTCTTGAATAATAATACTTGCTTCTTAGAGTTATTAATTCTTTCCTTTCAAAATGTAAATAATTTAGGAGCTACCGTTAATTTGGAGTCATTTTGGCAGGAAAGTCAGTCCTTGGGTCGTGCACTCAGGACATGTAAATGAGATTAATTGCCTTGACCCCTAAGGCATGAGGCTTAACTGCCCCCAGGGTTTTGCTGGTCAGAGGAGAGGAGAGGAGCAAGATGGCATGACACAAATGTTTATCTGAAGGTAGAAGAGAGGATCAGTGAACAGAGGGTTCTTCAGTTGCTCCTGAGGAAAGCAATGCTTTTGCCTAAAAGTGCAGTTTTACTCTGGGAACTGACAGTAAGCGTGATGGTTTTTGGGTCCCTTGAAGTGTTTTTCCAGGAGCTTCCAGACTAAATTTACTTCAGCCATTTTCCTCTTAGGGCTCTATGCAAGGATTTGAACCTGTCTGGGGAAGAGTTGCTGTGCAAACACACATTTGATCGGCAGATTGGTCCTTTAGGACAGTAAACCGAGGTTAACTCATTAGAAAACTAATTTTTAAAAGAAACTTAGTAAATGAATGGGAGAATTGTTAGGAAACAGGAGTAGGATAGGAGAGTGTAGCTTTGGAAGGAAAAAGTTACAATGTGGAACTGTTTCTTTACCTCAAATACCTGTTTGCTGTTTTAGAGAATGCTTTGCTGTCAGAAGCGAGAAAGTGTAATGTTTACATTTACATCAGCTTGAAAGAAAAAATGGCTGGCTGGCTGCTGGGCTACAAATGGCTCTTGAGTGAAGAAAAATATCTAAATAGTACAGTAAATGTTCCAAGAAGCCTTAAATGAATACAGATTCTGAATGAGCTATGTGTACACACACACAAACATATATATATTATATTTTCTCCCATCCAAATAACAGGAAAGTCAATTATTTTACTTACCGTTCTTTCTGAGTCCTGTAATAGAAACAATGGATCTTATTGCTTATAAGGAAGAATTAATTCACTGAATAAACAAAAAAAATTTCTAAAACAGGAGTGTTTAAAAATGCTGCAAGTAAAATGTATTGTTGACACTCAAAAATAAACTACTACAGACATTTGCACATCAAGGTGTAGCTGTAATCACTGCTTTCAGTCTTGTGTTACAAAATTAATTTGGAAACTGTTGTATAACTTGTATGTCATTTATTGATAAGGCAAAACCCCTTAAGGGCCTTTCTATAAATACACTTGGCTGAGTGTATTTATAGAAATATTGGGAAGTAGAAATGTATTCTCATCAACCAACTCAGCACAGAAAACTGTATACAATACACATTTCTTGAGAAAGAATATTAAAAAACCCGTCCAAATACCTTTTCAAGGTAGACTTAGCATTTAAGTCAATTTTATCCCTACAGGCAAGTGCAAAAGTCTGTAGAATCCTTAGAAATTCTTGCAAGTTTTATTTTCCTTTTTAAGAAGGCCTCTGAGGATTAATAAAGGAGCCAACGTTCCTGCTCAGCTGAGATCAAAACCATTGAGCTAAGTTGAGCTTCTCCAGCTACTCTGAGACCTCAGTTCAAACACATCTATTGCTAGTTCTAGGTTGTGTTTTTTTTTTTTTGTTTTCCTCCACAAATTTCCTGGGAATCCTTTTATTTATCTTCATTCTTTTAACAGTTTCCTGGGCTTCTAAAATTGAAGAGAATGGACCTGCTTACCATTATGTGTTGAAATAAAAATTTTTAAAAAGCCACATTTAGTGGCATTTGATTTAGAACATGGTGGAAGCACTATGAATATGTTTTATATGGAGTCTGAGAGAGCACTTTCAGAAAAAGGGAGAGTGCTTAAAAATTCTATATTTTAGGTATTCTTTTCACTGACGTGAAGAAAAGAAGTGGGAGAAATACTTATAAAATACATTTTGCCAAGCTGTTAAAGTTTGGCTTTGGAGCATTTTAGAAAGAAACCCTGCTTTCTCTCTGCTAAGTACTTGAAAATAGTAAGGGTCCATCCACTGGGGTCAGCTCACACCACGTAACCTTTATTCTGGAGGTGTGTTCAGTTTAGTGTTGTTCCCATGAATAAATAAAACAGCGTGCCAGTGTGGAAGAAGCCTGATGAAATACTAATGTTACTGTAAGTCCTACTGGAGAATGTATCCTGCGAATATATAACAGACATATTTATGCAGTATTTTGCATTAAAAAGTTGTCTCCTCCAAATGTCTGCCTGCGCATTTGTCTATGAGAAATAAAACTCGTTCAACACAAATCATGCTCATCTCTGCAGCATTATGAACAAGATCTCTGTATGGGAAGACTGAGCTATATGAAAAAGTGCAGAATAAATTTAAAGTCTTAGCTCAGAAGTTTAATTTAAAGGAAACCAAAATCTATATATTTTTCTATTCTGGTGGCAATTCTATAAACCAAATTTATTTAAATTAGTTAGAAGGTCCACCTAAGCATAAATCAACAAGTAAAAAGACATGCATGTGGTCCTAAAATTTATAACAACATAATTAATAAAAAAATGTATGAGATGTGACACCACAAATAATTTTTTTTATTTTTGACAGCTGATTTGGTACAAAGATTTTGCTGAAGAAGAAGAAATTACTTGTCAGTCCCACTTGAGATTTCTTTGCAAGTCAAAATCAATAAAATCATCATCATTACTGTCTGTTTTCTGATAGCTGTCTTCTGCACTGAATATTAAAAAGATTTCAGACTGACTGGAAAAAAAAGGCATTAGAATGGTGAGAAAATTCTTTTATATTTTATTCAGACATGATGTCTCTATTGATTTGTCAGAAAGAGCACCTGGAAGGTTTATTGTTAGTCAGAGGATTATGTCAAATGATAACAAGCTCTTTTCAAATTGAAGGAATTAAGACAAAGGATTAGAATACTCTAACCTTTATTGCCTGCCTCTTTAATGTTTTGTGTTGCATTTTTCACTTTTTTTTTCAAAAAGACATTGAATACAACCACTTTCTGCTTCTTATACACATAAGGCCTTTATTTGCAAAGACTGCAGAGTATTTTCCAGAGTCTGATTGGATTTCAAGGATTTTCTGACTAAAACCAGTTGCTGAAGGACCCTTTTCACACTCCGATACCTTATTTCCATTCTCCAGCTGAACAGCTGAACGCGGTCTATATTTTAGATAATCTTGAGTATTTGTCATGTTTCGGCTGGGATAGATTTGATTCTCTTGCTAGCAGCTGGTATAGTGCTATGTTTTGGATTTGGGATGAGAATGGTGTTGACAAGGCATTGGTCAGCTGGATAGCAATTGCTCTGGCAGTGCACTGCAAGGAAAGAAAAGATACATCCACAGCTTAACTCTCCCTTCTGCCTGGTGGATTGGGGCTCCTTATGTGTTGAAAATTATATTTAATATTAAATATCAACAAAGAAGTGTATTTGTTCAACCATGAGTTGAATAATGACAAATGAGAAGAATACACACAGATGAGGCACCGTGGCACTTAGACATTTTCAGACAGGGATAAAGTGTTATCTGAGCTCAAGAAAAGCTGCTAATAGTGAACTCATAAATGTTTTGTAACACGAGCACCATCTTTGTCGTTTTATTTCTGGTGCAAGAAGAAGGAATGACCAAAGCACACCATAGCATGTCTTCACTTTTTTGACACTAATTATGCAATCTATGTCTTTTGTTTCTCTCTGAGATGGAGGTAATCCTATGAAGGCATGAAGAGCTGGAACTACCTCTACTGTGTTTGCTGCTGTCCTGAAAGCTAACAAGATATAATATGTGATAACCAGAAATGCTTGAGTTGAACTTCAGACAGCCATCAGCGTCAAATGTTGATTGCTCCTAATCAGGATGAGCAAAAGCTGAATCTGTGATCAAATTCTCAGCAGTGAATTAGATAGCATTTTCTTAGCTTCCTTGGTCAAGGAGAAATGAGGAAGGACTCTAAGGGACTTTGATTAACTGATCAACAGGAACAAAAATTTGCCCCAAACCCACTCTTGATGACACAAAGAACAAATGGAAAAAGCTTGGGGATAATAAAGGAACGCTTTCTTATGGCTCAGTTGCCTCTTTGATGTCTAAGCAATCTTGCATTTCAGGGGTACCAACAGGAACATTTTTTAAAACAAAACATTATTTTGATTCTTCAGGTGAACAATAGTCTCTTTTGACCTGAGAGGACTGTTGGAGGAAAGATATTTTAAAGATTTCCAATCAAGGGTTCTGCAGCAGTGTAAATCAATTAATGTGAGTCACTAGAGATGTCTGTTTTTGTCTTGTCATCTCTTAGTCTATGTCTAATATGCAGCAGATACAAACTCTATTTGCATCAGTGATGAAGGGTGAATGAGAATAAAACATAGTTTTAAACTTGTTCTATCACTTTGAAGTGACTCAGCCTTGCCTACCAGCATGATTTTAATCCATGAGGCAAAGCAGAAGCATTGTGGGGGTCACCTTCCCCTTCTGTACACTGTGGGGCAACATTTTCCACCAGTGGGTGATTGTCTGAGTTTGCTAACACTCACCGTTACATCACTAACACACATTTTTGGGTTTTGGAGGGACAAGTGTAATGGTATGACATGCTCTTGTGTTCTTTCATTTACAGTAAAATGCATTACACAGAAACAGTCCTTTTTCTACGTATATGAAGTATTTCTTTATTATCTTAACAGCCATATATTACAAACATATATACATATAGACGTGCACTATCTACACTAGAGAGAGGCCCACTTTTGGGGCATATTACTTCCAATCTGCTTAGCTGTGAGCTTTAAATCATTGATGCTATGATGTTTCAAACAGCGTATGAAATGTTTTTTACACTATCACTGCAGAAACTTAGGGCAGTTTTGCCCTAATGATTTGCTCCTGCTGCCTGTATACATTTTGCCTAATACAACAGGGCTTTCATTTGATTTGGGCTTGTGGATGTATTTGACATCTTAGAGTGAGGTAGAAGCTGAAATGCTGCAAGAGAGTGAGAGAATGTTGCTTTCACAGATGCATTTCCCTGACAAGCTAATCACAACCCCTCTCCCTCCAGCACTGCCTGATATGAGTAACTGGATATATCTAATGATTATCTGGTAATTAGAATTTAAACTCTTTTGCTAGACTAATTTATTAGGTAATATCATGTGAGATTTGATGTTAATATGTCCTAAAGGCTGATCTATTCAGATTGCAATACATAGATTTTAATAGTCTAGCGTGCTTTGGTAATCAGGAGGAATTACGTGACTATGGCTTGTGGCTTGAGCAATTAAAAAAGATTGGGCTTGAGTGTTCATTTCAAGGTTGCTGGCATGTTTATGGAAAGGAATTCCTATAGCAGCTTTGTCAGTAAAATTAGTGTAATGTGGACTTGTGAAAAATCACTGTCTGTTTCAAGTAAAATACCCCATTCCACATAGTTTAAGATGGGAGAGTTCCTTAGCTCCAAATTGTGATCATTGGACTACAAGTGAAAGAATTACTTGTCCCTGAGATTTACCTTTTTTTTTCAGTTGTTGCTTCTTTATCCAACCAAAGTATAAAGGTCAGAACTCTGAGAAAACTGAGGCGGAAGAAAGTAAAGAGGAGATATAGGATGTGTTTAAGTCATATCAGGTTTATGGATAGGCAGTTTAGCATCATTCAGGAGCTTATATTAAATTGCTAATCACTATTACCCTGAAGTCCCTGGTTTCCAAAACACAGTTCCTACTCAATAATACTGCCATTCATACATAGTTTCTAGACCTCATTTTGTTTTCAATACACTTTGAATGGACTTAATTTTATAAGGAAATGTAGGTTGCTCTGTACAGCTTTCAAATCTGTATTCAGACAATTTTTAGCTCCCCCCTCCCCCCCTTTTATATTTTGTAAATTATAAGCTTACTTCTATAGAGAACACAAGAAATAATCTTGCATAGCCGCAGGATTAATCTCATGCTCAGGAGAACCCTACTGCAAAGAAGCTGAAGTCCATGAAATGACTGATGATTACGTAAAAGATCTGTCTATTAGGTGACTTGTAATATATATGAAATATACTTTGCTGGCCCCACTCTAATTCACTGTTATCAGAATGTATGTGGCACCAAGGCAAATAGCCTACAATGTCTATCGCATTTACACAGTTGCTTTTATTGACCAAACTTGTAGTCTCCTGAAGGAATTAAATCAAGCATGTTTGACAAAACCTGTTTTCTGTAAGACCACGCTGACTGGCACCAATTATATTTCTTTCCTTTAAATGTGCTTGTTGACCAAGAGCAGCACGGAGCTTTCAGATACTTTGCTGAAAGATCATTTTCCTGCAAGAGAACCTCTCCAGGCAGAAATTTCCAGACAAGCCGAGCTCTTTCTTTTTGTCCTATGTAACCCTGAGCCAAAAAATGAAGTACACAGGCTGCCGCAGTCGTGGACAGTGTGCAAAATATCCCAGCTGATTAAACAGAAAATGTTCAAGTGCTAATTATCTTTAATCAAATGGACTAGTCTGGAGATCAGACCCAAGTGCTGAGAATCCTATTGAAATGATCACGCTGCAGAAGCAACTGATACTTCTGGTGAGCCTATTCAAAACAAGCCTGGAGATTGATCAGCTCATACTTATTTAGCATGAAGGAGTACTCTCACACAGAAAACTAATGCTCTTTTAAAAAGTACAACTAGATCTAGGAGGAGCCACTATACTATTTCCATAAAACCCCACAGTTTTGTTTGCCATAAATACAATGATAAAATGACTGCAGAACTGCTTCAAACTTCAAAGCACTAGCAAAGCTGTTGTGTGAACACAACATAAAAGAGGAAATATAAAAATCAGATTAAAAGATGGACACAGTCAAGGATGTTAGAGAACACACTTCAAATTTTCCATTATTTTGTGCTACCCTTCGTACTTGTGAAGAGAAAGGAGTGCCAATAAAACAGCTTCATTTTCATTGAACAGGGTATGGGGCTACAGACCTATTCAGTAGCTGTTGAACCACCTCCTGAGTTCCTTGGGCATCTCCCAGACCATAAACACCTGCCACACAACACAGGGGACAGACCATAGTTTGTAACAGCCATGACACGACAAGCCACTACTCATGTGTGTCCAGTTATTTTGCAGTTTGGGGGCAAAAAGAAATGAGAGCGTAAAACTTCTCTATGAAGAACATAAAAATGCCTTACTAGGGTAAGCAAACTGTTGCTCTTTGGACCAATTTGGACCAAAATATACTTAGCGCCTAATATTAGTGCTTTCTATGCATAAGCAGATCTGTTTTTACAGGGAAGGACTTTCAAGGGTAGGAATTTTTCTGAAGTACATTTTTCTTTTGTATTCCATTTCTATCTGCTCCCTTCAGGTGCCTGATGTGGCGTCTCCAAAAGACCCAAGGGCACAGTCCTTAAAATCGATGACTTTTCCTCTTATTCTGACACAATTCCATCCCTGGCTATAGCCTCCTTAACATCTGGTAGTGTTTCCTTATGTACTTTCCTCAGATTCTATCACACAATCATTACCTTTTTCTTTTTAAACATCTCCCTTTCATCTATTCAGATTTCAATCTAATTTCCAGTGATTTATTGTACAGGGTGACTTAGCATGAGCTTCTGGTACATAGCCAGAGCACCAAAACTTGCATAAAGCATGTTTTTACTGGATAATATATAAAAAGAGGGAAAAGAGTAAATGAATATTTTATACCTAACACAATTTCTACAACACACTGTCAGTTTTACTTAAAACTTTTACAGAAAGGAATGTGTATCAAGTCAATAACACACTACTTCAACTAATTTTTATTTCAACCACATCATGTCCTCCTATTCACAGTTTATCTAAATAATAATAGTGCATTATTTATAAAATTGAAAAATCTTCATCTAATTTGTCCAGGCATATACAGATGTATGCATTAATTAAACTCAAAATGAAATACCAAGAGAAGTATTTAAAAGCATCCAAATGATCTTATTATGAATGAGAATTATACCTTAATGATTTGAAAAAATGCTGTACCTTGAGCATCCTTGCCCTTCCAAATCAAAGGTAACACTTCCATTGCCATGGTAATGGGATGTAATTTAAATTAATTTATTCAGATAGCAGTGCTTTAAGCTACACAAACATTAAACCTTTATGCAAACTAACAGTAGCTACAGGGATGCTGTTAGTTGTCTGATTAGATGCTTTAAAAATGCTTAAGTGATTTCGGATATTAAGTCCTAACTGAAAAGACATAGAACCATGTAATGTCATCACATCTTTGTTTGACCTGGCAGCCATATCAAATCAAGTAAAACAGTCTCTTTTAGATCTCATAACCCGAAACAAATGGAAACACTTAAAAGGTTTCTCTTGCTGAGAAAAGTGTGACAAAAGGCTGGATTACTGCACTGTCCCACAAAAGTAGGTCTGGAGCTGCCTTGTGTTAGATGCGCTGTGAGAAAGCGGAACTCACCAACTTGAACCTACTTCTCCTACCAGAGCATCCTGACCACTCTACCGTGGTACAGTCTCTATAGTTTACACTTAATCTCTTTGTTCAAGGTGATCTAGGAAAAATTTTTACACTGAAAGGGTTATTAAGCATTGGAATGGGCTGCCCGGGGAAGAGGTTGAGGCACCACCCTGGAGGTGTTAAAAAGATGGGTTTGTATAGCGCTTAGAGACATGGTTTAGTGAGGGTTTGTTTGTTATCAAAGTTAGGTTGATGGTTGGACTAGATGATCATAAAGGTACCTTCCAACCTAGAGAACCTATAATTCTATGATCTTCCATCAGCAAGATTCTATCCATAAGGCTATGTCTGCATTAGTGGTTAATGGAATGGACCACCAGATTGAAGCAGTTCCTGCAGATGCTCCTCATGTCTCCATCAAAGGCAGTTTGGAGGGTTTGCATTGTCCTTGGCTTGATCTGGTATTCTGCACCAGAAGCCTGAACTACACCAGTGGCGTGAAGATTTCAGGAGGTAAATTTGACCTTAAAATCTCTTTCTCATCTGTGGATCCTTCTGGAAAGTGCTAACCTGTGTCATAGAGACAGCATGGACTGCTGGCCCTCTCCGTGTATGTGCACTGGTGCCCAGGCAATCCATATCCATCCCCTCAAGAGGCAAACCCTCCTCCTCTTCTGTCCATAGAAAACATGAGGATATTTCGGAGAGTGGAATAGCTTCAGTAAGAGGAACTGCCAGGAACCTTGCCCCAAATATCATAGAACCTTCTGCACATGTAGGTGCCACCAGGGGTATTGGATCTTTCTGCTCTTGGTGAGCGCTTTAACAACTATATCCCTCAGTGAAAGAGTAGAAACAGTACTATTCTTCCTTCAACGTTTTATTAACCCAGTTCATTCATGTTTTAAAAACAAAAACTGAAAAATTCATTGTAAAGGCATGAGCAGTTCCAAAATGATCTTTACCACATTTTTTTTAACCATAGCTAGTGAGCAAAAAATCACAGTAAGCAAAAAATCAACAAGTCCTAATTATTGATTTAGTCCTCTGAGAAAGTTGATGAGGGCAGTTGTTTTGGTTTGGTTTTTTTTTCATTTCTTTTTTTCTTTTTTTCCTTGATTCTTAAAGACAGGCTTTCAAGTGTTTTTCATGGGCTCCATGCAGAAGAGTGATTCTACCCAAAATCAGCCTGCATCATGATGTAATTTTTTTTCTGTTGTGTCTGAGTCTCAGACTCTGCATGTTGCTTTATCTGATATCACAAACAATCCTGTTTAGAATGAGGGTATCTTGTCTGGCAGCCTTCATATTGGTGTGGATAAGGTCACACTGGTGTGGGCTGGGTGACTCTTTCACGTGGGACACAACAGGAGTTTCCAGCAAGTAGTTTATAGCCTGCTTGTTTGGGGAAAGGAAAGTCTAAAGCCCCCTGGAAACCCAAAATGGGAAGAAAAAAAATTGTAATATGCCTTTCTAATAAAGGCATTTTCTTTTTTTTTCTAGAGGATGTCAAGAAATTTCATCAGAGCTGATCCCAGTTATGGCTTCAGCTGGACACAGCCCTGAATGATGTGCCTTGATGAATAGTTGGGCTGTATGTGCGGCCTCTCTGCTTCCTGCTTCCTGTACCCACTGGAAAATTCCAGAGAGGAGAGTTTTTGCTGCCTACATTGTTTTTCTGTCTTTATCTTTCTATTTACTTATTTAATTATGTGATCACCAGTAATCAGCCATAGCTGCTGTCAGCAGTGGTGACAGTTCAGCCTGACCAATCACATATTCCATGCACTAGCCTTATATCACTTTGTAATTAATTACAACTCTGAGTTTTTTGCTGCTGTGGAAAGAACTGAAAATATAACTGTCTAAAGGAAGCTGTATTTGTCTGCCCTTTGCACAGGTGGTGTCACAGTCCTCTCTAAATTTCTACAAGTTCTGGATGCATCAAGTGTCCCACAGGAAAGGATATTAAAGAGCTAGTCAAGTGAAGTAGGAGTTAGAGGCATTGATTTATCAGGAAATGATTAAAAAAATTCCCACCACCTACTTAGTTTGAGTAGAGGGTAACTAGCTTGGATGAAGGAATACCATTAATTGTTGATAACTGTGCAATATCAATGTATTTGAACAATGCAAAACCATAAAATGGATAGGAATTTAAAGACCTAAAGGGGGGAGTACTAGAATTTAGATCATAAAATTAAAGAAAGGAAAATATAGGCTAGATACCTGTCTTCTAGAAAGATTAATTGGAACTATGATGTAGTGTTCCAAAGATAAGAAACAAGAAAACTTATTGTGAGTTTTGGGAGCAGGTCCAGCAGAAGGTCACAGATGAACACAAACTGCATTGTTTATTTAGCTTTGAACACGCATCTTGAAGAATTATGTAAAGAGTCAGTCTTTGCTTAGTCATTGCTAATACAGAGTTGGATGAGAGTAAACTGATATAATTGCTGATGTGTAGCCAGCCCAGCTTCATGAGGAGATAAATTCAAACATAAGAATTTGCAGGAATGGGTCGGCAAAGTACATCTATGATGAGAAATGCCAATGTTTGCTGATCACCAACAGATCCACTGTCCATGTCTCTAACAAAGATGTTGAACAACACTGGTCCCAGTATGGACCTCTGAGGAACACCACTTGTCACTGGCCGCCAATTAGACATGGAGCCATTGACCACAACCTTTTAAGTGCAGCCATCTAGACAGCTCCTTATGCACCGAGTGGTCCATCCATTGAATCCATGACTTTCCAATTTTGAGACCAGGATATCGTGTAGGTCAGTGTCAAACACTTTGCACAATTCCAGGTAGATGCCATCTGTTGCTCTGCCCTTGTCCACCAAGTCTGTGGCATTATCATAAAAGGCCACCAAATTTTTCAGGCACAATTTACCGTTGGTGAAGCCATGTTGGCTGTCTCCAATCAACTCCTTATTTTCCATGTGCCTTAGCAGAGATTCCAAGTCCAGTTGGAAGGGATTGCATACCAACACTGGAAAGGTTTGAGCAAAAGGGGAATGTGATATACCATCTTTCTTGCCTCTCTTCTAGCACAAGCAGGTGAGGAGAATATGGTTTTCTATATATATAAGCTAGAAAAGGCAAAGTCAAAAAGAAGAGAGGGTGAGGGGCTAAATGAACATCTCCCTACCCTCCAGTGGGAATTTAAAGAGAATATCCTAGGTCAACAGTAGTGTGCATATCTCTTTCCTTGTGCTTCTTAGAGCATCTTGATTTTCACCAACATCAGATGATAATAAAAATAATTTTCCAACCATAAGATGATTAGAAAAGGTCAGGTTCACCCTGGGCATAATCATACAACTCCATTGCAAGTTATTGATGTCAGACTTGCACCAGCTAATATTAGATTTAAATTTGCTTCAATTACTGGAAAAAATGATTCACAAGATTAAATTTCAACAACAGTGATGTGGTAGGACAAATATATCTTTTTAGATACCTCTTTTGAAGCTCTTTTGAAGTCAGCCACAGGCAGTTCTTTCTCCTATGCCACATCACTCAAAAAAAAGTTAGAAAAAATCCAATACTTTCTCATACTAGTAACTGTAGGAAATTAAAGAGAGGTGACCCATTGCAATGATCATTTGAATAAATCCCCTATAGTACTCATGAAAGTGTCTTTGAATGATGGAAAATACTTCTACACAAAAACCTCTGAGCCCATAATATGTAATTAGAGTAATCAGTTTGTAATCTACTGCCTTCCTTCAGGACCAAAGTAATGTTTGTCATACACAAGAACAGTTTATCTTCCCAAACCCATGACGTGTCGAAATTAGAGTTAGTTCAGTGAATCGAGTAGCCAGATTACTTGCTATGCAAATCATCAATGACAAGCTTCATCTAATATTGCAAAAATGTATGTGTAACATGCTAAACACTATGCAATAGTTCATGAAAAGGGAACAAAATAGGAAAAAACTGTTTCTTTAAAGACTGAAAAGGTTACCTCTAAATTATTAAGGCCAGGAGATAATGACTCTGATATATAAAATGCAACTCTATGAGAGTCAGAATTGTCTATGAGACAAATTTTGTTGAAATGATTACAGGACCATTGATATTGAAAAGTTTTTAAAGTTGTAAACAGGTCTTCTATTTTATTTTTCTGTTGTTCAGAGGAATATTTGTTTTGAAACACAGGCTAATGCTAGAGATTTTACCTTCATGTGTAATAGTTGTAATGAACATTACTTCTATTTCCAGACATCCAAATCTCAGATGTCTGCAGGGCATTTGCCACCACACATATATGATGTGATGGACACAGTTCAAGCAGGGCAGTGCGAAATTTCCGTGGAGGTGGTGAGTGAGGGAGGTGAATCAGGGTAAGCAGAAGGAAGCAGGATGAAGCTGCAGACAGTCCTGCAGCAGAGAACTGAGTTCTTAAGGGTGCCATCATGCAAAGCTCTTCATTGTGCCCACAGTCTGTCTTCCTGTACCTTTTCCAGATCACCCCATCCCTGAACTCTTCATCTTGCTTGCCTCGGTCACTTTCCTTTCTTTTCTACCTCACTTATAGCCACATCCTTCAAAATATCTTCTGCTTTTCTTTAGTCCTTTAGTTCAACTAATTTTCCTCAGAAAACTCTCTTTCCTCAACAAATTACTTTCAAGTAAAAACTATATGAAGAAAACCATATATAGTGGTATTTGCATGATTGTTGTTTATATAAAACATTGTTTTTTCCTGTTTTTTCTCCAGGCTGGCTCTCCAAGTCAAGGATTCTCTTTAT
The DNA here is from genome assembly GCA_004320125.1 of Scolopax mira. Classification (NCBI taxonomy): domain Eukaryota; kingdom Metazoa; phylum Chordata; class Aves; order Charadriiformes; family Scolopacidae; genus Scolopax; species Scolopax mira. The sequence goes on from BJBW01002520.1 coordinate 53,446, forward strand.
TCTATGTTTGTACAGTGTCTTACACAATACACTTCCACCATCCTTTATAAGCTCATTTTGCAGCTGCCGTTATGGAGCACGCACAGATCTAGATCTCCCCTAATTGCTTTAGAGCCCTTACGGTCTCACTGCCATCATGCAGTCATTTTTTGTCAGTCAGGTCTGATTCTGTCTAATGCTTTCTTCTTGGAGTTCTAGCCACTGTAACAGGGGAAAGATGTAGACCTGTAACTAGAAATTGAACATTTTGCTGCCCATTATAAAATCATGGCACAACTTTCTGAGCAATGAATTAGAGTCAGCAGGAGAGTTCATGAAGCCCCGCTCAAGCATAGTCTAATTCATTCAGCATGGAGTAAGAGGGAATAAGCTGGTAAACATTTAGACAAAAAAATAAAGGCATGTCTACTATTGAAACCTAGTTTTAATTTTTTTTCAGTTTATTTATTTTATCTCCATTTGTCTCCCAGAAGTGTATCAATGTTGTTACATTTAGGAAACATTCAATCAAATTCTGACTATTTATGAATGTTTGTATCCTACCTTTCATAAACTGTGCATTGGGCAAGCTGTGTTTGAAAAGTGACTGCAGAAATCAGGGGCTCCAACCAGAAGAAAAGATCAGCTGTGAAACGTGAATAATCAGATTACAAGTAAAATTAAAGCTGGCAAAGGCTTCATGACCACAGGCTTGCAAACTGGTTGTCTCGCAACAGTTCTTCTGAGTTTCATTCCATCTGTAAGAACTTTATAGTGCTTTTTCCCTTTTCCACATAATTTTTTCTGACAATTGTGATTCAATCATTTTTTTCTGAACTAAGTGAATTCTAAAGATTTCAGCCCACGTTCAATGGCTGAGTGTATCTAAATTCTCCCAAAATACCCGGTAAGTGCAATCTAAGGAGCCATACAGTACAGACTCACCAAAAAAAAAAAAAAAAAATCAATAGAACTTGATGGACTTCTTGGTGGTTCAACCATCCCACCTGCATTGCATTAAGCCAGTGCCTGAGAACCAAGGCACATTGGGAGGCAGAGAAGTGGACACTTAAATGAAGAGCAAAATGTTCTCTCTTGCATGTTCTTGTTCTAAATCCAAAAGAGAATTCACCATTGTTTTTTTGCTTTCTTATTGACAGGGTCACTGTTGAGTGAAAAACTACTGCCTTGCTTCACTGACAACCGTAAAGCCCACAGCATAGGATTGCTCTCCTTGTGATCGTTCCCCATGGAAGAACCTCTCTTCACGGACAAGGAAAATATTTAATTTGAATTATATATTTTATTTCCTTTTGTAACAGCTCAGTGGTGTATCAGGCAAGATTTTATCAGCGCATCCAGTGAACTCGCAAATAAAACTGGCTGCCTGTTTTCATTAGACCACAGGCAAATTGCCTAGTTTATTTACCTGCTGTATTGATGGTAATCAGTGCATCTTGAAAGCATCTCTGCACATTCCATGATGAAATTCTTTGCCTCTGGGTGTTTGAGGTCTTGTTTGGGTCCTCAGAGTTTTTGCAAAAATAATGAACTGGCAAGTTGCTTTGCTGTTGCGTGAATGTGCCAGGATTGGAATTGTTTTGAGCACTTAAATCTCACATGTCTGCAAATGACCTTTGCAAAATTCAGCATTCAGAGATTTGTTGTTGCTGTTACAATACTCCAGGGAACGTGTTGACTTAGAACAAAACACCCTGGAGAAAAGAAATGCGCTTTTGTCTAGTCTGGAGCAGAGAACTGGATTGTGCTTTGGATGCTCTCTGTGCAGGGGAGCTGGCAGCCCGGGCTGGCCAGTGCAAGCAGGGACACCGTGGTGGCATCAGGAGGCATGGACCTACTTAAAGCACTCCAGGACCTCTGCAGAGCCCTATCTCTCTCACTTCAGGGGTAAATGCATGAAAGATCTTCCGCAAGGCAGGAAAAGAGATGAGTTTTCTGTCTATGTGGCCTATTGCATTGGGTTTGGTAAAATACGTAGAGCCCAAGTATCAAAGTGTTAATTAAGTCCTACCAATGGGCAATCAACAGTTAATTTTAGTCATAAGACTTCAAATTGCTTTGGTCTGCTGCCACAGCCACTGCTGAACATATTTTACGTTTCCTATTTTTAATTAAGTAGACAGAAAAACAAGGGAAACTGCTGCAAAATGAAAAGCTTCAATAATATTGTGTTAGCCAGTGAGCTGTAAGGAGTCGTTCTAAAGAAAATTCCAAGTTTGACAATTGTTTGCGTGAGACAGAAGCGCTTTGGGACTGGAGGGAGAAAAGATTCATTTATTGAAATGAACTGTTGCTGTTGCACTGGCTGTGGGTGAGGTCCGGTCCCATGGCTCATTCTGAAAGCTAATTCAATAAAGGGGTCAGAAAAGGATGTTGCAGATTGAAATACATCTTTTTGCTTCTGCTGCTGATTTTTTACTTGCATTCTCTTTGCTGGAAGAGCTGAAGCTGCACTAACCTCCAGGCAGCTGTAAGGCAGGGCTTCTCTGTGGAAGCTCCTGGTGAAGACACCAGGTGATGGCCACAAATATGTGGCAAGAAAATTTTACGCAATTGATAGTAAATTTAATATAACAGGTATAATAATTTTAATTTTTCTTTTGTTTTTTTTTATCTCCTCTTTCATTCACTCTTTTCACCATCCATACCTCTCTCCCTTGTTTTGGACACATTTGTTTAACACTAATTGGTCCCACAATTTTCAGTTTGTTCTAAGGGTCGTTCTTTCAGTATAACGTCATATTTCATTGCCTTTCTTTCTCTCATTTTTATTGTCTTTCCCTCCACATTTATTGTGCCTTTTTTGGCTTCATTTCTGTTTTGTTGACTCCAGATTGCCTCTTTCTGCTTTTGCAGCTTTTGTTCCCCTGGGTCTTCTCTGGCAGCACATTTTCCGTTTCCCACAAAGAAGGACTACAACCTGAAAGAAGGATGTAGAGAGGTGGGGGTCAGTCTTTTCTCCCAAGTCACAGTCTACAGGGCAAGAGGAAATGGCCTCAAGTTGTGCCAGGGGAGGTTCAGACTGGATATTAGGAAAAATGTTTACACTGAAAGGGTTATTAAGCATTGGAGTGGGCTGCCCAGGGAAGTGGTTGAGGCACCATCCCTGGAAATTGTTTTTGTTAATCACAGTTAGGTTGATGGTTGGACTAGATAATCTTAAAGGTCCTTTCCAACCTAGATGATTCTATGATTCTATGATTTGATGATTCTATGACTGCCATGAAGAGGAAAATCTTTAATTTCTCAAGGATCCTTTTCTTTTAGCAGCACTCACAGAATAAAACATTGTCCTTCACAGGGAGATGAAGAGCTGAAGGTCCTTTCCACTGATAAAGAAGCCCACAGGCTGTGATACCCATGGAGGACTGGATTTTTCTTCTTTTCTCCACTCCCCTTAAGGATATGTCTGTGCAAGTCTTTTATTTCATGAATCAGGGAAGCTTTCATCCATGTCACCTTTGTAGCAGCAGTACTGGGGAGCTGTAGCATTTGTTTCGTTATAACAGCATGGGAACCCCTCACTGATTTCAGCTTACTGGAAGTCAGGTCCCCATTGCAGAAGGGACAAATGTTAAACTATGTCTCGGCACAGTTTCTCTTGCTCAAACCATCCTCACCCATTCAAGGCTTGAGTGACAACCTGTGACTCTCCATTCCTCAAACCATCACAGCTCCAGGCAGCTTTATAAACGTGTTCAGAACTCAGCCACAGCACAAAACTTAATAATTCTCAATTAGTGCTTCTTTTTATCAAGTCTTCCTTCGCTGAATGAACAGTCTCTGTGTTACATAAATCAGAAGGAATACACTGCCCCCAGATTTGGCTCCACTTCTCATGAAAGTCAGTAGAAAACTAGCAAAAAGCAGACAACAAGGAAATATGTTGGTTTGAGTCAATGCTGAATGGTTGCTAACTCTAAGTGAGAGTCTGGGCTTCTGTCTACATATGGGTGTCTCGGTTCCCACTTCTACAATATTTCACACTAAATACTGCCATGTATAATCTGCTTTGGAGCAAAAAAAAAAAAAAAAAGATTAAAATTGGATATATCCCCTTCAATATTTAAAAGTATTTTTATTCCTATGCCTACACTGGCATTTAGTTTGCATCAGGACCGTTTATTATGGGAGTTGAAAAGTGATCTGAAAATGCAAAATAATGAAGAAACTATCTGGAAAGGTTTGTAAGCTTATTTCCAAGAACAGTACAAATCATATACACTCTATCACAGTGTGCCAAACTCGCACTCTGCAGTGATAATAAGGGATTTCATACCATTAGCCACAAATTCTTGCAGCATCTCTAAGTAACAGAAATGAGCATGAGATAGCATAGCTGTAAAGGCTGCATTATAAAGACCTCAGACAGAGGTACTCCTATAAGATTTGCTTCAAAACATTATAGCATGATACAAAGTTTAGGACAAATGTGTTTTTAATGCAGAAGTCTCTTAAAAGCAAGGGAGAACCAATCTGCAGAAGATTCTACAGAATTACTTGGGGTGTTACTGAGGATGGCACTAATAGCTGCAGCTGGGCTTCTGCACCTGTATGGCACAGATGACAGTCTTGACTCAGTGGAAATTTAATGGGAGCAGAAATGCATCACACAGCAAGGTGCTAGTGCTGTTTCAGACAGATGAAATGCCCCGACTAGATTTTTGAGAGCTGAAGTACTATGTTCTCTTCAAAAGGAAAAATGTTTCAGGGATGAACAAAACAACAGTGAAGTGGCTTGCTTTGAATGATAGTTTTTCATTTCCTTAAAAGCAGCATATGGGAGGTTTTCAAGAGAGGGAGGTTTTCAAGAGAGGAAGGTTTGAAAGGAAAAAAGCCACATTTGCTGAGGTGGATGAATTTACTCAATATGGAAAGATCACATAGGACTCCTAGACTACATTCTTTTAGAAAACCATTGCTTTATGTATATCAAGTGAGAATGGACAGGATGAAGTGCTATTTGGACTAAAGAAGCTTTAAGGTCCATTGTTTAAGGCTTTTCTACATCTAAATTCACTTCAGCTCTTTCAAAATCCTCAGGGCATTCAACAGAGCGTATGTAACATTGTAAGGTAGCATTGTGTATTGTGTAAACTGCTCCACAAGGTATTTACAAGTCTTCGGAGGTAAAATTTCTTCATCAAATCTCGCTTCCTTCTCAGTGCTTCAGGCTATAACCAGATAAAGGCATTGAAATTGTTTAAGAGTTAAGGCTTGTTCCTCTGTAACAAGGTCACGTAAAATAGAGTGTGAAAGGAAAGGAAGCGAGCCCAAGGCATCGAAGAGAAATCCAGGGCTTAGGGCAGGGGAAACTAGTGGAAAGTAATGCAGATATTGGTGAACTGCCATTCATTCATGGCCCTCTTTTAGGCAAGAAAACAATCTCTCAGTCATACAAACATTGATATTTGGATCTATGTTTTTCTCTCTTTATTTACTCTCCTCAAGAACTGCTTTGAACAGATGAAATTCCTTGGATAATGGTTTCAGAAATGGGACAACCTTTGTGGTTCCTTGATACACCTTAGCAAGGCTGTATTTCAGTAACCAGTAACAGATGTCAATAAAAATCCCCCAACCAAAGCTCACAAAAAATCCTTCTCAGAGATAAAGACACCAGCAGGGCTGAAATGTCAAAATTATGTTTACATGGAGTGATTTGACGATGTTAGAAAACCTTTAGAACACTCTTGAATTAATTTTTAATAGTATTTTCTGATTTTAACATATTAGCAGTTTCTCAATGTGCATGCAGGGTATTTAATAAACTACTTTATATAGAATTTATGTCTCACTCCATTGATGCGATACATTTATATCTCATAGATGTGGTACAGCTTGTTCCAGACCTCAGGTTGTTGCTATTGAGCTCTTTTCCTTCCCCTGTCAATGTTTTAATGACTTCATCTGCTCCTGTGAGGTTTCTCATCAGCTGTCTACACACTCCAGGTCTCTGGCCTCTTTGCTTCAGACCTCCCTCTCCCCACCTGCATACCCAATCTGTTAGTGTTAAAGGTCTCAATTTAAAATGATGAAATAGAGGAGATTCTCAAGGCCACAGGAAAGCATCAGACCAGGAAACATGTCTCTATTGGACCTTCTCACCAGCAAGGCTGGGGAGCTTAGTGCCCTCTCCCCTCCGTGCTGCTTTTTTTTCACTGAATTTCACTGAATTTTTTGGAGTTGGA
>BJBW01002521.1:0-139485 GCA_004320125.1 Scolopax mira
AATGACCTCCCTTGACCTGCTGGTCACACTCTTCCCTATGCAGCCCAGGATTCCATTGGCCTTCCTGGCCACAAGAGCACACTGCTTGCTCATTGTCATTTTGCTGTCGACCAGGACCCCCAGATCCTTTTCTTCGGACATTATATTTACAAAAGCACTGGTACTTTCTCGTAGATGTTTCAGGAGCTATGAGACTGCTTGAGTAACTCATTGTATAGCTGTAGCCTGAGGCTACACAGGCTGAAGCTGCACAGGAAAACTAACAAAATTATGACAAGAACAGTGTATCTATTTGGTGCACTGTTTCCCAAACTGTACAATATCCAGACTGAAGGCTGACTGGAAAGAACTCTTGCTTAGAAGCAAGGCAATAGTTCAATAACAAAAGGATCAACCTCAGTCTTCTGCAGGATGACCCAGAACAGATTTAGCAAGAATCCCTGAGACCCTCCTCACTATCCACACTGCTTGGTATGCCATATCTTCCAGGTCAGATGACAAACCAACCACTGTGCCACCATTCTATCATCACTCAAGTTACATTCTGGCTGCATCCAACCCCTGAGAAAACGTAGATATGCTTCTTAGCCATCTGCAAAAAGCACCCAATTTCCTAGGACTGTTCATATACACACGGAAGATCAGGGAAAGCATTATGTGGCTGTGAAGGCTTACACCAAAACTCGTATTAATATACAAAATTATTCTTATTGCTAAATTAGAAGCTCTTGGTGGGTTTAGGAGTCATCCACTTATAACACACACTAAAACAATTTGACTTAGCTGAGCAATCCCAGCATGAATAACAAATCAAGAACAGTCACAGAATATAACTTATGAGTAATCTGTAGGTTGAAAAGGCTCTCGTCACAGAACCACAGAATATTCATGGTTGGAAGTGACCTTTGAGATTATTGAGTCCAACCACAAATATATACTATATAATGTTATATACTAAATATATACACTATATAATAGTTTATACTGAAAAAATCAAAGTAATAAAAATCTGCATGAAAAAAAGCAATGCCTGACAGTAGACAATTCACATATCAAAAATAAAATAACTTCAATATTGTGCTTGCTGTGAATAGCTGGTCTTTGGCTGTTCTGCTAGTGTGAGATAGAAGTGCAGCAGTGCCCAAAGCTCTACTGCAATCGAAACTCCAGCATGCTCCCTGCAGACAGAAGTAGCCTGATCAGTCCATCTGGGACATTGTTTAAAATTAAAAGCTCTTAAAACTTTTAGAAGTCACATCTTGATATTCACAATCTATAGATTTTTTTTCCAGACATAATTTAATTCAGTGCAGTTGAAAGTACCCACTGAAACAAACCTCTTGGTCAATGCACAAAAGAAATACATTCTTAAAGTACTCTAAACATACAATGATAACAAAGAACATGATACAGTATATGGGTATGCTTTGGAAAATCTTATAAAAATATTTGAAGTCAGTCACTGAACTGTAGTCACTTCACAGAAATAAATACAGCTGGTTAGACAGAAAAATTCATGCTAATAACGTCTAACAGTATTAGTATGACTACAGCTAGCAGGTGCAGGGTTGCATTTCTCCCCCTCTGTTTAGCTCTTGAGGGGCTGCATCTGGAGACTTGTGTCAAATTTGGAGTTCCCCAGTGCAAGGAATGTATTGTCACGCTGGAACAAATCCAGCAGAGGATCCTGAGATGGTCAGATGGTGGAGTACATGAGAGAGGTTGAAAAGCTGTGTCTGTTCACCCTTAAGAAGAGAAGTCTCAGGGGGGAGACCTCTACACTGTCTACAACTATGTGATCTGAAGACAGAATCCGATTTGTCTTGGTGCTGCACAGCAACAGGATAAGAGACAAAAAACTAAAGCTGGAAGATGGGGATTTATGATTAGACACAAAAAGGATGTTTTTAACCATGGCATTGGTCAAATACTGGGAAAGGGGCCCAGAAAGGTTGTGGAACCAACATCAGTGAACATGTTTAAGATCTGACTGGACATGGTCCTGAGCAACCTGATTTGACTTGCCCTCTTTGAGCATGAGGTTGGACTAGATGATCTCTGGGTTTCCTTCCAAGCTAAATTATTCTATGATTATATGGTTTTAAATATATAGATATACAGACATATAAAGCAAAAAGCTAAACATGTGTATATAGATTTTAGTTACTCAAAAGATCAAATGCTGAGTCTGTTGTTTGGGGAAAAGGAGATTTTGCATTATTATAGGAAGTTATACTTTGTGCCATGCATACAATGAGGTAACAATTAAAATTTTCAGAGATAAAGTAATAATCATGAAAACAAGAATTAGCAAGAGGTTTCAAAGAAGAGCACAGGCTTTCTAAGTATACCATTTTAAATGTCATATTGCTTTTGAACCTACATTCCCCCACCAAGACTATCAAGAATGGTTTTAATGCTATTTGAGAAATCTTAACTCTAAATGTATAGTTCATTTGCAGCTTGTCCCATGTGCTGGACCCAAATGGAGAAAGACAAAGGCACTTAAAATCACACTAGCAAGTTTGAGGATAGCTAACATTTTGTTCTGACTTATACCATCCAGCTATAAATTTAGGTGGGTACCAATGTAGTCTTCATATGAAAAAAATAAGACAAAGCTCTCAAGCTTGTAATGTGTAGATGTTTTCAGTCATTTTACTCTTAAAACTACCTGGGTAGTGATTGCATTAATATGCAAAAGCAGACAGCAAAAATATCCTTTGAGAACTGAGTTTAATATTGACTGTCTTAGTGAGTGAAAATAAATCAAATATCCCTACTTCTGCATCCCGTAAAATAGTACCTGCCTACATGTTTTTTAATGTAAAGGGAAAGAAAATATTCAAATAACAAAGGAAGGAAAGGAAATGACTAAATTATAATTTTGTTATTAGTAACAATAAAGACACTACCTGCTGATCAAAAAAGTAAAAAATTACATTTAGTAAAGGTTATTCCAAATGTCATAGTATTAAAGCATAATTAAAATCAATATAAAATATGCAGATAAACAATATTATCCTGCATTTCTTTCATTTTGCCTGGTACAAGACAAAATAAATTCCACAAACAGCTGCTGTTGGACTGGAAATATTTTTGCAATTTTACTATCAATGGATTAATATTTATAGGAAAATATTTTTTATTTTGAGGGAGCAGTCTCCTGAGCTATCACTGTGTTTTTAGCTCTGCAGATGTCTCTGAATGTTTTCTTAGAACCAGTGCTGTAAAAATAAGTACATACAGATGGAAGAACGGCAAGATGATGCAGAGCTATAGTACCCCAGGCACTAATATTTTATGTGCTTTTTAATGTTATGTTTAAAAATTTATGAGCATCTACTCTGCTAACCAAGTCCATCTCATATTCCTGGGGGTTAAAGTGTGGCTTTATATACCACAAGTATTCCAGGTGAGTTGGTTTGAGAACCTAGTAATGAAGGGAAGAAGCCTCTTCCAGAATGCCAATAGTGAGTCTATCATGTAAGCTGAAAGTAGTAGGTTCTACATTAAATCCTTAAATTAAGTGCTGAAAGAAGCATTGCTTCTGTGGTCACTGTGTTACTGGAGGTCAGCTGGATGATGTAAAGATCCTTCTCTTCTTGTAATCCATTAATATGAGCATGGCTATTTGAGAGTGTCCGACCAAGACAACAAATAGATGTAACAATTGCAAAACAAAGTAAGAGCAGCTTCCAAAAACATTAGTTAAGGAAAGTGAAAATAGACTAAAGACAGACTAATAGCATAACATAAAGATTCTGATAAGTATTTTTTCTTATGTAAGTCCCGAATTTGCCATTAAGCCTTTCCTTATTTACGGAGCCTTTCCACAGTTTGATTACTGAGCCATTTACACAGAATTTGTAATGTACAGAACCTAAAGCAGTGGTTTACTGGTCTCTCAGAAATGGGAAAATGAAGGACAGAAGAGTGGTGTGAATCTTTGCTAGTTTTCAGATATATCCTAGTTCCCTACTAGTACCTAACCATCTCCTCCACCTTTACAGAATATACTCTAAGACGTTACATGATGTAACTACAAAATGCAGAGGTGATAGCATGGGCAGAATGATTTCTGAACATGTTTCCCCAAACCTTAATTCAACCTTCCTTAGTAATTATGAATTGGTTGACAGCTGTAATTCAGTAAAGCTTCTGATGGAACACAGTTTCAAAACATGAGCAGTAGGTGATTTGCATTTAACACTTACTGTACAACCAAATCGCTGCTATTATATTAAAGGTGTGGTAATTTATCACAACACAATTAGATGAAAAGCCTGGCAATATAAATTAGTCCCACTTCAAGACACTAAGAAAACTCAAAGTCCTACTGTGATTTTATTTATTAAAGCAATGCAAAATTTCTTCTAAAAAAATATCATGTGTAATGTCTGCTGTCTCCTTAACTCTTTTCTAGGAAGACAGGAGACAAAAGGCATGTCCACGAGGAACTTAATACAACATCTCAGGCTCTTACATAATCTCACATCCAAGCACACAAGGATCACAAGTCAGGCTAAATGAGAATAAGAGTTTGTATTTTAATATATTGTCTTGTACTTCTAACAAATGCAGTCATCATCTATAATATTACATATGTCTATGGCAATATATGACCACATACATCTATTTAAAATAAAAAATGATAAACATTCTGAGCTATTTTGCCTTCAAATAGACTTATCCATAGTATCCACAGCATTTTGCTTGTGTACTCCAATTAATAGCAATTGAGCATCCAAGTACTTCCAAAGCCTAAATTACCCACGTGTCACCAATTAAGCAAACATCTTCACGACACATTCAGATAGAAGTCCATATTCCTACAACTGGAAAGGAAAATGAGGACTATATAATGAAGTGCAAATATATACACTTTGATTGTCCTGTGTCAATTGATGCTGAAGCAGAATGTCTTGCTCTACCCAAGCATCAGTTTTCATATTCAAATATTTTCATTGGCATCAATACCTACACAGTGAATGCCAATTTGACCATCTCAAATGTGAGTGGGGATACTGTACTAAGGCAAATTGAAGAGTAGACCCAGACATGATAGTGCTTAGAATCCTAGAAAAATAAAAAACAATTAAAAAAAGAATATCTAAAGCAAGAGTATTTGCTTGTGGCTTAAAAGTCAATAGAAATGGTTGGCATCCTCATTCAACCATATATATTAGGAAGCTGATGAGATACAACCGATTTTGTTAATTTGCAAAAAGTCTTACATACATAAATAGGCCCCATTACAACTCATAATGAGTTCAAAATGAGAAGTGAAGTGTTGATGGTATTATAATGCTACATAAGGACAGGCAGTTCATAACTGGGTATTTGATAAAAGAAACAGGAAAAGATTGGTGAATTAAGGCAGTGAAAGTGCTTGTTGACATTGATGTTGTTACTATACCAAAGACCTGCTAGGAAAAGGGAGGGGCAGTTTCTAATTGAAGACTTAGTACATGCTGAACGTCACGTTCTACCATGTCCTCATACCTGTCCACTAATCATCTTGAATAGCTGAAGCTGACCAAAGCAAAGTTAGACAATTTTGGGGGGAAAAAAACAACAAATTACCAAACAAAAGTCTCTTTGAATACAATCATCCACTTCCAAAAGAACGACTAATAATGTCTCCAGAACAGACATCCTCTCCCCTGCCAAAACTGTTTATGAAAGAGAGATGTAAGTTATGACATTGTTAAAAAGAGTAAGCAATTTTATCATTTCCACGTAACAGTGACAAAATATATAATCCACAGGACTTTTAGGTATAAAGGTAAACCAAACAATAGGAAAGGCCCTGATTAAAATTCCTTTGCAGTGCAGCGGTATTTTTATATGGAACTCAGAAGGTCTTGTCAATCTCTGACAAAAGTAAGTATCTGGCTGATTTAGATTCAGAATGGAAAAGCTTGTGCATCTGAAAACCTCCAAGGGAAAGATGTGCCTTTAAAAGACACTCTAAAAATTTTTCTTAGCAAAGAATTTTATGCTGGGACAGGTATATTTGATGCGTCACCAGTGGCAGATAAGCTATTAACTGGCCTCTGGAAAGCTCCTTGAGCAACACCCTCCTTTCACCTCTCAGCAAAAAAGGCAGATATTTATGATTGCAGTTTAGTGCACATTTGCAGTCAAAGTAACAGTAAATCACAGATGAGAGCAAAAAGCCATGATCGGTATGTAACCACACACAATTTGCCCCAGATAAACCTCTGGCACAAGTGAGACGGAACATTACCCCAATTAATGTCTCATCAAGGCAAAACACATTGCCAAACATCCATGTACATCCAGTCATTTGAAAGATGTTCCATGCATCAAACTCTACTTCAAGGTAATATTCCTGGAAAATATACCATCAGAGTGTCTGAATTGGCCTCTGTTTCAGAAATATACTTTCTTACACAAGATATGTAAACTTCAAAACAAGACTTAGTTTGTTGGCATTGAGCATTCAAAAAAAGAGCATGCAAAGGCATGTGCTTCATAGATTAATTCTCAATTTACCATGCCTGACCTACAGTGCCATCTGACTTTACCAACTAGCCTGATGCTCTTCTCCTGTGGCTGACAGTGGGCCAGATACCCACAGAAAGAACAATTTAGGTCATTGGATACTTTCCAACTAAGGGAGAAGAACATGCAGAAGAGGCCACTTCTGCTCCCAGAGAATAGCTGACTGACCAAAAATAAGAGAGAAAGTGAGTGGGAAAGGACAATGGAATCAAAGCTCATGAAAGATACAAAAGAACGCAGATACTGAAATACTGTCAAGATACCGTGCATGGTAGATTTAAAGCATAAGTAAGAGTAAGAAAAGAGAAGCCTCTCTGAAGGCAAATTTCTCAGGTAGGATTCATCTCATCCAACGTTAGGTGTTTACAAAGTAGTTGTCCACACGTCAAATACTCACCCTAGGCTACCCTGGAGAAAAATGGGTTCTTTAAACCATTTACAGTCTAAAAACATCTGGGGGTTTTCCTCCTTGAATATCCAGGGAGTATACATGCTTTTTTCAGAATTTTACATCCATACTTGTGACCTTTGGGGAGGTATCAGAACTGTAACTGGCTGCAGAATGCATACAGTTGCTGTTAATGTTGTTAATGAGAAGAAAAAATACAGGATTATACAGATGGCCATTTTGAATTTGTGCATAAATTTAGCCAAATGTTTTTAAACTCTAAAATATATCAAGGGAAGGTGCTTTTGATTTTTTTTCCTGCTGGTGGAATTTTTTGGGGTTTTTTTTCTGCTGGTGGAATTTTATTTTCCCTATAAACATATTCTGGGAGTGGTACCAATATGCTGCATAATTTTGAAACACTAAAATATATCTCAACATCAAGTATGTCGTAACTGCTCTGGATACTGGAGCGATGCAGGCTAGTTATTGGTTAGTAACCAATTAGAATAACCCTTAAGCTTTGCTGCATCTGGCTTTCAGACTGTGGTAATTGGTTTGGTCATCTACACATTCCAAATAAGCCAATTCCCTTTGCTGTATTTTGAGCTGTTTCAGATATTTCACTATTTTATCCTTCAGGGCATAGGGTAGAAAACTTCAGGATAGCATTTTCTGCTATATTCAAGGTAACCTCCATAACCGCTGCAGTAGCCCATTGACTGTCAAGCCCTTGATATACAGACATGTTTTTTTAAGGTCATTTTAAACTTGCAGAGGTTTAACCTTCTGCCAATTTAACTAGAGGAAAGTGGAACAACTTTTGTCTAATAAGGTGGTCTACCCTTGCAACATTTAACAGTGGTAAATATGACCCTTAAGGTCATATTTTTATCGGTACAGTGAGGCCAGAATTTTGTCTCAGCAAAAAAAAGGTTTGTCCTTAAGTAAATTGAAAAGATAGACCACTCCCCAGACATCTTCCATGTGAAAACATCAAGTATCAGCTGGAAAATTTTATGATAATATGGATATCATAAACGTCTTTCCCCCTTCCTCCAAACAAAAACTGTAAAAACTTCTGGGGGAAAAGAATCAGAACAGAAGTAAATTTGTATCAGCAGGGGAAAAAGAAATACTGTTTCTGGACAAAAACCAGCACTGAAGATTTGCATTATGAAGGATTCAAAAATATGGCTGAAAGTGAGAACAAACCACCCCCCTGGTTCACACAATGTTTGCATCAAGTTCCTCTGTTTCTGTAAGATAGTCATTACATGGTAGTGTTTCTAGGCAATAAAAAGTGAAATACACTTTGCCTTTGAGAAAAAGTGCATATCTTTTCTGTACCCTCCAAGCACTGTTAGATTTTCCAACATCCTGAAATTTTTTCCACTTTTCTTTAAAAAAAGACTGCAATATTTAAAAGAGCACTATATACTAACAATCAGTTAGATTCAAACTGTGTGCTGACTAGTTCTATTTGTAACAGATGAACATTGCTAAAATATAAACTCAGAGAAGGAAATGCCTTATTCTCTTTTTTTTATATTTATTCATATCTTTCATGGGACTTTGTGTCCATCTATTTTCCACCTAGAGTTAGCTAAGGGTAGAGTCAGTAGAAACTTAATTCATATTTCAAACAGAAGCCCTCTGACAGAAGCAGGGAATAATAGCATAAAATTTACATTTATACGTGTAGTTAGAAAGACTATGTACAAGGCATTCCAGAGGACTGAAGCAGAATATACTGTTCCATCCCCACCCAAAGGAGAAAATAACCAGAGCGGGGCACAGTGTACATTTCACCTGGTTTTGACATGGAATTTGTGTAGAAGTGTGAAAGCAAAAGTAACTAACTTTTTACTTTGCTCTCTGACTAACCACTAAGACAAAAATACACTTTTTTTGCTGTTCCTTTGAAAAAATTGATTCTAAAAATCTGTGTGCGACTGACATTTGTTGGAACAAAGCTTAAATTAAATGACTACTACAGCAAATATGATGAAAGCATATAAAATGAAAACCAGAGTATACTTTTATATTAACAAAGTGTTTGGGACAAACTCCTCTTTCTACCACCTCTAACATAACATGAAGTGCTACAACACAGCAGTTTGGGGTTTTTTTAAAGTATTGTTCTTGATCAGAAGCTAAAGCAAACAAGAAAAAAAGAGCATTTTACCAAAGAAAGTTGTTCTGGCATGGAAGAGATAAAAGTGCTATAGGGAATGTTGACCTATGTAGAAAAACAAGTTTTAGGAAGCACAGAGCCAACATCCATACCATAAAGAGTAAGATTTGTAAAATCATCTACCATTGCACATAATGAGATCCACATAATGCTGAGAAAGCCAGCATGCTTTTGCCATGGACAATTAGATTGAGATGGGTTTTCACTTCCAACCAGTGTTAGAGGGCATTCTCAGAAGAAAGGTATGTGTGTGTGAGGTAGGCAAAAGGAACAGACTCCATTAACGCCCAAGACTCCCATTTGACTACTAAAAATACAGAACTACTGAATCACGCAATACGAACAATTTCTACAGAAAAAAGAAAGCTAAACTGAGCAGTTAAATGACCAGAAATCAGTTATAGGCTAATTTATTTATTTTTTTAAGTAAAAGCAGGTAGCAGGTACCTACAGAACATAATTGGTCAGTGTTGCAAGTAAGGAATGAATTGGTGCTTACTTAAGTGCCATTGGACCAGTTCTGTAAGAACAAACAGACAAAAGAAGTATCCACAAAGCAATATAAATCAATGCTGTTTTGACTGGAAATTGCTTTCAGATTGCAGCACCAAGAATATTATCATCAGTAAGAAACATAAGTACAGCAGCCACTTTGCAGAACGCTTGTAGACATTAATCTCTTCATATTGAGTGATCTACAATGAAATGTGCAGTGCTATACAAACCCCAGCCCAAAATAGACTGGGAAATCATAGAGGAATAGAATTGTGGAATGGTTAGAGCTGGAAGGGACCTTAAAAACCATTGAGTTCCAACCCCCTTTCTGTGGGCAGAGCCACCTCCCACTAGACCAGGCTGCTCAAAGCCCCACCCAGCCTGGACCTGAACATTTCCAGGGACATGGCATATTTGCTTTAAGTCTGTAAAAAAGCCAAATTAACTCAATTCTCCCAGTAACAGTAATGTGAGAGAAACCAAACAAGGAAAAGAGGGAGTTACTCCTTCCACAGCCTCAGATATGCCTTTTCCAGTCTGCATAGCACTGCAAATGTTGAAAGCCTGAGAAGAGCCTCATGCTCTAAACTTTTATAACTTAAAAAAAGTTATAAGAGAAAATTTAAGAGAAAATCCAACCATCAGGTAAAAACTTACAACGTGCCAGGGTGGTCAGAGTGACTGACAAAAAAAGAAGTTGGGAGGCATGCATGCAGCCATTCTTCAGGCAACGGACATACCTGGTGTTTACAGAGGGAAAAAAAGAGAAGCCCTCCTGTGCACTAGAGAATTTTTTTTAAAAGTAATTGACAAGGTCTCTAAACACTTCCGTCTCAACTGAATACTCATTACCAACTACATAAAAGCTCCACAGATCTGAATTATTTAAGACGCTTGAGCCTTAAAAAACCCAAGGCTGAACAGACCTAGTTGAGATACTTATACCACTTTCATTTGTGTTGATTGTCAAAAATATTAAATGAACAACTTTGCAGGCTTGATGTTAAGAAAGAGAAAAAGTAAGCCACAGAACAAAAACAACAAAAAAAGACCCCCTCAGTATCTGAATATTGCAGGGCTTTAAGAAAAATTTTGTTCTAGCACAAATACAAAGGCAGCAGAGCTCTGCTATATCACAAAGAATCTTTCGATTTTTGCTGCCACTCTACAAACAAATAACACTAGAATTGTTCTAAGTACAACTGAGGTTATCTTTATTCTTCTAAATATTAGCTGAAATGCTTGAAAGCTAAGCACGTGTTTCACAAGTAATACAAAGTATAAACAAAAAAGTGTAAGCTTTTTAAAATAATTGACCCCTTTTAACTATACAGGAAGCATAAGATACCTGTTTTCCTTTTATTGTAATAAACAGAGACTAACATTGTTCAACTTTACTTGCTTTTGTAATTAATTTTTAAGAGATCCTAAAGTTTAGACTTCGGTCACAGGAAGTATCTGCCATGTCCATTAATTTGTTCACGAAGACCCATCCTTATTGCTGCGCACAAGATTCTGACATTGGAAAGGGGTCCCCAGTGACCTAACTCATCATTAGTGGAGGACCGTTTTGTGTCAACCATTCTTCTCAAAACTAAAACTATTAGTAGAAGCAGCAGCCACAGCATGTCTCCTTCATTCACAAATACATAACATTTGCTTAGCTCATGAAAGCCGTATTATGTCTCACTGTGGATGAGGCTCTTCCCACACTGACATGTTAATGACAGCCTCTGCCTCTCAGCTGAACTTCTCTTTGCTTCTCTTTGGTCTCTATTCAGCCAAAATATTTTATCAACAGGTGTTTTTTTCTTGTATCTCAGACTTTAGCCTGCTTCCACTAATACATACCTGTGGTTAAGTTCACCACCATGAATAATTCAGTGGTTGTAAAGGGAAATATTAAAATATTCTACTTCAGCAGCATACAGACAGCATTTGAGGCATTAGGATCTTTGTATGAACATCAATATCTTTGAACTTCTGAGATAGATATATATCAATCAATAACCACAAAGCAAACTCAGCTGCTTTGAGAGCTGTCAGGACACAGAACATCAACAGCCTCCTCCATTAAATCCTGTGTTACTATATTTCTTATTTTATTCCTTTATCCAGATATCCATAAGTAAATATGCTTCCATAGGAATCTACTACTATAGGAATATTGCTTGCCCTGAACTTCTAAACTTATCTTGGATCTGAGATACTATACCAGAAAACATTAGAGAATTTGCTCTTGTGAGATTTCCATAACCACCTGTTTCTATCTTAAGCATTCCTCACCAGCAGCACCACTTCTACTACACTGACGATTCCCAATAAAAAGGAGAAATGAGTGAGGAAGAAACTACTGCAAAGAGTTTAAGTACTTTTCAAGATTTTAAAAGCTCTACTGATTTACACCAATCTGAGGTTTTGAGAAGGAGATATATGATCTTTGACATCCTTGGACAGCTTAGGGATGACTTAAGAACCAGTACATGGAACTGGCCTCCAAAAATAACCTGCATCCATGTCCTAACTATGGATCAGGAGAGATTAAAAACACGACACCTCCACAAAGTCTGTAGAAACAAGCACAACAGTATCAGTGGGCACAAGTTTCTTGTTATAGATGACCTAGGGACCATGACTGTGAAGATCCATCTGTCCTGTGGTGTTATCCTACCAATTGTGATCTAAAGGCTTGAATCTACTGCAAAGAGAAGAAAAGGGAAATGAGCTAACCCCCTGCCTTGCTTTAACTGTCTTTCACTTTAAAAAAATGGAATTTTCTGCTGCTCTGCAGGAAAAAGTAACAACTGAAAGAAGGTAAAGTACATAGGCTGTCAGAAGATATTACCAATGGTATCTAAGATTATTTTACAATGAAGTATAAAACTAAAATAAGAATGCTGGATATTTGTGTCCTGTTCGGTGAGGAATAAAATGCATAAGGATGCACTGAGGTGTAAATATTATTCACTTTGAATAGTTCCCTCGCTCATAAATGAAAATTTTAAAGATCAAACATACATTAATTGGAGAAAAAACAAAAGAGGGAATTATCACTACAACATTTTTCTTCTTGTCTCGCTTCTAACACAGTATCACTGTTTAATTCATTTTTGTAGCCAGAGTAAGCAGCCTTTGCTAATTTGGATATAAACTACACTTTTAAAGCCAGCAGTTCTAGAAAATTAAATCTACAAGCTTGGAAAACCACTTATAAGTTTACATTGTCTGGTACATCAGCAGTAGGATATACTGTGTAAAGACTATTAAGAGGTTTTATTTTAACCTAGCATGGTTTGGGTTTTTTTTTCCCTAGGTACTTACTGGTTTTCAGAAACACTTTTCCAGCAAAAAATTGGCAGTCCAGAAAATGAGCAGTGATATTTTCATATCACTGAAACTCTTTGCACAACACTACATAAATCATTGGGAAAAAAATGTGTATAATTCAAACACAGTAAATCACGTATTCATGTATATGAGTACATCCAGTCACACTTTTAGTATGTACCCTTAACCCTTGCAAAAAAGTCAAAGGTATTTAGATGGTCTTGCTAGCTACTTGCCTACAGAAGTGTTTGGCTCACCTGCTGTCCAGACGGACATGCTTTACAGCAGGACAGAGAAAGACAGAAAAAGAACTGAAATCATTTCAGAGTGGCACAGGCTGAAATAAATGGTCCTCCACAGGCACATGAGGAAGCTATGAATGAATACATGGACCAGCGAGCCATTCCCACAGTCTCAATAATTGACACAAGCTATCCTGCTACTGGTACTGCTAGAAAAATGTAAGTATAATCATAATGAAAATTAAGATCTACTATTTTTTGATGACTGACTGCACAGTATCCTAGATAAACTGAAGAATATACATTTGCTGGAAAATCTTCATTAACAATTTTGACTCAGTACAGATCACAAAATTGAACATGTAAACACTGAAGCTTTTTAGTGTGATTTTTATCTCCATTTACGTGAGTGTATACTTAAGGTGAATAGATACTGCACTATTTTCTACCATGGAGGCAACATAACTGAGGAGAACACAAGGGAGACCAGAACAAATGAAGGAACTGATAATAGAACTGATAATAATCTAAAAAAATAAAATAAAGATAAATATTATTGCTTCTTTAGTAGTATTGAAAATAATAAATAAAAGTAGTCTGTCTTCTGCAAGAATTAAAGACTTTCCCAGTCTTTGTCCCTTTCCCGCTCTGAAAAGGGCACTTCATTTTTAAACGTTGCAGTGTAGAAATATAGCAACATTAACCTATACCTCTGTAATTCCAACACACATCACGATAAGTGTAAACTGATGCTTCAAATTTGGAAACCAAAGTGTTTGATACAGTAGTAAGATTAGATATATGAATAAATAAAGGTATAAATAAAAACAAAAAGAAAAAAAAGTGGAAAAAAACCCACCACAGATGATGTACCTGTTCTGGATGTCTATTTTCTCAAGGATGGATGGCAAAGCACATTGTCACACATATATTGATGCCTCAGTCTGTGAAAGAGAAACCTCATCCTTAATTTCAGCAACAGGGGCCCAGCCTTCAGAGGCCTGCCAATTTCTACTTTGTGCCTGTAGGTGTCTAACCTTGTCAGGAAGCCCTGCTGAAGTCCATGCTTCTTCAGATGCTATGATTGGCAGGACCAGGAATAGTTAAGCAGACAGAAACCAATTTCTATATGCTTCTGAACGCCCTGCTGAAAGGAGGCCTTTTGTGCTGGAGTGAAATGAATGCCTTTGTAAAGGCATTTATCTCAGAAAGTAGACCAGGACAGATGTTTGGAGTTTTACAGAGGCCTCATGCTGTTTTGGGGTTTTTTACGTTTATTTATTTTTAAGGCTAGGATAGCTGGGAGGAGGAATAAGAGACATGTTCAGCTGCCCTCAGCATTCCAGTCATAATCACAGAATCACCACCACGGTTGGAAGGGACCTCTGAGATCATCAAGTCCGACCACAAAAACAAACAAACAAACAAACAAACCCAAAAAAACCCCAAACAACCCAGACACCATATCCCACCACATCACACCCACCCACAAACCAATAATCTTGGGCACTAGAGCATGCCCTGAAGAACCATGTTTCTTAAATACCTCCAGGGATGGTGACTCCACCACCTCCCTGGGCAGGCTGTTCCAGTGCCTGACCACTCTCCCAGTAAAGTAATTCTTCCTAATATCTAATCTAAATCTCCCCTGCTGCAACTTTAGACCATTTCCTCTGGTCCTGTCTTTATTCCCTTGGGAGAAGAGGCTAACACCCATCTCTCCACAACCTCCTTTCAGGTAGTTGTAGAGGGCAATGAGGTCTCCCATCAGCCTTCTCTTCTCCAAACTAAACATGCCAAGTTCCCTTAGCCTCTCCTCATAAGATTTGTTCTCTAGACCCTTCAGTAGCCTGGTGGCACTCCTCTGGAAATGCTCTAGCACCTCAGTGTCCTTCCTGTATTGAGGAGCCCAAAATTGAATACATTAGTCAAGGTGAGGTCTCACCAGTTCGGAGTACAGAGGCACGATGACTTCCCTACTCCTGCTGGCCACACTATTCCTGATACAATCTGGGATGCTGTTGGCCTTCTTGGCCACCTGAGCACACTGCTGGCTCATGTTAAGCCAGCTGTCCACCAAAATAATAAGGGTGATGAGAGATGACGAGGATGTCCACTACCAACACAGCTACTGTGACTTGTTAGCACAAGTTGTGCATTGCACCATGGATCCCTGAAGGGGAGTCTACAGCTTACCTCAAGTGGATGGTGAAAAGAAGATGCTGTACTTAGTGAAGTCCAGCAAAACCTCAAGAACTTGGGTTTTCTTACTCTTCTATGTTACACACAACTTCTGAACTAGCTACCTACAATGTTGCAGCTCCAGCTGTGCTTCAACAGCCCCACGCATGGGAGAGTAGAAAAGTGTTTTTTGCTTACAAGTCTTTTCTCTTACTCAAGAAAAATCTTAACACTTCATTCCAAGTTGTCAAGAATTTTATGCACAAATCATAAAGTGAAACATTCTGAAAATAAAAATTTTAAAGTCACATATGGTGCACTTATTTTTCATCAAGACAGAGGTAATTTCAGATATTATAGTATAACATCTCCCCACATACATTTTAGGCAATTCTTTCTTGTTTGTCTTTCTTTGTATATATGATCAATACCTAGAGTTGAAAAAGAGATAATTCAGATAGAACTTAACTAATACTTGTTGTGAATTTGGTGATGCCTTCCTAAATGCAAAATATCTTGAGCACAATTTTCAGGCTCAGTAAATTGCATTTTCTACTCTAAGTCACTCAAATAAATATCTGAAGTGTGATAATTTCTAATTTTTCCAAACACCATATTGAACTTATTGTGGTGAGTGAATTTTGAATTTTCATTTTTAAGGCTAAGTGATTTTTTGATGTATTAGATGGATCAAATGTCTTTGTTCTCATTCTCAAATTAATGTAAAATCAGTCATCAACATTCAGATATCTTTTTAGTCTAATCAGAAATGTGCTTGTCATCTTTCCTATTGCAGTGTAGCCTTCGAAGTTTACTAATTATTTCCTACTGTCAATTTGCCTACAATCTGCTAAGAATCATTCATACTAAAGAGAAGTAAATATTCAATTTATTGTTTCACTGGAATAAAAATATTATGTTAAAAGAAGTTAATTCAAACTAAATGGTATCCTGTACTGTAATACCCATTATAACTTAAAACAATTCGGTGTTCAAATCACAGAATTAGGAAGTATCTGTTTGCTTTAAATGTTCACAAACTGAAACATAGATAATTGAATCACATAATCATTACCTTCAAGAGAACACATTGTTCTATCTGGATCAATTTTATTATTTCAGTATGACCCTATGGGGCTATTTATTATCTATACAGAAGTATATGCACATGTAGGTATATATGAATCTATCTCTACACAAACAAGCAAAAACATTATAATCAGAATATAGTATTAATAAAAAGTCTAATTAAAAAACCCCCATGTGTTCTTAAGTCAAATTCTGAAACTTTATTAAGCATTACATAGCTAGTATTCCCACTGACTACTAATGTGTGCACTCCAAAGAGCCAAGTATTTTTTTCTGTATTTTGACAAAAAATACTCACACAATTCAAGAAGCAATGTCAGCGAATGCTTCTTTCCTCCAGTTTTCATCACATCACCATTTCTAAATAAATATACTCTAGGGATTCTAAAATAACACATTGATAAAGCACTTAGACATATTTATCAGCATCTTCTTGGAATAAGGTTTCTTGGAAAGCTCTCAAGAGAAATGGCTTGCCTAATGTTCAGTATATTACAACATTTCATCACCTACTCATTTTTCTGAGTATTATTATTAAGTATTCAAAATCATCCAATGAATAAGAGCTACTCATTAAATAATAATTTTGTGATTCAGCAAAAGTTAGTTAAAAAAAGAATAAATTTTAGTTTACTTTTTCAAATTGATTCTTATTTGCATTTTATTTTCTGTAGCATCTTACCAATTAAGAGTAAGGCCTACATCTACAAAGGGACTTTGGCATAAAAATTCTGGATGTTGAATCAACCTGGCCAAATAGTGGATTGAATTGCTTTGCCTTGCAAGACATGTTTTGTATAATATAGGATGACTCTCACCAACTGACTAAGCATAACCTATAGAAAATGTTAGAACAGAGTCTAGTTTGTAAACCATGCTCTTATCAACACAAAAGTGTTTCATGTCATAATGACACGTGCAGCTATTCAGGACTCACAGCTTCAAAGTGCCTTCTGAAAATAAACATTTTAAAAGCCCATATTAAGTCTTCATTTCTTCACAGTTTACTTAATATTAAATGCTATCTAGTCCTCTCTGTGTTTCCCTCGGTTCAGGTCAGGGACACCTCCAGAAAAATGACTACAGCTGTAGAAGTGCAAAATTTGAGAAAGATGAAAATGAAGTTTAAAAAGAAGTTTAAAAAGACAACATACAAATGAGAGAGAGGTTAGGTACACAAGGCCCAGGACTTATTGAAAATAGAGGATAAGTCCTAAAGGCAGTCCCTTCAATATCATGTCCAATTTTGCTGGTCAGTACAGTCAATGTCAGCAGTGTTTAACCATCAGCCCTCAGGACCCTTTTAAAAAAGGCTCTGATAGTCCTTGGCAAGTGGTAGCAGATGGGATGTGAAAGTAACAAGATCTCTAGGTCTGTGTGAGCTGTATGTAAAATAGGGTATGGACAAAAGTGTTTAAATCTTGGGAATATTCTTGAATCCAAAGGGCTCCTATAGATGGCTCCTATGGCTTCTCAGCTTCTCTGAAACTCTTCCAATCATAGTCCCAGCATTTTACTAGTTCACCAGGTTGCCTGCCAAAGAGGGACAGGTGATCTTTACCCCAAGCTGAAGAGCAATTTGGCAAAGCAATTTTTAGCTGGGAGTAACCAACACCACCTTTTCAAGTATACTCAGACCTTTACTTAGATAATGCCATTAGTTAAGTCGGTCAATTTTATAGAAAAGCCTTGAAAAGTAGCCTACATATAATTTGCATGTGAATCACATACAGGGTGGGGAAAAGGTGGACACACAGAAAAGCACATTTCTGATCTCTTTCCCAGCTATGCATCCCTCTATACTGGCTTTCACAGTATAGGGCAAGAGGAGGAAGACACCACTGCTATGTGACTCTGTGTGTGAAGCTGAGCACTAAGTCCCAGTAGCCACAACGTTCCAAAATTTCACTGAAGTTGTAATGAGAACATGTCCAGATGATTATTCATCCTCTAAGTCACATATACTTTGGAAAAGGATGAGAGTGATAGACAGGGCATCAATTTATTGCTGACAAAAATACAGCATCTTCAAGCAACAAGTAGTAATAAAAAACCCCCAAACTAGTTAAAATGTACAGTGACTGGGGGGGCTGGAAGAGAACAATACAGTTCTATGGACTTATGCTACCTCATGGCTTGCAGAGGCATTGGCTTTTGAAGACTGTTTGTTAATGACAGTTTGCAACACTGTGGTAAACCAAGGCCTGTAATTTGCAGATTTTATTTTTAGAAATACTTATTGGAGCACTGTGGCATTGATGGCTATGAAAGAAGTAATAAAAGAAAGGGGGGAGGAAAGAGCCAATGCAGAATTAAAATCCTTTCAAGTTTCCTGAAAAGAGTTTTTCAGAACAAGGGGTGGGTTGTGCGGAGTTTTTCTTCTACTTCTTAGGGGAAGGACGGGAGCCCAAATTCAAGGGCATAGCATATGCAAAGCACATTCAGTGTGAAAGGCCTGACATTGTATCATATTCATAAAAAGCTGCCGCTAGCAAAATAGGTAGCCAAATTGAAACACACATTCCATTTCTATAAAAAAACAGATACAAAAACTGATGTAAAGATGAAAAGGTGGCTTTTTTCCAGCTGTCCTGTCCTGACAGTGTTACCCTGTCAACACTGTAGTCAGTATCATATCACAAAACTAGACAGTCCACTCACAATTAACTCTGAACAGGGTAATTAAAGGCAGAAAATACTCCTTCATGGCTTAATTTAATTATCATTCCTGGCAATTGGAAAGCTTTTCAACATTTTTAGAATATAGACTTGTTTTCAACAGTTTCTCCTCTTTGCCAAAATACTCAAGCAGTCATTTTTGATTCCGTTTCTTTCCAGAGCTGACAAACCCTGCCACAACTGCTTTTGTGATGAGGGTCTGAATCCCCGTTAGGTCACTGTAGTTTTGTTTTCTGAACTGGGTGTATGCATTCACTGTTTTACCTCAGATTGTGCAATTCCATGCTGTCTTAAAAATTATCCTGACTTTAGCAAATGCTCCCTCCCTGAGTGCCTGTTGAAAGCCATGCAGTTTGTTAATGTTACTGTGCAACCTGATCCCCTTATTTTGCTTTTTACAATTTCCTAAATATATTTGTGTCTTCCTTGCAAACACAAAGACACAACCTGCACTGAACAGCCTTCTTGAAATTAACAGCTTTAAATGAAAAATACCCAAACAAAAAGTCATGGAAAGTAAACCAAACATTCTCCTATCAGATAGCCAAAAGGTAATTCAAAAGTGCCCAGACAAAATCTACTGGGAAGCCGCTGATTGTGGACACTAACACTCAGCTACCAGCCCAACCTGCTGGACCACCTATTTTCAGCAAAAAGAATGGAAAAAAATCAGCCTGTTTCCTCACACCTTCTTTGACCTCAAGAGCAATTCAACACTGCAAAACAATAACGGGTTAATCTCTTGTCTAGGTTAGGATCCAATATGACATAATGCACAACTTCAAATACAAGCCAGCTCAGTTGTTGGCAGCACTCTCGCTGTGGTTCAAGGCTTAAGAGCATGTACAAATCTTTACAGACTCAGGCTGTAAGTCACTCACTCATCTCCAGACCTGTCAGCGGCTTTACGTGACATGAACTATGGATTTCTATGCAGTCCATAGCTTGGCAGTGGCATTACTTCTAAAGAGAGTAGTACAGAGGAACAGCATCAGAAATCCTTAAGACTGACCAGAGACTTCACAGGACTCTGTAAGAGAAAATATTTAGTGGCCAAAGCATCAGAACATTTTGGCAGCGTTATTCTTTTAAATTACAATCTGCTTCTAAAAACAATTTCAAAAGACCTGGCACAGGAGATCTCATTACCACTCTCATGGGTGGCTAGAAGAAAAAATACAAATGAAAAGATCTTTCAAGATTGAATCTTTTTATTCTCAGTACAACTACTATGAGACCACCTGCCTTTTAAGCAGTGTTTGTAAAGCCAGTGTCTTAACTGTCATGAAGTATTTTCCATTTCTGCGCCTAGGAACATGCAGCATCACTTGGTTTTCCTCTTATTCTGTATATAAAGATTTGCAATGAAAGAAATTCTACAACCTCTCTTCCCCTGGCTCAAATCCTGCCAAGTTCTGCCCAGACCTCCCATACAGTTTCTGGCATTATGCAGCTAGGCAACATTTAATTGAGAAAAACAAGAAAATAAAATACACTTTGCAAAATCATGTTGCACAGTGTGAGGTGTAATTTGTCCTAGTTGTACATGCATCCTCTTCCTGATTCCTAAGCAACATGTGCATAAGTATAAACATAATGAGTGTTCATTATTTTATTCCATGTCATCCTAAAAAGTTGATTTTTTTTTCCTCTAGCTCTTTTAAAAGAAACTGTACTTATGGCAACTTTAAAATTCCTTCTTTGCAAATAACAATAATAATAAAAAGACTCCAAACCCATAGTGAGTTCTGTGCAGAACATCTTAGTTTGTCTGAAATCCTTCCACTTAGAGTCTGTGCTGCTGCAGAGCTGGGTTATAAATTGGTACCTAGAGTTCACAGTAGAGTTTACACCTATTTTATCTGCCACAAGCCTTGTTCATAGCACATCTTCACTGTTGTTCATTGTTTCACTCTGCTTGGTCTACATCTTGCTGCACCGTTCAAAAATAATTGAATGCCCTTATTTGGGAGCTAAAATAATAATAATAAAATAAAAGTGTGTAAAAAATCACAAATAAATTTGTCAGGACTGTGTTTTCACTTCCTAAGCAAAATGGAAAAAAACATTTCCATTGAGCTATCATAGATTCCTTCCTTTCTTTCCTGTATCTCTGATCTATTTATAAAGACCTTTATGTGCAAATGGTATTCATCTATCATTAATTTTTTATTCCACTACAGTAGTTTTGAAGGATAACCAGTTAACTTCACTTCTTTCCTCTTTAATGTCTTCTACAGTTGATAGAAACTGTTTTAAAAATAATTGGTTTCTGTGATTTTGTAAGCTGTTTCTTTCAGTTCTAGCCCCCGCTACACACACTCCCCTTTACAATTCTTGCAACTGAGATATAAATATAGAAAAAAAAAAAAGTAAAAACAAAAATCACAGACTGGATTTCCACTAACTGCAAAGTGATAAAGTAATGTTTTATCAATTATTTAAATCAATGTGAATTCCACCATGATGTAGATGCATACTATTTTCCATTAGATTTGGGATTTTTTTTACTGTTATACATATCTACAATGCAAACCTAACTCAGATAATAAAGAAGCTATGCTGTGCTTTGGACTGAATAGTACCTTTAATTTGAATATGTGTAGTTCAAGAGTAGGAAGCAAGTAGGAAGCATGCATAGAAGTAGTATATTGCTGTAACCGTCCCTACATCAGCTGGCACTACCTTCTTCCACAGTACTACCATTATTTCAGATACAATATACTGTTGAACTAAGGAATAATAGGACCTAAATTTGTGTATCAGACAGTGATAGTCTAGCCAGCAACTGGGAGGTGCTTCTAGCTTCCCAGTTAACCATAAGCTCCCACAGACCAACACAGCATTTCCTACCTTCTTCAGCCAGCCAGGAAATTGCCTTATTGGCGTATGACCCATCCTCAGTTATAGAGGTCTGTATCTTCTTAACACTGACCAACATTAAGCCCATGTATTTTCTCAAATCTGCAGCTGATACAGAACATGGCACTCCACTTCTCCAGCAGTTCTGGCTATGGCAAAGACACCAGCTCCCTACATTCACCTGGTGAAGGAATCAGAGTGATGAGCTTGGTGATCTGGCCATACTGCCTACAAATGCTCTTCAGAGTTATGTAGAGTTATGCAACTTTAACGAGAAGATGAAAAGCTCTTCCAGTAACTGGCAACTTCTTTTATTCCATGTTATGGAAATGGAGAGCACTATTGTGTCAAGGATCTGGTACTCTTGGCTTTTCTCTAATCTGAAACTGAATGGACCATTAAAGTGAAATATAAGATGGGCAGTCCACATCAGCCTTGCAGCAAATAAGTTGCTTTTGCTTCCCTGTGTTTCTTTCCCATATTAAAAAAGGAAAATTAAGAAACATTGAGGTACATCTCTTAAACTCTTCTATAACTGAAAGGTGCTGGAGCGGGGCAGATAGAATTAACCAATTCTTCACTATTTATTAAGTTGTCTCATTGCTTTGGCCACTCCTGCTTTGAAACAATGGCCCATTTCAATGATATATGAAAAATCACATCAGGATAGGTTCATCTGCATTAAAATCCTACATACAGATTCCTCACTGATGGCAACAGTATAGGAATTTATATTATAATTTATTATTACAGGTTTCTAATGTTTCTAATACAAAAATAAGATCTGTAAAAAGAGCTCTGACAAAAATAATCTTTAGGACTTTCCTTTCCAAATATAAGCTAAGGTTTGAAGGTTAAGTACAGCTATTTTCCTATGGCAATCAATATATTTTACACACAGTTTTCCATGTATTATGCTATGCAACAATCTATTGAGAAACAACTGGGAGAGATTCAATGGCAGAGGTTAATAACTTGAGACAACATCACATCCAAGGCAGCCTATTTGTGCATGACACAACAATGACAGATAAGTAGTCTGAAAGGTGCAAAGATAAAGATTAGGCACTCTATAAATGCGTTTTTATGTGCAAAATCTACAACTTAAAAGCTTACCCTTTATATAGGTTCAAAAGAATCCTTTGAAAGCAAAACAAGAGCTTCTTTGAAGTGCTTCTTAATGCACCCAGAAAAATAGAAGTAAGAAATTAAACAGATTGGGTACTGGCAGGAAAAGGACTAATTATCGTAACAGATAGGTGGCAAGCTTCAAATATGACTGTAGTAGTGCATTGACACTAGCAACAAGGAGAGAACTCATGTACTTTATAAAACATAAGATCATGACAGTCTCTGGACTGATAGAAAAACTGGAGACTGAAAAATGCTTCATTTTCTAGAAGTGCCTGTTTTCCTCCATTGGTTGCAAAGGGATTGCCTCATATGCAAATGGCATGCAATGTTGCCAATGTTGCCAATAAACTATGCCAATCAAATCCCAGCAAAACTAATAGTATTGTGGTAATGTTACTACACAGATAAAGGATCAAGCAGACATTAATCTCATGGAAATAGTCCTGCATCCTTATCAAGTATTTACCAAAGGTATCACCTTGTCCTCTGCCCCATTTCAGTCCACATATGCTTGCTCTCAGCTAACATCTCTTAACAATGTTGGCAAGCAGTGTGTTGCTTGTGGAGTCACAGTTGCTGTGACTCCAATGTCACAGGACCACCTACTTAATGTGGTCTGATGTTCCAAACACATCCTCATTGACGGAGGATGACTGAAAGCTTAAGGTCATAAAGTAAAATCAAAACTGTATTCAAAAAAATCGTTCTCACAACTGCATAAATTAGATGTTTGCATATGATAATGTAGTCTTTAACATCATTAGGAACAAAATATCATTGTTTCCAGTTGACAAAGAAGGTGCAAGCAGTCTATTAGCCCAGCCCTTGTGCTTTTTATGCCCCAGGCAAAGAGCATTACAATCACTGGTAAAGTTTCTGTTGAATCTGGGTATGTACCACAGCAAGAGGTGTTTCTGGGACAGGGAAAATTACTTTCCTTCATAAAACTCTCTCATCTTGTCTGTCATTTTTTCTACCAGCATACCTTAGCAATGAAGATATTCAGTTTGAATAGAAAAAGGAAATTCTTGGAGTGGACTGTGGAGCTTCTTGAATCCTTTCTTTTCTCTCCCCTGCTTCCCTTCTTTTATTTAAAACCATAAACTCAGACTGAGATTTTCACAAGACCATTCTGCGTATGAACCTTGCTTTTTAATATCTTGTTGATCGAGACTCAGTTGAAACTTAGGTGAGAGACTCAACAACACAATTATTGTGGTTTACTGGCCAGCTTTTTTCCTTCCCCTAGGCATAGGTCCTACTTCATATTCATTTGAAAAGAAAATCCCTCTCTACTCCATACCTTCCAAACCACTATCATTGCTATCATAATGATGTCATGAAAAGAACCAGAAAACCTCCATTTTGTTTCATACCTTGTATCACCTTAAGGGTTTATGAGGATGTGATTTCACTTATTTGAACAGCAACCATATTTTATTCCTGCCAGATTGGGCTGAGGGCTTTAATGCTTATTTAATGAAGCCTGGAGAAATGGAAATGTTAGCTGCTTTGTTAGGAGTTATAATATCTCTTACAGAATTTCACCCATTAGTTTTTCAGCAGCAATATTTTTCAGTTTCACCAGAATTACAGCCTATACTGATCTTTTAAGGAAAATCTTGCTCTTTGTTTATCATGCATTATGAACAGCCTTCCCTGGGGTTTTGCCTTTTAATCTCATTACAATGATTTATTTGTTTTTATCTCCTTTGTCTTTGAAGTCAGGTATTTAAAAGTAGTGTTTATAAATTTACTTCGGTATTTGTGCACTGAAAATTTTTCAATGAGGTACAAATATTTCTTTTAAATATCAAATACTGTTCAAAAATGCAACTTTTTGAAAAATACTTGGTTTATATAGTGCTGAATGTAATATTTTGCTGAATATCTTTTTAGAACTGCCTTTCCAACATTAGGATTTTTTTTCCTCCTTCCTCTGCTTATTTTTAGAATAATTCAGAGTTTAGTTATATTAGGAGTCATGTTTATGCAAACCTTATTTGAGTTATCATGCAATGCTGTCTTTTATTTTTAATTCTAAGGCTAGAGCATTTGTGCTGTTATCAGTCATTTTACTGAATATTAGAATATTTGATACAAACAGGTAGTTCTTAGCTTAAATGTTCAATTGAACTGTCTACACTGGGTAAATGTTTGACCTTGACAAAGAAAAGCTTTCTCCAGGGATGGTCAAAATCCATGGAGAGATCTTTCAAAGGACTAAAAGCAATAACAATTTGAGCTTTCAAGTTCAAAAACCACTTCTTTGACCCTGCTTCATACAACAAACTTAGAGTAAATGTATGCAGGATAAACTTAATAAAATACAACAAAATAAAATATTTCACTGCACACACTTCTTCTCTGGGGGTATAAGGAAGAGAATAAACATGTGACAGATGTTAGCCATTTCTACATGTTTGGCAATGGCACGGAAAAAGGAACAGTCTGAGAACCAATACACACTGCAAATTCATTATGATATGTTTTTATTGCTATTCATAGCTCATTTTAAACAAGTTTTATTTCCAAAGCTGGCTTCTTCATTTAGGATCCTACTCTTATGCTAAAGGGTGAAAAAGTAGGGGATGTGGGTGAAGTGAAATACACTTCAAGACAAAACTAGCAGGGTACCTTCTCTAGGTGCTTCCAACAGCAGTTACTGTCCTTCCTCTCACTGAATGATCTCACTGTATTTTGAAATTTTGTGTAAAAAAGATCCTGATGATGAATATTGGGAATATTTCTCTCTAGAATTGTCCTATATAGATTCTAGATCCTTGTTGAAGACTGAGTGAGAGAGGTTTGTACTTATTGTTTTAGAGCTACAGGTTTAGTTGGAGAACTCTCCCATTTTTTCCACACTTCACATATATCTCATGCTGGGATTAAGTAAATTTTAACAGGGAGAATAAATACAACAAGCCTTTAAGTACCATCACTGCTGATACCACAAATGATTCTTCTAAATTGTTGTTTTGAAAAATCATTTTTCTCCTCTTGGACATACTTTATCTCTGTGTTACTTCTGTTAAAAGTTCACATAAGTGTAACAACATCCTTCAAGACTAGGTAAAAACAATCCGCATTCAAAGCCAAGCATGATCTAAATCGGTAACATCAAAACTTTGCAGAGATATTAAAATTCATGTTGTAGATGATGTAGCTTGATAATCTTTATTGCATCATTTGGAAAAAAGAACCAGTTTTTAAATGTAACTGAAAAATACATTAGAAAAGTGTAATCCAGTTTGCTTTCCAAGTCTTTTATATTACATAACAGTTCAGAAGGAACTTTTACTTGCTTATAAATATAAAAAGGCCACTCCAAAGCTCTGCATATTTTGTGTATGCAAAACTATCTTGTTTTGGGTTTTATTTACTTGGGCTTCTTGATGGGGAAAAAACACCCACATAAAATATGATAATGAAAATCAGCATAATGCATAATTCTGTGCAACTTCATCTGTTATAAGTCAGTATGAAACCTTCCAGCTCCCACAGTTGGTGGTGCATTACAAAAGGGTCAATATTTCCAAAATATTTTTTTAATAATAGGAACCAAGTATTTGCCCAGGTTTCTAAACTTAATTGATTTCTCTGTGAAAGTCAGTTTCTCTTTGAACAGGTTTAAAAAGCAAAATATAAACCAATTTTCTAGAATGGCAAAACTGACAAATTCCTGATTCCATCCAGATGGTGTGGGGGTTTGGGTTTTTCTTTAAGTAAATCTATCTTCTATTTCATAATTAGAAAAGGTAGGTAAACAATAAATAAATAAATAAATAAATAAACAAACAAACAAACCATTTGGGGGCCTTGTGTAAATGTCTTGTTCGAGGCATTCTAACAACCGTTTATGGGACTTATGGAGGAAAAATGCAACAAAAGAAAGCATTCAAGAATAATAGTTACAAGCTTCAAAGCCTCCAAGCCACTATGCTACTTGTTTCTGTAGCTGTCTTAATTGGCCTAACTGCAGGTAATTAAGTTTGAAAGACTGCTGTCCAAGGACACAGGAATCCCTCTGACACTCTGAATTGATTCAGATGTAGGATTGTCAGATGTGGTCTTTCCCTTGACACTGACATTGAATAGATTTATGATGAAATTGTCTCTTCCGTCCATCACCCAATGTTACGCATGATTTCCTACCACACACCTTTTCATGCACTCTTTCACTTGGTCACAAGGTAAAATCAAGGTCTCATTGAAGACTAGATTCACTGGCATATTCACTGGCAGGCACCAAAACTGGTGCTCCAATGAGACACAATAATTCAAACAGTCTTCTTCCACTGTACAACTCAAAAAATAAAATTCTTACAAACCAGTATTTACAAACTTGGTAACCGCAGTTTGCACAAATACTACAAATAGGCAACTAAACAAGCGTATTGCTTTTAAAAGCTTTGCATTCCTGGCACATCATATCATAGAAAAAACATCTTATTTGGTTCCTGGTACTTTTCAAAGTAGTTCATCAGGCTTCCAAACACCCTTCTTACGTGATAGGCATAGCTAGTATCAGAACAATTATGATTTTATCAGTGTTGCTGTTCGTTTCTCAGAGAAGACTCCACATCTGAACACTGTTGCAAAGTCTCTTTTATGATCCTCCTACAAAGTGAATTATTTCCCCAAAACACTAGAATTCATTCTTATCCTATAGTGTTTTAAGCTACTCCTATTTGAGTTGAATTGTTGAAGAAGTGAAACCCTTTCTAAAATACTTCCCGTGGAGTTTTTATTCTTATTTCCTGAAACAACTTTTCAATTTCATACAAAAAAGTCACTCAGGTTTGAGTAGAAATGAAAAAAAAAATCCTTTGAATTCATTTGACCTTCTCTAGAACAGAAGCAATTATTTTCATTTTTCAAAGGAATATTATACTTAAAGAATATTTGTTCACCTATAGATGGAGGATATTATTGAAATTCCATCTGAACACAAGAAAATGCTTTTGTGCATTAGATGACAAACACCGGAACAGGTCACCAAGGAAGCTTGTGGAGTCTCCACCTGTGGATATATTAAAAAAACAACTGGACATGGTCCAGGGCAACCCACTTTAGCTGACCCTGCTCTGTGTGAGGGTGTGACTACATTATCTCAAGAGGTTCCTTACAGCCTTAGCCATCCCATGATTTTCTGACTACATGTGAAATAGAAACATCAAGGTTTTTCATCCATCAAGACAATATATAAAAAAAAAACTTGGACTATTTGTCTTAATAAAAAAGCCAGAAATAAAACCAAGCCTTTAAATTAAAAGCCAGAGAAACACATTACTATTGCACTAACATCTGGTAAGTGTCTGGCAGACATCTTCTGTTACCACTAGACCAAGTATTTGTTGAAATGCATATCAGCACAACAAATATTAAAATTCCAGGTTTAAAATATTGGAGATGCAATCACAGGACTTTTAACACTGTCCTCTGTATCCTCCCCTCTTATGTCCTGTTTTTATCTGTAAAACAGTGTTAAAATATTTTTAATTAATATTACCATATAAGGATCTTCTTATATTCTACATGAGATCATATTTCTCTCTGTACAGAAGGCCTTTACAACAAACTGGTCAAGAAGAAACTTGCAGTATATAGTCCCTTCCTCTTTCAAACCCAGACCATAAAGAAACTATAAACTTTTCAAAATTATATAGAGGATTTTCTTGTTTCCATCATTCCCCATTGACATCAAAATCTTATAGTATGATGAACAGAAATCTAAATTCCCACACTTTCTTATTTGGTAAAGAATAAATCTGCAAATTTAAGTATTTATATTATGTCTTTCTTTAACAGATATTATATAATTCTCACCATTGAATACTCCAATTAGAAAACTTGTAAGTTAAAAATAATTTTAAGTTAAATGAGCAAGAATCTACATGACACTGCAGTATGAGAATTCCTCCATGAGAAAACCCCATAACTTTACTACTTGCTAGGATATGAGCTCTCTCAGAAAGCAGACTTCCTGACCTGGTTTCCCATTCTGCAACCCATATACTCCTGCATGCAGAACCTTATCTTCCCTTAGCTTTGCCCTGTCTCTCCAGAAACCCCTTCTAAGGTGTCCCTCCTCATATAGTACTTTGTACAACAAACATGTTAGCTGAAGCTAAACTCTCATTTACCAGGACTGGATGGTTCCCCCCAGCCCCTACTAAGTACCAATTTCATCTCCCATCTGTCTTTGGCAAGCAGATTTTGAGCTGTACCACACAGTTGCCACCTTTCATCCAAAGCATTTTACTAGTGAAAGAAGTAATTTCTGAGTAATCAGTAAATTAGGCTATAGAGCACTTTGGGATGCTTCTGGATGACAGGTGTTATGTAAAAAGAAATCATTCCCACCAAATCATTAGTGACAAAGCCATTATTAGCTGATGGCAGTCTGGAAGCCGAAGTAAAATGAATTGCTATTCACTTCAGTAACACCTTTAATTTGTCACAGCCTAAACCAAAGAGCCTGTTCTGCCACATTATGTGAGAAAGGTCACGTTAGCCACAGCTGTAACTTGGTGGCTCCTGGTGACTCAGGGTAGTCACACAGACCCCCTGCAATGCAACATCGGTCAAAGGGCATGATTTCAAGTGCATCATGGTCTTCCCGAGCAGGGAGGTCTTCCACAGAGCCCTGAATGATGCAAAGGGCAGAACTTTTCAGTAGTGGATGGGCTACCTTGAGCTACATCAGGCACATCCTCTCCAGGCCTTCTGCCCAGTATTTTATCTGCAAAACCAGTTCCAAATATGTGCACAATCTCA
Organism: Scolopax mira; assembly: GCA_004320125.1. Classification (NCBI taxonomy): domain Eukaryota; kingdom Metazoa; phylum Chordata; class Aves; order Charadriiformes; family Scolopacidae; genus Scolopax; species Scolopax mira. Next base: position 29,909 of record BJBW01002521.1, read on the forward strand.
GTTAAATTTGGGTATAATGTCACAAGTTTTGTTTCTTGATTTATTTTTAAATCACTGAATCTCATTCTCGGAGTTTCTGATAATTTTCATTAGTCTGAATGAAGATTTCATCTACAGGGGTTAAAAGTCATCTTATTCCATAACCAATATGTGTGTGCGCATGCTTTTTTAGGGGGGTGGTAGGTAAATCTGCTTAACTACAAATACAGTAATCTGGTAAATATAATTTTAAAAATAATCAATTTAATCTTTAATCCTTTATCAGTGTTCAGAGATACAATCTCATTTTTGCTTAGCACCCCATTATATTGTATACATAGCAATGTATGTTAATAAACTAGGGAATAAATGGATCTTCCATATAATAAATCCAAAAACAGACAAAAAAATAGCCTAAATCCAACTGCTCTGTTTTATAGCAATGTGAAGAGAAATTTAAAACTGCCCTGGCAGAAAATAAAAAAATAATAATTTAAAAAATGGTCAGTGCTGTGCTTCAACAAACAGTTAATTCCCTGTATGGGAATTAACTCCAAGGAGTGTGTCAGTGAAAGAGGGACAAGCTAATGCAAGAAGTTTATGAAGATGATTTATCACTGCATCTACAAAAGTGGCAATCTGTAGTCAGGTCCTACTCTTTGTCCGGACACAATTAAGCTAGAAATCTAATGAATCTTAGCATAGAAATCTGTGTTACATTAAATCATTTTTTGTGGTAAAGAGGCAAATTAAGTTTAAATTAAACAACAACATTGTGTAAAAGACCCATCGGTAAATGTAATAGCTGTCACTTTAGACATAGGGACATGAGTTAGACATGATTGTGGTGTTATTTACTTCCAGCAACCTTTACCATTACAAAACACAAATATATCTTTTGAGAGGCTGCATGCGACATTTAATTGTTGTTACCCATCTGAGTCTCTGGAGCAAACTAGGTAAGAAATTCACTGTGGCTGAAAATACCAAATACAGGCAATTAAAAGAGTACACTATTTGCCATCTCACATTTATTACATATTTTATATGTAGCAATGTTCCTATTTTCATTCCCATCACTACAGAGAGGCTCAGTTGTGAAAGCAGAGATTGCTGATGAAGTCAGTGACAGTATTGATTTGATTTTGGAAGAGAATAATTGTTCATATATAGAGAAAACATGAAAATTTAAACTAAAATGAACTTAGATTTCAAGTTCTGAATGTTGGCCTTTAGAGTAAGAGGTAAAGCTCTAGTTCATCCGTACAAGGACCCTTCCCCAATTTTCAAAGCATTAAAATAAAATAATCCAGAAAAGAAAGGGAATGGATGTGTGTCCATAAGAAACATGTTTAAAAATAAGGACAGAAAAAAGGACAGAATGGCAGAAAGAACAGGAGTAAAGTGTAAAAAAAGAAAGCATCTGTCTGAATTTCCCCATGCTAAATATTCTACATCAAAGTTGTGATGGAATTGCAAATTATTTTGAATTCACCATCTAAGTCTTCCTGGAATAGAAAGCATTAGACCAGAAACAATCTTTGGAATATGTATTTCTCAGACTAAGAAAATCCTCTATAATTTCAGATGGCATGTTTTCCATGTCATAGACATATTTATGGCAGTCTCTTGTCCAAAGAGGCTGTTTGAACTTTATTCTGTTACAATCTATGACATATTCAATTTTCTGCCTTTGCTGCCTTCCACATCAATGGATTTTATATTGTCTACAAGAGGTTGAGGCACTTTCCTACTGCTCGCTTTAGAAGATATAAACAAAAGCACGTCCTGTCTTCAAACTAATTTTCGAACTCTTCTCTCATAATGCAGACTATTTCCATGACTTTTATTTGCATTTCCAGTCTCCCGTAACAATTGAATAATCTTTCTTAGGCTTAATGGACTACATAAAAGCATTAGTAAACTCACCGTTTGGAGACCAAAAGTGTTTTAAAACAGTCTGAAACTATGTTTACAAGTTTCAATGGAAAAAACTCCAAAAAGAGCTTGAATTTTTACCTTAGATAGGATGATGAATTACTATACTGAAGATGTAAATTTTAGCTTTTTCCAAATCTGAAACCTGCATGAGAAAAGTGTATATAAATAAGGGATTTGGAGGGCATTTTGGAAAGTATGGTTATGTTATTATAACAGGAGTCAACCTCTCCTCTCATGATTCCTTACCTGGAAAAAATTCCAGCATTGACATTTTGGTTTAGTTTTGTAGCTTCATCTAGTCTCATGCCTATAGTTTCATTCTGCTTCACTAGCAGAGGATAAGATAGAGCACGCTTGTAGTTCACCAGAAATAAGGTGATAAAAAATAGCTAACACAAAAAGCACCAATAGTTGTGATACACCCATCTTTGAAAGTAGCTTTTTATATGAATACTGTGAGGATTTGATAGTTTGTAGTAACCCCAGAGATTTTATAATTAAGAATTAATTTAAAATGAGGTACGTACACAAAACTAGCTGGAGTGGCTGATACACCAGAGGGTCATGTTACCATCCACAGAGACCTCGACATGCTGGAGAAATGGGGGGATACAAACCTCATGAAGTTACAAGACAAAGTGCAGAGTTCTGTACCTGGGTAGGAATATCCCCATACATCAATATATGCTGGGGGAAACCCAGCTAGAAAGCAGCTTTGCAGAAGAAGACCTGGGAGTCCTGATGGACACCAATTTGAACACAATTCACCAACGTGCCTTTGTCACAAAGAAGGCTCATGATATCCTGGACTATATCAGGAGGAGTGTTGTCAGCAATTTAAAGAAGGTGGTCTTTCTCCTCTACTCAGCACTGACAAGGCCACACCTGGAGTACTGTGTTCAGTTCTGGGGTCCCCAGTATGAGAGATATGGACATATTGGAGACAGTCCAACAAAGAGCTACAAGATGATTAAGAGACTGGACCATCAATCATATAAGGAAATGCTGAGAGAGCTGGGATCATTTATCAGGGAGAAGGCTGGGGGGGATCTTATCAATGTATATAAATACTCGAAGGAAGGGTGCAAGGAAGACGGAGCCAGGCTCTTCTCAGTGGTGCCCAGTTTCAGGACTAGAAGGAATGGGCACAAACCAAAATACCCTCTGAATATCAGGAAACATTTTGTCTCTGTCTGGTGACTGGGAACAGGTTGCCTAGGAAGACTGGACTCGCCATACAGAGATATTCAAAGGCGATTTGGACATGGTTCTGGACAACAAGCTCTAGGTGACTCTGCTTGAGCAGGGGGTATTGGACAACATGACCTCCAGAGGTCCCTCCCAATGTCCACCATTCTGCGATTCTGTGACACTCAAATTAAAAAAAAAAAAAAAAAAAAAGAAAGAAAGAAAAAGAAGAAATAAAAAAGAAATAGAAAAAGATTACTTTTTTTTTTTGCTTTTGTTCTTCCAGTTTTTAAATTCTCCTTCTAAACAAGCTAGTAATATTTTTCATTGTGGAAATGCTAAAATGCTCCCAGAAAACAAGGAAAGCAAAATACAGCATCATGAAACAATACAGATCTCTTTTAATTTAGAAGAACTTTGGAAAGCTGTAAGTTAGATTCAAAAATTTGAACATGATTAATTTGCTTATTTGAGATTATATGTGTTTCAATACTGGTAAAAAATGAGAAAGTCAGTGAAACTTGAATATAACAGATTACTACAGCTTTGCAATTGAAAATACTGGCAGTGGACTCAGATAGTACATACACTTGCTTAAAACAAAGAATATAATGCTGAGGGTCTCGTAGAAGAAAATATCGGCACAAGTATCCAGGGCTGAAATGAGACTATTACATATATGAAACTGAATATTCTGGATGTTAAAGGTGCACTAATCCCACCACAAAGTCTGGGGACATGTTAGAGAAAGACATTAAACCCTTCTTAAATATATACAGGAAGAAGAGACTTTGCTTCCAAAACCTTGTATTACAAAGGTAAGGGAGCAAATGACATTTCCCTGGAGTGAGTATGCCTGGCCAATCCTCATACGAGTAGCAACCTGGAGCAACAAATATGGTACTACAGAAACAGCAGGTCCCTTCAGACACTAGCAAGACTACCTCTATATAAAAGCTTTTTCAATGTTTGCTGGGAAAAAAGATCTCTAGAGACAAGAAATATTAGTAGTACATGGTCATGCACTCAAGAAAGGTGCCAGAAAACAGACTGAATGTTAACTTTACTTCAGTGGAAAACTGGAAGAAGGACAGCATCAGCACCTTGCCAGAGTATGGAAGTGATTTTGTGGAATCAGAAATCAGTACTAAACAAGAGTTTGAATGAGAAAAGAAACAGTATATCATATAAACAGAACCACTGCTATTGCACTGGATACATACAGGAATTTAGAGGTAATCCTGTCATAACTTCTCCCCCAGTATGAATGTACTTGGTTTATGGACTTCAGTATCACCATTTGAATTCTACATCTCAGCCCCCTGTCTCTTACAAACAAGAGACATTGCCAGAACTATCTGACTGCTACTTAAAAGCTCCATGATGCATTTGGCTTAGTGAAATTTACAGCCTGTATTAGAACAGAGTCCAGAAGCAGTGTCACTGGTTTCTAATCAGCACATATTCTCCAGCAATAAGCATATTATGAAAATCTACTGCTAGATAAAGTCATTCTAAAAATGGGCTGCCTAAGATAAAGGTGTAGATACTCCTACTGAGCTGAGTGAATGCATTTGAAAAAAGAGTCATTATTTCACCGGGATACAGGTACTTGTATAGAACATTAGCTTTAAATTTCAATTTATTACATGTTTAAGCACAGGCCTAATTTTGGTACAATGTGGCTGTTCCTCTTGAAGTCATAGATTCACAGGAAGTAGTTCTGAAAAGAACTGGATGTTTCACTGTGCCACCCTGAAGTACAAACACACAGAGACACAGCTCTGAGTGCCTTTCCACTGGCCACTGTTCCATAGGAGTATCCTGAGCTTTCACATGGAAGGTCTATTGAACATTGGGAAAAAAACTGTCTGGGGCAAATAATCAACAAAAGCATTCTTAGCAGTCCTAAAAGATACTTCAATGACTGGTTGATCCACCTATCAGCAGGAAAAAAGTTGGCCCTAGCTCACTGCAAACTCTGGTATTATTTCAATAAAAGCTTGCTTTTCATGACATTACTGCATCTCTGGGGAGTTATACATCACACCTTAATATCACCAAGAACAATATTGCCTCTGTTTTAATGCTTCCTGTATAAAACCTGTGTGATGATTCCTGTATAAACCATTACACCTTAATGTCACCAAGAATAATATTGCCTCAGTATTAATGCTTCCTGTATAAACCTGGTCTCTGAGATGTTCTAACAGTGTGCATCAGAAAAAAACAACAAGCAAACAAAGCCAAATCTCCCCAAAAACAAGCTCTGTCAATAACCTCTGCTATTTGCTCTGCTGCAGGTCTTGACCTGTAGACAAACTTGACAAAAAGAAAGTTGTTTCTGCATTGGATCATACTTATTTGCTGATTGTGGGGGAAAAAAAAAAGATACAAACACAATCAACTAATTGCACAGCCTAGTATTAAGCAGTAAAAAAAGCTACTTTACAAAAGGTTACACATGAATATTTCTACTGGGAGTGAAAGAAAATTGAGTTTTTCAAAGAACATTGGAGTTATATTTGCCATTTTTTACGGTAAATTGCATCTAGAAATGATCCTTGAGGAGTAACTATGAATTCACTTTTACTTATCGTCTGTGACAGCAGCGCTGCTCTTGGTGAGGAACTGCCCCTGCAAGGGTGCCTCTGCTTCTCTTGACACTGGGAGGCAAATTGGAGAATCTTCTCTTGTTCTACCTAACAGTTACATTCTGAGTGACTAATTGGTTAGAAATCCCTACAGGAACTAAAAGCGCCAGTAAAAGCAGCAAAATAAATTTGCATTTAAGCCTGGGCCAAGATTACCGGGACACCGGAAAACAATAATTAAATAAAGTCAGTGATAATGTGGAAAAAAAAAATTATTTCAGCAAGATTAGAGAGATAAAGTTCCCACTAGCAGCATTTAGGTAGAAACTACAACTGTCAAAAGCAAATTCTGACAGTACGCTCTTCTGCCTTACATACGAACAGCAGTGTTCCTATGGGAACCTGCACTGGTTGAAACTGGGCATATCGCAACCAGAACTGTAAAACGCTGGGGATGGAGCCAAATGCAGCAGTATAGGACATTTGAAGAAGCTAGATTTTGATTGTCTGCTGGATTCACTTTACCATAATCCTTTCACTGCTTTTGAATTTCAGTGTGGAAAGCCTCTGTAAAAGTAGAAGTGTGCAAGTGGAAAGAAGTCTTATTGGGGCAATGCCAGACTGATAAAGTCTGAATAGGGAGGTGTCTTCAGCATGAAACCGAGTCACATAGGTTTACTTACACGTAGCACTCTGATAAGCAGCTGAGGCAAGACATGTTGTCTCACAACCTCTCTTCTTCTATTCTAGGCACTGTGAATACTGTCCAAGCTACAACTAATACAGAAATTCAGAGTCTGGTATTCATCTTCAGTGCCATTATCATATTTATAGCTTTTTCTAAAGCCTTGAGTTTTGCCATTATGTAAAGGCAGGATGATTCTGACATTCACACACTGATGTGATCACGAGTGGTCTTGATCTGATGTCTATCTATTGCTATTGGCTAGATCTTGAAAAAGGGATGCAGATTCTCAGTAATATTTTCAGAAGCTATATAGTTCTTAACTATCAATGAAACACTGGTAATTAGAAATCTACTGATACTCAGTGCTTCTCTACTTTCTGAACTCATCGACCTTTAAAATTTGGCTCCAAATCACAGGCTATTTACGATGAAACAATGTGCATAAGACATAAAATCATTTGCACTTCCCCACTGATTTACATTCACTCCCTGGAAGCACAGGCCATTGAAAGTACAAGTCCAACTAAAATCTGTTACATCACTTCAGCTTTTAATTTTCAGTAGCTTTTATTTCTTTCAATATGGTAAACCACTGTTCATCTCCCACCTGACCATTCAGTAACAAAATTTGCCAGCTTTGTACTCATGTCATTACTTTCAACTTATTTGACCAGTTAATTCTAATTGCTTTCCCAGTAGAAGCCATTTATAATCCACTCCTTTGAAAAACTCCATCCAAAACTAAAACAAAAACAGGGCATTTGAACTTCCTACTGAGCCCTAGAATCTGGAGTTGCTTCAGCTGCCATTTCAATGCTTCTAATCTTTTAACTGTAATTGCTTTTATTGTATCAGTATGGACCCAACTGGCTGCCGCTTTTTTAAACCTATTTCTTTCAACAATCACATTTAACCTCCATCAGTAAGCAAAGATTATTAGTTGGAAGCAAGGGCAAAGGCAGCACATTATTATGAGAATGGTAACAGGGAGAGAAAGAATAATCAGTTGCAGGGAGGGTTTTGAATGTATTTTTCATCCTTTCCTGGGAATGCAGTAGCCATGGCCCATTTCTGACAGGAAGGATGATAGTGACTCCTGGATTTTAAGAAAGGAGTTTTATATTTCTGATCTTGTTCTAAGTCAATCTACTGGGAACATAAATCATCATCACTCTCATCATCTGTGTGAGGGAGACCTGTCCAAAGACCAAGCAGTCTTGCCTTACTGAGCAAGCAGAAAGGAAGATGGACTGCTGTCACAGATGGCTTGTGGACTGTCTACAGGCACAAATGCAACAAGTGTGAACAAAGATCAACAGGAAACAGGAACCTGCTATAGACACACTTCACTGGTTCAGACTCACTGCGAAGGCTTTATTTCATAAACATAGTGCAAGTTATTCTCCAGGCCGCCCTCAGCTTTCCTGCAGATACAATATCCTTAGCTGTCTACAGATTCTGACCCCATTCATTAAACGTGACTGGATTTACAAATAGCAAACCTCCTCCAGGCAGAATTCCCCTGTTACTAAAGTGGCACAGGAACAGCCTGCCTTGTCTTATATTGTCTTCTCACTGTCACTAAGATGTGGAAAAATCTCCAGCACAGAAGTCTCCCCAGCACTGTAGAACATAGCAAACCCACAGGCAGTTCAAGTGAGCCATCTGGAAATGATGGGTAAGTGACAAAAAAGAACAGGCCTGCTTCAGTTTAAGAACCATTTACATTGATAAAATACAGGAGCAGCTTAAAGCTGACTTTCACTCTCTCATACCAGTTTCTACGAGCCCTAAATGAAAATTCATTCATACAAGCAGTGATCCTGCTTTAACTAAAACAGACAAGTTTTACTTACAGGGGGAAATAGATTCATTCAAGTCTTAGTAATGTTTTATTTACAAGCCAAGACAGAAGAAGACAACCATTGTCCTCTAGTAATCTGATCATCCCAAACCAAAAGTAAAAATAGAAAAAATTTGCTCCAATGCTGAGAAATAGTCTACAAGCTGAGAGGACACTGAGAACCTTCTCCCTGGCACCAATGGTGCTGAAGGAGTTTGATGAACCACTCAATGTTTCTTTCTAGCAGATGCAACATGAACAGAGATGCCATGATTGTATTTCCATTTTTCAAGACAAAGTCTTATTTTGGTAGAGGGTTAGGTGCATGAGGGTTGTGAGTTTTTTATAACTTTACTCTGTCCCATAAATCTGGATGTAACCAAGATCAGAGTCCCAGACCAATGGCTTATACATAAGATCAAATCTTCTTTGACTGAGGTAGTAAATGAGGTTTGGAAAAACAGATTATGGTAAGCTTGCATTTCAGGCTGTTTCCTATCTAATGGTAAGAAAGAAGAATGAGGTTGGGTAAAAAACTGTCCAAAGAAGTATTAGGGGAAAAACATTTTTTACATGTGGTTTGCCATGTTTAACTTAATTGGTTTATCATATGACAGTATTTAGAATCATAGAATCACTTCGGATGGAAAAGATCCTTGGGATCATCAAGTCCAACCATCTACCCTACTCTGCAAAGTTCTCCCCTAATCATCATTTAAATGCTGATTTTTGTAAACTGTTAATGGAGAGCAAATATCATGTATTACTTCCCTCTATCAGTAGAGAACAGTTAGAATTGGAAACTGTATAAAAATAAGTAGTTAGACCAACTGAAGAAACATGTTGACAGATCAACAAAACAAACTATAGCTGCAGGAGACAGATGTATTACAAGTGAAAGAATTTGAGTGTTGGAAATGTCTAGGGGCTAGCTTGGAAACACGTATCCTTGCTGAGAATCTTCTACAAGACTGATTTTGGTTATTGGGCCTGAGAAGAACAGATTAAGCGAAAAAGGAAACTTATTAAATTTGAAGGTTCTATGTCCAGTTGTCCAAACCAAACACTATACTTTTGATAAATTAAGGTTCAACACTGCCCTGACACCTTATACAGACTAAGACCAAGTTGAGTTTGACAGTAACTGTGTTAGAATGCATTAGGAATCCTTGTTGAGGACACAAAATGCTTTTGCTTAGCATACCATACCTTTTTGTCCCTTAAAAAAAAATTCACATACAAACTTCTCATGAAGAAAAAAAAAATAATCAAAAAAAGTGTCAGATGGTAGATCATATTACTGTCACTTTCCTGGAAGCATCTCAGATTTTTTGGCAACACAGACACTACAATGCTATGAATAGAACTTAACCATACACAGTCTAGAGAATTATGCAAGTGTCATGATATGCATTTACCCATGATGAAAACTCTTACAGACATGTTTGTTAGCAACAGTTAATGGGTTGAGTAGGTGTTGACATCTCTTTGCCCAAACTGTGCTTACTTTTCCACTTAAAGTTGATGTGTTAGTTAAATAAAAATCCTTTCATATTGAAATGTTTTTACTAAACATCTTCCTTTCATCAAGTCTCAATACAAATACACATTTATTTTTTACAATTCTGTAAAAAACTATGATAGGAAAAAAAATTCCAGATAGATTTAGCTTGTTGTAAAGAGAAAAAAAACCTTAGTTTACATTTCCAGTCTTTTAAAATATTGTACAAGTGTGCTTTTCTGTTAAGCATCCTCCATTAGCTATAGGAAGCTGGAGAAAAGAGAGATACGGAGGATTTAACTGAGAAGAAAATAGATCTTCTATCAAGGAACCTTATTTCCTATTCCCTCAAACACATTTCCTCTACTAAGGTGGATTTTGATATATATGAACATGGTAACAAGAAGACATAATGGAAAACTATTTCATTATATTTGTCTCTTAGTAGATTATTATCAAAAACCTGGAAAGTGAATCAAGCAGGCTTCCATTGGGATCTAATGTTCATCTAGAATTATCTAATAGTTTCATTAACCATGCAAAAGATAGATATACACATGCCCCTAAAAAAAAATAAACCCAAATAAAAATGTGACATCAAGCTGGGGGTGGCTTTAAGCAGCTGAAGCACAGAATCAGAATTCAGAATGAACTTGAAAATTGGGAGAATATGCTGGAGGAAAACTGGATGGAACTTGATATAACACATGTAAATTTCTAGATGTAGGTCACTGTCAGCTACACAAACAAGAAAGGTACATGAAAAAATCTTTCTGCTCTATGTGACAGTGGTAAGGCCTCACCTAGAAAATTATTTTGAGACCTACTTTAAAGCATGAAACCAAGATAGGCATGGACTGTCAGAAAGTTCAAAGGGAACATAGAATAATATCACAGAAATGGAAGATATAAAATTTATTAGGACAGACTGAATGAGCTGTGGAATGAGAGAAGAAATGTTAATTTGAAAAATAAGAGACTCAACAACACCTTATAGTCTTCAAATATATAAAAGGCTGGGGCAATTGTTCTCGACATTTACGATGCCCAAGGCAGCAAGGGATATTTGAGTTTCTAAGAGTATGGTGTATGAAGCACTGGAGCGTGGAGCAGCTGGAGAATCTCCATTCTTGCATTTTTAATAACTGATAAAACAAGTATTAATATGGTAAGCAGGAAGATGGAATAGAACTCTGTTTTCCAGCCTTACTTGACCTCTCATTTGACACCAGTGCTTCATGGGCTAGCACTGAAGAGGAGGTTTGTGAGGCTGTATAGCATAGGAGACAAGTTTAAGGACAAAGGATATCCATAGGAAAATGAATGGTTCTCACAAAGTCTAGCCTCCTAGTCCACATAGTTCAATTTATGGCCTTCAACAACACTGACACCATCTTCCTGCATGCAGTTCTGCACCCACAACCATTAAACAACATCTCCCAAAAGCTTCTTGGCCAGCATTCATTACTTCGACTACACACAAATATTTTCTAAATGCATTTGATTTGTTGAGGTGAAAGGCAAGATATATAACCAAGGTGCTTTGAGGCAAAATTCTCCCACATGGATGCAACTCTCCCCTTCTCCCCTTTTCCACAGGGAAGCTTACTTCATTGTCCACTCTGCACTAAAAAAACACAGACTGTCAAGTGGAGATGGCAAGAGAACAGTTGAATACAGTTTCAAGGACAAGCATGGTAGCATTTAGTTTCTTAACTCATCCTTGCTATGATGCTTCCAGGTAGCCATAATGGCTTCTTGCAGCCCTGTGAGATGGATGAAGAAGCACCATCACACTGGAACAGTTTCAACAAACTGGAAAAATAGAAGAAAGTAGCTTGTCCTTAGATACAGAGACAGAGATGGGATTAACATGAAGAAACCTCACTTCAAAATTACTGACCGGTATCTCCCATGAAAGCCAGTTTCTGTACTGAAATTTTCCATTTCTGTCTGCACTCAGGTCTGTTTATGCTTGTATGCTAAAGGATTCAAAACATGCAGATTGTACTTAAATAATTTAACTTTCATTACTTGTCAAACCAGATGCACTATCTCTCTTGGTCTGAAGTAGTAGCATTGCTCCAACACTGCATAAAGAGGCAGAAACACAAAGAAGATAAATAATAACTACATCATACTGGTTGCTGTTTTGTTTCTGGTTTTGCTTTTTATTTTTGTTACTTTATAAATTATATTCCCAAGCACATTTTTCAAAAAGAGTGACTGGGACTATTTTATTTTTAAGGACTTCATAAAAAGTGGTTGATGTTGCTCAGGACTACAATTGTCTACTGCTTGTTCCTCACCTACAACAATATTCTGGTTTTTTATGTTTTGATGTCATAACATTTACTCACCTTGCTAGTACAATTAAGGGATAGCATCTTAAAAAAATAAAATAAAATGACAGCAAAATCTCTAAGAACCAATGAGCGTGTATGACAATAACATTTCAAAAAAGTGACAAAGTGATACAACATATGTAAAAATAGAACATTCAAGAACCGACCTGAAGCGTAGCAGTCATTTACGCTCAGCAAGTTTTTAAGAATCTTGGGGCCTCTTGCTTTCTATTTTTTATCTGGCTAAGTCATTCCACACTAGCAGAATCTTTATACTTCCAAGCTCAGCAAGCAGGACTGCTTCATGATCAATGGAAGCACTTTCGTGGTTTTGTTCAGGTAATACATGATATCTGTCTTGGGTGCTTGGCCATTCTGTATACACTCTTATAAAAGCACCAAAAGCATCAAAACGTTTTTCATAGCTTTAATTTTTAGCTAACACAGGGAGATTTTTCTCAGAAAGCTATGCTTTACCTGCTAATCAAAAATGTTATGCACACTCAGTACTTGAAAAGCCTTCAGACTTCTTTTCCCTCTGCTTTTTCATTCTGATCTAAAAACAAGCAGAAAACCCACAAGCTAGCTGCCATTTGTAAATATTTAATAAATACTGTAGGAGAAGGTTCCAAGAATAATTACTTCAGATTATATTTTGCTACATCATAGATATCTTCATTGGTTGCAGCACTGAATGACAAACTATTATAAAAACAAGTCTAAAGCATTGAATATTTATGCTTGCATGTCATTTGCATCAAGAACAAAAACATCTTACAAGTAATGCAAACAAACTTCTTAGCAATGAGATAAGCTACAAACAGAACAATCTGAGGATCAGCTAGCAGCACAAATGAATTCAGGTTACAGCTTTCCAGACTTTTACCAAACAGCATACTAAAAAAAATTACTGGTCTTGTAATGTCCTTCTAAATTATAAGAGTTCTACTGATTTCAATTGGACTCAAGTAAACACTAAGACAGCATAGCAACAATTTAAAAAAAAAAATATCTCTCTTGGAAGAATCTATCAGGGCTGAAAACATTGAACATAAAGTACTCAAGAATCCTATTGCATTCAGAAGTACTGGGGACCTTTTCTTTCTCTAGGACTCTAGTGTGTTCACCCTGACCTCACTTTCAGTAGACAAATGACATGGAATCCTTATGGAAATTTTTTGAGATTCATGGATAAAAAAGTTGAGTCTCTTCACCATAAAAGGTGAGGAGACTTGAAGGCCTATTTAAGTCTCAAAGGTGAAAAGGCATGAGACTCATTTGGATGGGCCTTTGAACAACCTGATCTACTTGAAGATGCCCCTGCCCATGGTGGGGGGGGCGGGGGGTTGACTAGATGATCTCTGATTGTCTGTTCCAATCCAAACCATTCTGTGATTCTATGAAACAAAGAAAAACTCCAGAAAGAAAACAATATTTCAGCCAAAAGGAAGGGTGGTAGTCTGGGATATGTGAGAATCAACTACATGACTAAAGAAGAAAAACAAAGCAAATTATTCTATAAAAAATAAGCAGAGCAAAGGGAATTTTCCCAGTATCTACCATATTCCGGTAATATGGTAGTTGGTAAAAACTATACATACCAACTCATCTCTATGTAGAAATGACAAATGCAAATGTGAACCAATTTTATTTTCACGGAAGGGCTACAACCTGACTTTGTTTTGTGCATACTGCAAATTACTGTTCTAAATCCTGGTAGAGGGGCTCAGAGACCACAGTTTTCCTGTATCTTTTCAGTTAATTAATCTTCCAGCTTTCCCCCTGCAAAAGCCATCAGATCCTGGAAAGGTCTTGCCACAAACCTAACTTCTAACCTCTTCAGTTACTAGACAAAGGGAACAAGAATGTGGCTTCCTGCTCTCCAACAATATGCTTAGACTTTGATTGCCCATTAGTTCACTCTTGGTTTTCATATCTGAATTGAAGTATTTTGGATTTGAATAAATGAAGCTTTCAACAGAACAGAAAGATCTGAGGTGTTGTTTTATTAAAAGAAAATCATAGAATTTTGTTAATTGGCAGCAATCTTTCCACTTCTCTGTATTCAACTCTTTTGGAAGCTAAACTTAGTCAATTATCCACATTCCCAAAGGGTAAATGCAGCCTAGTTATCAATGTTTCTTAAAAAGCTGACAAACTATGTCTACAAATTAATTAGTGCACAGTTCCCATTAAAATGGGTGGACTTGTCATTAAGTCATTAAATTCCTTGGCTACTCGCAGTGATTAAACCCACATCCCCAAAGCCTAGCAGGATATTGCCTGTATACATCAAGGTGCTATTGCATGAATGATGAGCAATAAAAATAATTTAAAGAAGTCTGAATTTAATTGACCAAGCTTCCAGCTTCCCTTTCAAGTGACTGGAGGGACAAGTTACCAATTTATATTAAAATCCCATGTATCATAGCAAGAACAAAGAAATGGATTGCAACATCTCTTGATTACAATTCTGGGAGAATTAGAAGCTTTTGAAGTTTCATAGTTAAAGAATGATATGTCTACACACCTCTCAATCCACCACAATAGAAGAACTCCTACTAGGAACCTATGAAGGATATTTTTTCTTAATGAGATCATATACCTAAATCCAGAAAGCGAGTATTTTATTCAGGAAAAAAAAATACTAGTTTAAAAAAAAATCAAAATTTTGAAATTCAATCAAATTTTTTAAGAAATTCAAATAAAAAGCACAAAAATATTATAAATGCTTTTACATAACCAGCTTTTAACTAAGTAGTATTATTAGATGTACTTTTATTTTCACAACACAATTAAAGCCTATTTTAATTTTTAATAACCTCAATACTTGTCCCACTTTTGTGCCATGTTTTATATTTTCTTTGTATGCCCCTGTTATGGCTAAAATAATCATCTTCTCCTATGCAGAGGACTATGATAAAAGTTAATGAATAAACACCCACTGTGCAGAGCTGATTACTAGAACACTGGCTCACAGTAAGGGCACTTTGAGGGAAGAGCAAGACTGCATTTGCCTCTCCTTGCTGAAAACCAGTAGCACCACTCTGCAAGTTATCACACTCAGCTGCAGGCAAGTCGGTGGAGCAGAAGAGTCTGAAAGAATCCAAGTTCCCTCCAACAAAAATGTCTTTGTGCGTTCAAGTGTGACTTGAGCATCTTTTTGATGATCATAGCAACCAATATAGATATTAATATACTATGGGCGTTTTGAGCCCATTTCATGGGAAGAAAGGGAGAAGCATCCCTATAATGTTTCTAATGCACCAGAAAGAGGATCTCCACACAGACATGCGTGGGACCCACAGGTCAAGCATCAAACGGGATTTCACTGCTCTTTGTGCAGTAAAGGGCCTACTGCTGGGTCATATCAGCTGCCCAGAGAGTTTTCATCAGCAGTAACAAGCACTGTTTCTGACCTGAAGAGCAAAACTATCCCTCAGTGACAAATTCCGTCTTTTCTACCAGCAGAGCAGGGATCTGTGACTTCAGATATAATGATGCCTTAGAAGTTGTGTGTTTGTCTTAAGCACTGTTCACCTGCTACATTCTTGCGTTTTTACTACTGCTAAAATGACAGAGTTCAGAAGGATTCTGCTAAAAGTCAGACAGGTTTTTTTAAACTCCATAGTGTCCTAGGATCAGTAAACCTGAAATGATGGATACATGGAGAAATAAGTCTATTTCTGCCATGGCATGACTTCTTCACAGCAATTGTCCAAGTATGTAAGTAAGTCTAACACATGCAGATAAAGGAAAAACTATATGAAGACTGTAGTGGAGGAGAGACATGTAAATAAAGGTTGGGAAAGGTGAATCTTTAACTTTGACAGTTAAGAGAGGTAAGAAACCTCTCTCATATTGCATTCCAATATGCCAGAAGACTGTCAGGGGATCAAAAAAAGTCCTAACCCAAGCAAAAAATGAAACCAGTGTAATGCTGTTGTAATTGGTACATTCGGTATTGACTGTCAGTGATAAAAGAAAGCTCCTAAAAGTTTTATTCTGGATCATAAGGGCACAGACACTGACTGTCTGTTTAATGGCCAAAGCTGTAGTTCTGGAACATCATCTTCTCGCAAACATCCATTTACGAGGAAAGGAAAAACAAATAAAAAAGGCACAATCTCTGGAGCTCAAAAAATTTCAAGTCAGCCTATTTCAAGAACTTCAACTACCAGAGTTCCTAAAACCATATTTATTTCTTAAACTGTTTTCCTTCAGTTTTAGGTGTCATTGATGCAGCTGGATACACCACCTACTAATATTAAATGCAAATGTTCCAAAGCTACAATTACACCTAACGAGAAGCTGAAGTTTGGAGGAAATCTTTTTAACTAACAAGGGTGAAAAGTCAGCATTGATCAAAATACAATTAAATGTATCATTCAGGAATGTTTCCAAACTAAAGCAGGAGTTTCTTCATTTGCTCAATAAATAGGCTGAATAGTTTTCAAAGCTTCTGTAGTTTTTATCCTAGATCTGCATTTTGAGCTTTACACCCAACTCTATTTCAAGAATCACTACCACTCTCCACTCCACTTGAAATACATTGTTTCCTTGCACTTTATGTAAATGTGTGGCAAGAAAAAGAAGTCCAAATAATTCCTCTTTTAGATAATGCATCAATCAGAAAAAGGAGGAGACATTGAAACTGAAATGATAGCACAAATCCTTGCTAAAAGCATTACTTAAATACTCAATCAGAAATGGGCTGGGATTTTGGGGTTTTATTTCTTTTACCAGCAACAGAAATCAGAAATGGTGTGGGGTTTTATTTCTTTTACCAGCAACAAATTGGTCAATATTTTTTCTCTATGGAAAAAATGAGTTCTTTACTTATGGCAGAGGTTAGACAAACCATTTGTAGAGCTTAATGGATGCTTTTATAAATAATTTTCAAATATTTCTTTTAGCTTTTCTTTTCCAGCTATTTAAAATATGAAAGTAATAAAAATTTGAAGTTCATCACAAACACTGAAAGACTTCATTTCTACAAATACTAGCAATTACCTCAGATTTTGCATTGTAGATTGTTGTCAGCTGGAAAGCCAAAAATAATTAACATGTCTATTTTAAAGAAAAACCTTTTTTAAATTAAAATGGTATTTCAGAAATTATTTGGATTCATTTAGTTACTGTATCCTACCATCTCAATATCTGTTATCTACAGAAAGAAGAGCATATACTTTCCCACAGGAAGAGACAGCCTAAGACTTACATTGAGGAAAAAAACTGTGAAAAAGTTTCTCAATATACTTCTGTTGACCACCTTTAGAAATGTCACTACTATGAAAAGGTGCACAAGCATTTAAGTAAGTGCATATCATCAAATTCCATGTATGCATGAGGTTTCCCTCAGTGATATGGATTAGTTGGCAATATTACTGTGCAAGGAAGTCTGTTAACCTCCAGCTTAATGTTGCGCAAAGTAAACTTGACAATCGTCTCAGACATGCCGCTGAAAAAGTACAATATACTGATTATATTTCCCACTATGAACACAGGATTGTACTGACAATTTCCTATATCTCAGTTTCTCAAATTTTACTGCTGTGTTTGAATAATAGTCTGTTACATGCTATTTTCCGCACTCGTAAAGCACAGCAAATCTTACTGTATACCATAGCAGAAATGGAACAGAAAATACCACTTAAGGCTAAAGATTAAAAGTAGCATCTTGTTCACACAATAAAACTTTGAGCTAGTACATTTAGTCTATACCTAATTTACACTGAATAAGGCAACCTAGCAACTAGGTTTAAAAAAAAAGCTCATTACCTGCCAAAACCTCTACTATATTTCACTTGTGCTGATGAGCACACTGGAGCACATTTGACGATGTGATTTTTCACCAAAGCACTAGAGTGTTCTGTGACTGTCTTGCCAAGATAGGCTTCCAAACGTGTCAAGAAGTTTAGAATAAAGACTGAAATGAAAGCAGGAAGGGGAGAAAATAAGAGGCATTTTTATGGACTGTACTGGATTTTCTGTAAAATGAATGAGAAATCCTGCAAAATGAATGTGAAAATTTTTAGATGCCACCACATTCCCTCTTTAAATTTTCAGGCAAACTCAATGAAACCCAGCCTGTCATGTACTTGGTGCATGCACAGCTCAAAATTTTTGCCAGAAATGTGAAAGTAATCACTTTGTACAACGAGCAGCACAGGAATGGCTTCATCTCAGTTTCTTTCATGCTCTTTTGTAACATGCTAAGATATAGTTAACACATGTCCATTGGTCAAGGCCTCCTTCCTTAGTCTCTTTCCTGCTAATGGCTTCTTTTCTGCAACAAGGATTCTCTTTTGTCTGTTCCTTTTTCTCCACTTCAGCCAAACCGTCACCCAATTACCCTTAACAGTAATTGTTATCACTGTCAAAACTCCCCAAAACAGGCTGTGCAACCTCTTCACCACTCTGTTGTTCTTGGTAGAGGGAAAGTACTGGTTGCCCAATAATAAATTCAAACAATGTAAATTTGAGAGCTTGGGAATGTCTCTGATTCTCTAGGTCTCATCATATATCCTACCTGCACCCACAGTAGGGCAGGACTCAAGCAAATAATAGTCTTTTGCCTAAATTCTAGTGTCTTTCAAAAGGAAAGCCATCCACACAGAATGAGTAGGTGTCATAACCCACACTGACCAGGTCTTTACAGCATATAGTCCCAGCTTGGCTTTTCAGCTTTCACTTCAGCTGAAAAGGTGGTGTCCCAGATCAGACACTTTCATTGCCTTTAGAGAGTGAAGTCTCTAAGAATCAACTTGTCTGAAAAGTTCACTATCTTCTTTCCAACAGGATAGATTATGTGTGATTAATTCTGTGTTGGCTGATGGCTGAATAACAGAACGTTATTCAAGTTTCACATCTATAACTACACTGAATAAATTGGGCAGAACCCCCTTCCCAAATGATGGGGGATGATGACCCCGAGTGATCAACCCCGAGGGTTGGATGATCTCTTTTAATCAGAATCCCCATATTCTACAAAGAAAATATGCTGTTAGCTGACAAATTTTCTTCTCCCAAGTCTGTACTCACACGTAGCTGTAACCATTAGAAATAGCTGCCAGACCATGAAAAGATGAGGATTAACCCTCTATAAAATGTTATTTATAGCAGGGAAACCATTAACTCTGTGTGAATTACTGATTCTCCAGTGGTTCTTCTGTGACATTTCACATTCAAACTTCCCTAAATATCCCTGAATAAAGCTTTTTTTTTTTTTACAGTAATTTATTGTCTTCAGTTTAACCTTTCTCCATCTTAATATTCATTATTCTATTTTGACAGGATTATTTTGCCTGCTGATGAGGACTAGGCTGATCAGACAGATTGTTTTGTTACTTAGACTTTACTGATATGTATCATCACTATCCTAGAAAGTCATGAGTCATGGATTGCTAGAAGCATTGTTTAAGACATGGAAAAAAACCCACTATACTACTTATTACTCAAAAATATTAATAAACATGGCCTATAAATCATGCTAATTAGGTGGTCAGATGCCTGGCTGAGAACTTATCCTACTTATTATTCATGATTATTTAAACAGAATGTTGAAATTTGTGGTTAAAGTAGGAACCTGTTCAGTAGATGCCTAATACACAGTCACTAAGAATTTGTGTTTGAAGAGTTAATCTGAAAACACTCTATCAAGTACGAAAACTGAGTTTTATTCAGTCAAGGAAACAATATTAGAAAAAAACCAATAAAGTCTGATGTTTTCCCTTCTCTAAAATACCCAAACAATTTTTTTCCAGTTTCAGTATTTTTTTATATCACATTCCTATCAGATTTTTTTCCATTAGGAAAAAAGTATGAATAAAGAAAGTATATGATAAAATTGTAGATTCTTAATGGGAATTGCTCCTAACAACATTGCTTCATCCAGCTGTAGCCCATTGGCTGAGATTTTAACCAGTCTCAGACAATTTAAAGTCTGAAATTGATCGATAAGCGGTGTCCTTCACGCACCAGCAAGAAATATAATCCTACAGTAGTTTCACTTGTGTGCATTATTATTCCTCATCCTTTCCCTCTTTTGCCCCTGGGAAGATATTGACTCACTACTAATATTCCATCAGTAAATTACTATTAAGCCCTGTGGGGCTAAAGTTAGAAAAGTGAGGGCCTTAAGCCCTTACAGACTTCAAAGAGTATATGACCAGACTCCTTTTCTCACTGCCATATGCATCTTGTAGCACAAAGGAAGAGTTATACCCACTAAATGCAATAGAACAATATCTGTAAAAGAATAATATCTGAAGGAAAAGTTGATATTCCTGTAAGAATTAAAAATAAATATCAGTCCAGTCCCAATGTAATAAATGGATTTCCAAGAAATGTTATGATCTTAAGAAGAACAATAGTGCTGGGGAAAACAATACTTTGAAAACAGCTGTATGTACTATATTATACATTTACATTTCTGACACAGTTTCAAGTTCTAATATACAGAATTTCATTTTGGAGGTGCAATCCTTTTCAATTTCTTGATTTCAAATTCAAACAAGAAATCAGTTTAAGTAGTACATCAATATTTAATTAACATCTTGTGTGCTTGCACTTTTTTTTTTAACGGGATAAAAACCAGAGCTATTTGTTTCAGTCTTGCAAAACACCACTGGCTTTAATCTATGAAGTTTTCAGGCTTTTTGATGTCACAGCCATAAACTAGATATTTCAGAGACAAATTATGGCTATTGGTCATTTTTGCAAGAGAACACTTTGACCATTACATTCCAATAATTACCAGTACTCAACCTTCAAAATCAAATATGAGTAATTAATCTGCTGACAGAATACTACCTTATGGCATAGGCTTCCATTTTCATCAGACATTTACATGAATTTACCTCTAACAGTAAGAGGAAAGGAAAAACTATATTTAAGAAGGAAAAAAAAAAAAAAAGAATTAATCTTTCTCCAGTCTTCTCAGCAACTGAATCTCTCAGAACAACTCGGACTTTCCTGGACACTGAGGATGTTTGCTAGCAATCCTATAAATAAGATAAATATAAATCCTGCAAATAGCTAACAGGTGTTATGATTCAGCATAAGTGAGCTTTCCAAAATGAGATTTCATTTTCATTCTGTCAATTTCTCTAAGGTTTCGAGATTATCTTGGAGGGTAATTATGAGATTATTATAGGGGTCTTTGGGGAGAGCTACATAGGATGATAAGTGACTGACAACTGGCTGCATGTATGCGCGTTTTCCAAGTGATCTATACTTCATCATTTAACTCCAAATGAATGCTTAATAGATGGAAATAAGCATGAGAGAATGCCTTATTAATCTAAAACCTCCCTCCTAATGAGATGATTTCAAATTGAGGAAATTCAAACCAGAGAAAACAGAATATGAAGATTAAAGATGAAAGACAAAGTGAAAAACTGACCTGACAAAACAGGAGGGAGATAATCCAGTTTTACCCTTGCAATCAATAGAAAAGTCTACAGGCTATATTTTTGACAGTCTTTTTCACAGGTGGCACGTCAGCCAGAAAGTAGAGAAAGTACAGGGAGTCAAGGCATAATAGTCCCAGGTTTAACAAGATTTAGACTCTCCAAAAAGAAAAATAGGAAGCAATTTAGTAACAGTCAGTGTCTTGCAAGGCTGGAAGTTTTGGTAATCAAAGAACATAACAGAAAAACAGACTCTTGCTAACGTGGAAATTACCAGCTCAATCAAACTTAAACTGTGTTTAATTATATGTGTTGTAATTAGTATTTCTCGTTACAGTGCTTAGAGAATGGTACATAAGACTGCCTTTACATGCTATGTAAATAAGTGTGTAAATATGCACACAGCATTAAATACAATCATATTCAAAGTCCTGGTGCTAATAGAAAACAACCTTGATTTAATCCTGTTAGAGATTTTTGACAGTGTGAAAATTTTAGGAACAGACACAAACAAGGCAGTATAAAGTATGATCCTGGATTATGTTCTCTTTACTCTTCATAATTACTTAGTACTAATTCTGTAGCAAAATGTCTAGAAGTCACTTTTAACACCTTTTTTTCCCTTTATGTTAGCAATCAAGCTTTTATCTCATATAGCATCAAGGCAGAGTGACCTGGATTGCCTAGTAGACATTTAGAGGCATATATCACCAAAGGAGGAATGTTCCTGGCAAGCACAGAACAATACTCCTGAAAGAAACAGATGTCCTATTGTCTCCTGATATTCCTTAGCACACCACACTAGTAAATCTCTGAGAACCTCATTTGCCAAGATTTCCTCTCATCATCCTAATTCTCTGATGTTATATGTTCATAGAGGAAAAAAAAAAATGGACAAAGTGGAGGGAGCTCTTCCACCATTATGGACAAAAAAGTGACAACATAAGAGATGATGGGCATTGGGGCAAGGAACCTGTACCCTTACTCAAACTTTGATCTACAGTATTTTCTTGGCAGGACCAACAGATGATATAGCCTAGAGTTTTCAGTCTGTTTCCTAAAACAACTCCAAATTTCTATCAAACTTCAACAAGACAAGTCTGGTGCACTAGTTCTCATAACACTAAGAGCAATTAGCCTCTGTTAATGGGCATTTTCCAGGAATTTTATTGAGATTGCAATAAAAACATATAATGAGTAATACTGGAGCCCAAATCCTCCCTTCAAGGTGATATCACATGCACAAGAGGGAAGAGACAGAAATCTGTCTCTCTCATTTGGTAGTCCCAGACAATGACTACCATAATAAGAAGGAAGTGAAATGAAATGAGCCATGCCACTTGAAGCCAATGGCATGAAATTCAACAAGGCTGAGTGCTGCACTTGGGTCACACCAACCCCATGCAGCGCCACAGGCCTGGGGAAGAGTGGCTGGAAAGCTGCCCAGTGGAAAAGGACTTGGGCTGTCAGTCAACAGCCAGCTGAATATGAGCCAGCAGTGTGCCTAGGTGGCCAAGAAGGCCACAGCATCCTGGCTTATATCAGAAATAGCGTGGCCAGTGGGACTAGGGAAGTGATTGTCCCCCCCTGTACTCAGCACTAGTAAAGTCGCAGCTCAAATATTGTGTTCAGTTCTGGGTCACTCACTACAAAAAAGACATTGAGGTGCTGGAGCATGTTCAGACAAGGGCAATGAAGCTGGTGAGGGGTCTAGAGCACCAGTTTTATGAGGAGAGGCTGAGGGAATTGTGGTTGTTTAGACAGGAGAAGGAGGCTGAGGGAAAACTTTATTGCTCTCTACAACTACCTGAAAGGAGGGTGTAGCGAGGTAGGAATTGGTCTCTTCTTTCAAGTAACAAGTAATAGGACAAGAGGAAATATCCTCAATCTGTGCCAGGGGAGGTTTAGATTGGATATTAGGAAAAATGTATTGACTGAAAGGGTTGTCAAGCATTGGAACAGGCTGCCCAAGGAAGTAGTCAAATAGTCATCCCTGGAGGTATTTAAAAGATGTTTAGATGTGGTTTAGTGGTGGATTTGCCTGTGCTAGGTTAACAGTTGGACCTGATGGTCACTTCCTGAAGGCAGTCACTTCACTCAAAGGTCACTTCCAATCAAAATGACTCTATGATTCTGTGATGTTATTCTTTAATTAATCTTCAGTCTCAGCACTACATTTAGAGTGTTCTGTGTGTCTCTCTCATTGTTGATTGTTAAGCTAACAAAAAAAACCCCTGAAAACAAACAAACAAAAACAACAACAACAAAAAAAGAAAAAAAAAACCACCAAAAAACACTTCAGCTATTTATTCTATTCAGTCAAGCCCCCAGTGGTGAAGTAGTGAGGTTATCTAAATATGTGACCTGCGAGACAGCAGTCATGGCATAATATCCTCAAGGCTGCCCTCACCAATACATGCCTTCAATGGATAGCAGTACACTCACCATGCTTGGCTAGACCCATCAAGAGATACCAAGGTGAAAAAACACACTGGTTTGCAATATCCTTGAAAAGAGCAAGCATTTCTCTTTGTTGTAGGAGAAAAACATTAAAGCTGCACAAATAAACTCATTACAGACAGCAATATGAAAGAATGTAGAAGTAGTGTATGTCAGTCAAAGCTCAGAGATTCAGTTATGTAGTAAAATGTTTCTGTAGTTGGCAGCACTGTAACAGGAACAGTGCTGTCAGAGTTGAACCTAGTATTTTCAAGAGCCTTTTAGAAGAGGTCAATGAAAAAGGAAAAAAAAGTTAAAAGCGTGCTTCTGTTTGTGGAGGAAACCATCCATCATTTGCACTGCAAAATTCTTAGGTAATCTTTTTAGAAAGACACAAACACAGCTGTGTTTATGGTTTCAGATACATACTTCTATTCATCTGAATATAACAGGAGTAGGTAATCTTACAAATTAATTAATTAAATGTGTTCTGTAGGAATCTGCTGTCTCATGATACATTTTTATATCCTGGGTAGAAACAAAAGAATGCAGACATGAGTATAAAACCTTGCTTATTATTCAAAATATTCTTTTCTCTGGATTCCTAGGTAACTAATGCAAAAATACATCAGAAGCATCCTAGTGAAAAGAATTTCTAATGCATCCTAAGTCTAAACATTACCAGCATTTTGAGAGATATTTCCAAATGTCAGAGAGCAAATTACATTTGCTATCAAGCCAAAGTATTTCAGTGTGGAAGCCTCACATTTGGTTCCTATAAATAGAACAGTATTTTAAGAAAGAAACACTACTGATATTTTATATGGTCTCCCCTGGAGTTTCAGGAATTCAGCTTGAATTTCTCATCATGTTTTCAATATAGCTCTTATAGATTTATAGTTTTCCAATTATCTATATGGCCGTAGAATGTGCTCTTGATTTCATTTAGATAACTTCATTATTTACTGATGTTTCCATTTATGGTCTTCTATAGTACTTCTAAATGTGTCAGGCTAAGCAAATTCCAGTGTTATCTTATAATTAAACACTAATTCAAACACAAAGGTATTATTGTTCATCTCAAACCATAGCGTCATCTTTTCTAGCTTACATGAACAAGTCTGCATAAGTTAAAATGCTTACTAGGCAAGAATTAGAGATGGCAACATATTTAGTATCATGCTCATCTGAAGTATGTTTTAACCTTAAAAAGCATCCAAAGTTTTTCATATTTTATGCCTTAAAACATTTAGGCCATCTTTTCAGAGTGAAAGAAGCTCTTTTTAAAGAGAATGCTGAGACTCAAGTGATTGCTTGTAGCTGTGCCTCCCTTACTTCAACAGTGTTCTGCAGCAACAGTAGTAGCCAAGGGTGAATTTCTTTCAGCTGACTGAGAATTTTAGCACCTATATACTACTGGTTGAACTAGATTGTCTGAAAGGTCCCTTCCAACCTAGATAATTCTATAATTCTATGATTCTATAAACCGTTCCTTGCAAATTCTAAGGACAGGTGGCTAAAATGGATACCTTGAGAGAAATTCATCTTCTCCCTCAAGTGGCTCTACAAAGAATCTAGATGATTAGCTTAGATCAAACATCTAGAGGGTTTATAAAGTATTGGATCTGATGAAAGGCACCCTACACAAGCAGCTTCATCTTCTATGGTAACAGAAAAGCCTGCGGGTCTCCAAGGTGATCAAACCGTGGAGAGATGTTAACTTACATTAATACTATTAGCAGTATTACAGAGCCATGCAATGACAAAAGCAGAATTACTGCAGCCAGGGAGTAAGGCAGAATTAAGTAAGAATTACTACCCCAGGGAGAAGGGGCAGAAGAAGGAAAGAAATCCTCCCCTTAACTTCGCTAGTCTGAAGAATACCTTACATTCTATAAAACGAAGAACATTAAGCTATTAGACAGAAATAAAGTTTTTTGTTCATCTGTTGTTCAGACCTTGGAGTATTAAAAATGGCAGCATACAAAAGATCTTTTTCTATGGCTAAAGTTACCACATCTTCTCCTGTCTCCTGTGATACAATAAGCATTAGTTAACTATAGCAAATGGGCAATGAATGCTTAGCGTTCTGCTACTCTCCACTTTGGAAATTAGTTGGCCATGTACACATTGTAAATCTTAGGAGGTTTCTCTGCTAGACAAAGTACCATGCATCATAACATTTTCTGTTATTTGTCATCCAGACCTCACACTTAACCAGAGCACATTACTACTCCATTGTGATCTTTCCATGATGCTCCTGAAAACTACCCTCCTCTTAAACTCTGTTTAAAAGGAGATCTTGCTAGGGCTGTACCCAGACTTGTCAAGTCACAAGCATTTCTGTGTCTACTAGTGTAACACACTCATCATTGTCACCTGTTAAAGCCACTGGTCTAAATGAGTCAAGTAGTGACAGCCCACGACATGAGCAAGACACCCAAAAAGAGAGCCATCAGAAGGAGCAGTTTCTGCCACATAATTGCTTTAAATTCATACAACCATATATAATGGCAATCTAGTCCTGGTTTTATGGCTTATCGGAGTTTGATTTGATCCATTATGTATTCTACTACAAAATAGACTTCCTACCATGGAAAGAAAACCTAGGACCACTGGTATGTGGATGATCTTCTACAGATAGAACCAGCAACCAGCACAATGTGAAGTTTTCTAAATGTTTATGATTACCTGTTATAACAAACTCTAGAGGAAAAATGTTGTGAAGCTGTCAGCCAGGAGAAGAATCCCATACTTGTGAGGGTATTCTGACAACAGTGAGGGCAACAGAACTATAGGTGGAGGTCTAACATGATCTGTGGATCCTCTGGCTACCCACTACACACAGACAGGTAAGCACCACTTCAGGAACCTTCTCAGAAAATGCACTAACTGCACTGCTGGAGTGATGTTAGTTCGGGGAGTGGCAAGGTGGGCTTCAGATTACTCAAGAGGTGACAAAAACAGGCTGAAAAGGGAAATTTGGCAAAGAAAAGTGTCAAAAAGAGGAAAGCAGGAGAGGGAAGTAAAAGCCCAAATATTAGGAATATTGTGTTTGAGGGGAAGGATAAGCAGTTGAAGAATTTGAGGAAAGATAGAGTTCTGTCTTTGCCCCATTTATTTTTACCAGAGAAACAGTTGCACTGCATCATCTCTATTTGAAGCAAATGCAATTATCATCATGAATCCAGAAGCAATTACTGCTGACTTGGAACTAGTTCAGACTTAACACCCTTCCTCTGCCATCTCAGGCTCCCATTTGTTTGTGAGCTGTTAACAGTACCTGCCATATTACTGGATTTTACTGCTTGCTGACCACAAAGTTACTATGAAGAACACTAGAGATCAATACATTGTTACAGCTTGCACTCCTTAAAATGTCCTCTGATCTCCTTGAGACACTCAAAATCCTAAAAAGTGTTCTGCAAAGAAAAAGCACTCTCGTTACTGCTTGATTGATGTGAATCAAATTATTTGACCAATATCTTAAAAATACTAATACAATGAGGAGAAGCCAAATATGCCACCCTTATTGGGTAATATTACTTCCTGATCTTAATGACATTCACTAGTTGGTCAACTCTGAGGGTTTAAAAATAAAAGATATTTTGAGTATCTTCATTCTCGGATACAGCTTCTCTGGACACTTTTATTTTTATGCTATTTAAACAGTACAAAATCTCCTATTTTTAGAAGTTTATTAAAGCTAATATTGAGCCTCTGGTGCATTTATACAGGCTGCTTATGACCTGGCAACACCTGCAGAGCACTAGTATAATGACAAGTGTTTAAATAAAAAAAACCTGAGATTGTTTCTCTTTTACATCCTTTTGTTGTATTCACAATCCTCCTTCAGACGAAAGACTCAGACCTTTTCCTATTCAGCTAGATCCTGCATCATTGATTCAGTTTTCACTTTGATGAGACTCTCATCTGGCTCAGTAGGACTTGTTAAGTAATGGCCTCAACCTCAGTGCAGTCTCTATGGAATACCAAGCTTTCTTATGCAGGGTTGTGCAGAACCTGCTGTAATCACTTTGAGAAATCATTTATACCACACTGTGTTCACAAGGCCTGCAGTGTTTCAAAGGGGTATTAGAAGGCCAAGAATTACACAAGAGAAAAAAAAAATTGAATTGACTTCTTTTTATCCAACTAAAGTTACGGTAAGTATATATCTGTGCTAAAATCTTACAGTGGATTTGGTATTTGGGCCTGAGAAATAAAAACAAAAAAGAACATTTGGAGTTTAACTTAACCTCTATTAAGTCATATAAGAGAATTTCATGTCTGTTATGGCATTCCTGACCCACCTAGTTAACCATTCAAGTTGCTATGACTTAGTCAGCATTGGTAAGCCAAGCACCACTGAACTCCCACATACACTTGTATGTACAGGTTTTTTTCCTTCTGATTCCATATTAAGGCAGGACTCAAGTGCAAATCAATTCTCAGCCCCTTGGTCTTGGTATCTGTAGAAAGGGTCCAAGGAAATTGAGCTGGAGAGGAGCCACAAAATGAAGAAAACATTGATTTGAGGTATTTCTGCCACTTCTTCTAGGTACAGCCAGTATTCAGCTGCGGAGAGGACTAGGTCTTCAGAGAAGGACATAAAATAATCTGTTCTGAACAGTCATATGCCTGGCAGATTTCTCCTCTACTAGAGACACATTCACTCACATACACACAAGCAGCCTTAAAATGCAAACCTGAGAACAGAAATGCATCTAGTCTTACATTTTCTTTGGTTCAATGCAACTAAATTGAAGCGCAGTCTCTTTGATAGCCTTCTCTGACATATTTTCAGGGTACAAACACTTTCTGTTGTCCCTTGATGGAAATGAGCCTGTGCAACTATGAGGTCTTTAGGCTACGAGGACAATAGCTTGTTTCCTACCTTCCCTAGTACTCTGTCCTCCTCCACATTGATTCATCCTCACTCTAGGTTTACAATTCACTCTTCCAGGATGAACAACTGCTAACAGGAGATAGACTCACAGAACTAAAATACTGTCTCCCTTGAAAACCAACAGAGAAAAATACATGCTTGTAGGTTGTAACTGGTCTTATTCTAAATTAGATGCCTATTTTTGAACAAATTATGTCTAATCCCATACTTATTTCTCTATTGTTTAATACTGCTACTAATTCAGAGGTAGCTGTCAGAAGTTAAATAAGACAAAATCTAACTGAAGTTTTCCACAAAAATTTCTCCCCAGCTTTATTGTCATAGCTAAAAGGGAACTCTAGGCAAAGCGAAAAAAACACACATACTTTCCAAATTATTCTTGAGCACAGGGTCTTCAGAGGCCCTCCAAGATGTCTGTTGTTCATACTCTTGTCCTCTCCAGAGAGGCATCTAGCTGTTATTTCTATAAATTAGGTCATTTCTTGTTCAGTCAATTGCCTTTCTCCTTATCTAGTCAGCCTGATAAGTTGTATTTTTCTTTTAAATGACACGCTCCTCTCTCATGTCCTAAGCCCATGATCAGTAGTTCCTTCATTATTTCATGACTTTTGCATCTAGAACACAGTCTTCTCTCTTCTATTTCTGGAAATGCCATTATTCTCAGCTTCAGCCTTACCCAGAGAACTAAAAATCCAGTACTCCTTTCTTCTTATCCCTTCCCATCCCTCTACTCTTTTCTCACATGAACAGGAGTTCCCTTTGTTAAAAGACTTTCATTAGAACCAGAGTCTCAGTTTTAAGCAAGTGGTAAATATGCCTCTACCTTCAGTTGTTTGATAATGTAAACAGATGAGTGCAGACTGATGTTATTAAATACCTCATGCAGATCAACTCCCATGTAAACTGTGGGCCGCTGTGTCTAATTTGCACAAAATATTGCACTTTTTCTCCCAAAGTCTTAACAGGTGGTTTACATGAAGATAGCCATCAAAGCATTCAAATTTACAAGCACTTGTTTGAATCCCTTATTCTTTAGAATTATACTCAGACATGAGCATGATAGTAAAAAAAAAAAAGTGATTTTCAGACATACACATTCCCACAGACTGAGTATTTTGAGTGAAAGAGCTGAAGTTGTTTTCTTCCCTGGAAAGGGACAATTTTACCAATACAATTTCAGAAGTACAGACAGCATAGATCAATTTGTGATCAACTGGAATTATCTTTACATGATCAGAAGAAGATTTCTAAAGAAAATAAACAAGTTCCTGCCTCCAACACTTCCACCCACAGAGCAGTGTGTTCTGCTGCACATGATTAGGGCAAGAGCTGAAAAAATAAAACACACTTGAAAAAGTGATGTGGGACAAACTACTAGTCCAATTTTGATTACAAGTTTTATTCAACACTGAATGCTACAGCAAAGATGTAATAAATCATCTGAAAGAAATTAAGTTCCCAGAGCCGTCATGCTGAAGCATATTAAGTTAGATGTGATTCTAACAAATCTTTGATACTGTATATCAACTTATTCTAACATTGCATTTTCCAACCTGTTATATTTAGGTCTGGTTTCTTGGAAGCAAATTGTGGGTGGGAATATGAGTTTCTTTTCATATAATCCTGAAACAACATGGTATGTATCTGCAATAACTAAAAAAAAAAAAAACCCACACCAACTAAACAAAACATTAATTAAAAAATATTGTTATAAAAAATCCAAACCAAATCAAGCTCTATTTAATGTAACCAGTCAACAACCATGTATGTTACCAGACCAGGTCTTCAGCTAAATGCCCAGTCTTTGTGTATTGTTCTACTATCGACATTGATCAATGAATTATGGCCAAATGTTAGTTTTTACATTTTTTTAGTTGCCTTTATCACTGGTAAATTAAAGGATGGAAAGGAAAAAAAAAAAAAAAAAGGGAAGAAAGAAGCATTAGGCTAACACTAGAGACACCAGAGTACTTATGGATATAAAACACTCAAAAAGTTTGTAATATATTACCTGCAAATATTGTTGCTCTTGTTCCTCCACTATTGACAGATTGTGGACTCCACCATAATCTGACTTGATTTGACTAGTACTACAAAAACTGTACCCATTCTACATTCCTACATCCACTATGTCAAATGCATTCTTACTTTCTGGATAACACATGGTAACTACTAAACGACAATGTAAGGAACTAAACCAGATAACTGTTGTAGCCTAAACATCCAATGTACAAGATGCCATAAGGCATTTTATTATTAAAATCTTGGCACAGACAAAACTTCATAAGAACTTTTCCAGAAAATTCATTGTCATCATTCATACAAATAAGAATGATAAATAGATATTACTGAAAAATACCAATGGCAGGCTCAAACTTCTTTCCAGGAGAGATAATATATTATGTTTTATAATTGTGAATAAAGAAGGATTTAGGAAGATAGAAAAGCATCTTACTAGGCTAACTGCGGAGCTTGTTAAGAGATATATATTTTCCCATATCCCAGTCTGCTATTTTCCGAGACACTGTGGCAAAGGAGCAAGGCAGACTCATGGCTCAGCTCCAACAGCAAGATCAATCAAACTCGGTTCAGAATCTGGGAGTATGACCCTAGTACATAAATTAGAATTGCTTTAAATATATTTTCCTCGGGGTTGGGAAAGGCAGGCCAGAAAGGAAATCTATTCATATCTCAAACATTATATTTCTAATTTATTACCTGGATATAG
This sequence comes from Scolopax mira, assembly GCA_004320125.1. NCBI lineage: Eukaryota > Metazoa > Chordata > Aves > Charadriiformes > Scolopacidae > Scolopax > Scolopax mira. Next base: position 61,477 of record BJBW01002521.1, read on the forward strand.
TTTTCAACAGCCAGACTAAATTTTACATTAGCATTTGTTTGAGGTTGTCAATTCAGGAACACATTTTAAAAGAAGCATTAACTATTCAGACTATTTCTATTTATAAGTGAAAGAATGCTTTCAAATAGCTTTTGTCATGAAGAAAAAAACTGAAGAGATATTTTGTAAGCCCACAAGCTGTAGGCAGTTAGCTCTTAATATATGCTGTTCCTCCGGGAATTCAGGGGCTGAGGAGGAGAGGTAAAGAATGTGAAATGGTTTAGGTCTTTTGCTTGGAGAAAGCTTCTGAACAGGGAGGTCACTAACTACTTTTCACTGAATGTTTAAGAAGACACATTAGAATTCTATTCTGTTCACGGTATTATTATACACGATGGGATTTCCCATCTCAGCACACAATTTTATTACTATTTATATGGTCATACTGTAACATTTAACTGAATAATACATATTCATATTCTGACAGAATATGCTTGGATTTACAACAGTTTATGCATAGCCTGCAATTTCTGGCAATATGGAAAAGAACACATTCTGGCAAGAGAGTGCTCTCTTCCAGTTTCATTTTTATTAGCAAAGATCATAAAACATCCTGCTCATTAAAATATGAATAACTTCCACTGGGAGTGCACTTTTTCTAAAAGTGTTTTCCTACAGCTGGTGGCAAGATAGATCTGCTGGCTAACCAGAGCTCTATTAGGGCATTATGAAATCCACAATGCAGCACCAAGACAGTTGCATAATCAGAGCAACAATTATCAACTCCGCTAAAAAATGGCAAGGGCTTAAGCATGTAACTGAGTAGCATGTAACAAAAAAAAAGAATCCATCATTGTCAGTCTGAGGTCCCAAATGAAACTTTTATGCATTATATTATTGCTTTCATTGCAAGGAGGCTAAGAATAGATCCATGACAAAGCCAGCACCATATAAAATGAGATATAAATCACAGGTACTAGAAATGCCATCGTTAACTCTAGCACAAGAGTCCAATATGGACTACCGAGCCATTAGTTCTCAGTGTTGTTCCAGTGCTCCTCAAGCCAAGGAAGCACTGTGACAGATGTCTAGTCTAAGGGTTCTGCAGTACCTCTATGCCAGAGCCATGAGTGCACTCACAGACTTTACTTCCCCTGATCAGCCTCCCCTAGGAGCCCCTGTCTGTGACCTCTGCCCACCTGCCCGTGGCAGCCTGGCAGGAATGTGGGTATCCAGTTGTGCCACAGTGATGCCATCCATCTGCCATGGATCTCATCCGTCCTGACCCTGACCTGCAGATTTACATCCTGAGCTGGCCTGGGTGCAGCCCCATCACTGCTGAAATTTCAGGCAATCGCCTGGTTTCAAGTTTGTCTGTTACCTTAAGCCAGCCCAGCTACCTCAGTCCTGCAGACGACCCAGGGAGTAACTGCTTACAGGGATGATTTGACTGATTGCTACACGACTTCTCTGCGTGGGACGTTCATACAGCTCTGGAGATTTCCTTCAGACAGCTCCTGCTGTGTCTATTGAGCAATTTGCACATTCAAATATGTTGATTAACAACCTCAGTAGAGAGCCTGGCTTTTTCCCTCCAAAGACTCCTCTAAGTTGTTCATGCTGTAAAATGGATTACATGGTACACAGGTAAGACATTTGCAAATGGTAATTTGAAAGTGTGTTTCGTATGTAGTTAAAATAATGAACATCAATGAATTATGCATGCTCTGGGTGGTCACTGAGGGCCACAGCCAGAGTGGCACAGAGCAGTGGCTCAGGGAGTCTCATTTGATCCAGCTGAAGATGCTGCTTCAAGTACCTGCAATGGAGCCTCCCTTCACCGTCTGGACAGTGACTAACTGTCCTGTTCAATAGATTTCACTTCTCATGAGAGCATTACTCTGTATTAAGATTCAAGTAAATTAGTTTGTCTTTCTAAAAAAAAAAACAGTCCATGACTCTCTTTGCAACAACTGCATGAAGAACCAAGTAAATATTTTGATCTGGAATTGCATGTTGGAAGAACGTTCATTTGTATAGACATAGCAGCACTTCTATATATTCATTAGTTTATTATACTGGCTTCTTCAGTACTTTGGCTATTTCAGTTATTCAAACAAAATGTGTGAAAGTAGATATAAATTAAAATTTCTGTCCTGCTACCAAAGCATAGGACACAAGAAACACACAGTGTGACACCCCCACTCCTGTTTGCAGCAAAATTTCAGCCAGCTGTGGTTCACTGGCTGAACAGAACACAAAAGTTCAGAACACAAAGTTCCACAGAACACAAAAAGAAATATTCAAAAAACTTTGTAGGATGTAACATTTAGGTGTAAACTCTCCACAAATTCAACTAAAAGAACAAAGGAAAATTCAAATTTCTGTTTATAGAAAATCTGTCAATTGAACCCCATTGCCCATAATGGTAACATATAATGATTTTTTTTTTTTAAGTCTTATGTATTAAAGGAGCACTACTGGCCTCAGAAGTGGGGGAAACAAATTGGCATTTTTATACCACATTGAAATTTTTTACAATAAAAATCCTTAGAGAAAAACATTAAATCGAAAACTTAATTCATTATCTAACATTGTGATTTAGATATATCTATATTGCAAAGTCTTCGAAGAAGTATTAAAGAAAATCGTGTTATCTAAAACCTTACTGAAGGAGTATGAACATTCTTAAAAATCTGTCTAGTTTTTAATAAAATGTAGGTTTTCCTGGAAGCAGATTAAAGAGTCTGCTCAAAGTACTTCTATGAGCAGATGACTGTAGACCTACTTTATTAAACCAGATAGACTGAGGGATTAAAGCTGAATGCCATATTTTTACTGGAAACAACCTAAAGTTAAGACCCTTTTTACATCATACTGAACATTTTCACACTGTAAATCTAGAAATAAATAATGGAGCCGTACAAGCAAACACTGGGGAACAGAAAATTGATTGAAGGCATTATTCTAATTTGGAGATTCTGTGATTGGTTTTGTTACCTGGAATGATGGAATTGGGTAATCAAATTTAGTCCTATGTTGTGGCTTGTGACAATGTATAATCCCTTAACAAGCTCCCTCTTGAAACCCACTTACCTCTCATTAAGGAGTACCATTTTGGTTTCAGAGTTCTGACAGTTAGAAACATTATTTTCATCCTGCAATGAATCACTGCATATCTTTAACTGAACATTTGTATTAATTTTGTCCTTTGAACTTCTTCGTCCCTGTTATTTAGCCCCGTAAGAGTATAATAGGCAATTGAGTATCAATTTACTGAACAAGTCAAACTTGCTTATATTGTTCAGCTGTACTGTTCCAATGGAGTTGCACTAGGTTAAACCTTCAGAATATAAATCTCCAGATCATGTTCCCTGCCTCTTCAAACAAGGTGGCATAACCATATATCAGCTCATTTCCTCTCCCAGTTCTGCCAACATTATATTAAAGCATTCTTCTACTGGAGGGTTGTTGACAGAAACAGGTTAGATAGATAACACATAAGCATCATATGTACAGATCTGAACCCAGCTCAATTGCAGCCAAAATGTCTTGTCTAGCAACAGCTTTTGTGTGGGTTTTTTCCTAGAAACTAAAATCTCCACCTTCCTTATGATTTCTTCTCTGCATCTCTTCATCTTCAAGTAATCTGTCTTAAAGAATTTCCACTGAAGTCTCGTCCCACCTTGTACAGTATCACTAGCCCTACCTGCTGGTGGTCAGATTTGCAATTTTATGCACCAGGTAGAGAGTAATTAGTCCCTTGACCTGGCTACACATTCCTACTTCACAGTTATTACCTTTATTCTTTCATTCCTCTCAGCTATTCTTCCTTTGAACAGCCTCCTCATTCAATAGAGCAGGTACTCATTTAGCATCAGAGTATACCCCATTGCCAGTGAACAACATCCCCAGTTGTCCATATTCTGATTGTACTTGGCAGCTAAAGTACTCGGAGTTTTAATGTTCTTTGGACAGTGTTTTACCTTTTGAATGGCTTTATCCTTAGACTCTTTATCCTTAGACTCTTGATAAATGGTCTGGCTTTTCAATGAGTAATCCACTTTCCTTTCTTAACATGTTTTTCGCTGACCCTAATTCCATTTTACCTAAATCTGTATCCCTCTCCTTCCTTATCCCTTTCACTTCCATCCCACTACTCCTTTTTCTTGGGATGAAAGTCAGCTTTAGAACTTTGGAATAAGTACAAGCCTCTTTAACATGGAATTTCTTGAGCTGTACAATCAACTTGAGTTCTTTAAATAATTCCCTTAAATTTCTCAAAATCTTATTTTTAAAATATATCAGCTAGAAGGAAAATCAAAACAGGTCTGCAGTGAAAGTTGAACCAATGTTCAACCCCTTAATCTAACAGGGTGATTTCTTTTCTTAATAATTTTTTCAGTACTTACAAAACCAAACATTACAGGTTTTTGACACAGTAATTATTTAGTAAAGAATTCAGACTGCTATCAAATCTCAGAATAATGAACTTTAGGCTTTATAACCTTCACACATTTGCTGAGAAAATGACAAGCCCAAAAGTAATCAGATTTTTGCAGTAAAAAACTAAAATCCTTTTAAACTAATAACTTAATTATGCAGTACAGACAGAAAGAGTAAAGAGTCATATCAGATAGGATGTGCTACATTGATAAGAAGGTAGTGCAAAAAACGGTTGACTACAGACAACATGAAAATAAGAATCTAAAAAAGAAAATAAATCTTTAAAATATTATTTTGATGAACATTGATAGTAAAATTACTTAAACAAGCAGAAATCTTACCTAATTTATCAAAATTGGTAACTGAGTTTCAAGAAAACAACCACATGATTGTATCATCTTCTACATACATAAACTAAAAATAATATTAAACAATAATTTAGCACTCGAGTTATTTCTTCAAGCAATTGGCTATATTATTTTATACCAAATACTATATTTAAACCTAACAAAAAATTTTCAGTAAGTTTTCCATTAAGAGTTATGGGAAATTTTAACTTCACACATTGATACCATTCCTAAAAAAAATTCTATATAATAGAATTTTATTATTAATAAACAATATATTAAAATATTAATAAATTTTATAAATAAATTTATAAATTTATAATAAGTAATAAAATTGTAATAATTTTATAATTAATAAATTATAATTAAACCCAGTCCTAGGAACATATAGGATATCCTATATAGGGAGTGCCTTTAAAAACAAAGCAAAAGAAAATAAATATCAAAAACCTCAAAACCAACTTTACGCAAAGGGAAATTGGAACCAAGTCTGTTCCATCCCTAATATGAATCAGTTATGGAGCTACCCCATAGGCAACCAACAAAGCTATTACAACATGATCTATCTTCCCTTAATAGAGCATAACAACTGGCACTCATGTTCTAGACAACTGCTATCTCTCACTTCTGTAAAACATCTGTTTTCACAAGCTCCTGTGCTGTTGGACGCTGTTCTGAAGAGAATGATGCCAGTCAGTGTGCCTCCTACTGAAAGGTAGGGAGGTTTCATCATAAAAGTTCTAGTGGATCAAGCACCTTTGAATCATCTAGCCCATTGCCAGCTTTAGCACTGGAAGGATTCACATATCACTCAATCTCCTTTAACCCCAGCTGGAAACTAAGCACTACCCAACCACTTGCTTGCTCCCCCCAGTTTGGATAGGTGAGATGATCAGAAGAGCAAAAGTGAGGAAGAACTTATAGGTTGAGATAAAGACAGTTTAACAGATAGAGCAAAAGCTGCACATGCAAGCAAAGCAGAACAATGAATTTTCTGCTTCCCATAGGCAGGCAGGTGTTCATCCACCTCCAGGAAAGCAGGTCTCCACCACACATAACAGTTACTTCAGAAGACAAATGTTATCCCTCCAAATGTCCCCCACTTCCTTCTTCTTCCCCCAGCTTTATATACTGAGCATGATGTCGTATGGCATGGAATATCCCTTTGGTTAGCTGGGGTCAGGTGTCCTGGCTGTGACCCCTCCCAACTTTTTGTACCCTCCCAGCTTACTTGCTGGTGGGGTGGTGTAAGAAGCAGAAAAGGCCTTGACTCTGTGTAATCCCTGCTCAGCAACAGCTAAAACACCCCTGTGTTATCAGCACTGCTTCCAGCACAAATCCAAACATAGCCTCAGAGTAGCTACTATGAAGAAAATTAACTCAATTTTAACAAAGAGTTTTCTCAGTAAACTGATACAGTTCTATGACAGTTCTACCTGCTGTTGCAGAAGGAAAAATCTCTCTCATATTTTTTTTGGTCTTTATTGCTTGGCTCAGCTTCTGTTTTGATAGTTTCTCCTCCTCTGTTTCCAATATATCTATTTCTTTGTCCACTTTGTTTCTTCTTCAACTTGGTCATCATGATCATGTATTTTCACACATTACACTTCCAGTCCAAAAATCTGACTCTTACATTCTCTTCTTTTGTAGACAGCTGCAAATATTTGAGTGGTACTCAAAACTTTCACTCCTTTTTCATCCTACCCTATAAACCATAGCAATTTTATGCCTTCATCCTCCTCTTTCTTGGGAAGGGGTGGGGGAAGCTTTGTGGAAAACAGAAAGCTTTCATCAGATATAAGTACAAGTATGTCCCACAGTTTTGGTATCCAAAAATTTAAGACAACCTTCTTCAAACAAAGCATCCAAAATAAATTACTTAATCTGCTGACTTCTCTCATTTTGGCTTGTCAGTTTAAGCCAATTTCTTTTCCCTACTAGCCAAAGTAACTTACCATCATAATTTTTCTGCTAGCATGCTAAAGATCAAAGTGCTTATTCCACATTAGAATATACAGGATCCCATTAGGACCATATTTATTGGGATTGGATATTGAAAATACGTACTGCTGCTCAGATCAATTTAGGGTGAATAAAGTTTTGGCAGTCAATGGATCAATCTATTTAACTGCTAAAGTACATAATATCCTAACCTGTTGGCATGCAGCATATTAAAATAGCTATAAATATTCTTCTTTTCTACAGAAAAGCATTTCTGCAACACTTTCTGTGGATTTCCCAGACAACAATACAGGAAAAAGCAATTAGCATGAGCCTATAATGTCCCTGGGACAGCCCTGTTGCCTGCACAGTACTAGGCACTGGCATTTTATGTTTCCATGACATTTTCAGGATGTACTAGATCAGATTTGGGTAAATAGACAGGAAACAAGTTTGTCACAAACTCCTTCTGTTGTCTTTACTCACCTATCAGGAAAAGAAAGAAAAAGTAAAAAGAACTATTAATTGATCAAAATTGTTTAATGAGCCTGGAATACAAGCAAAATGGTCCAAATCCCTTCCCAGTGCTCTCTTCCCAACTCTGCAACATGATTTGGTGTGGTAAATTTTAAACTAAATTGAACATCCTCACATTTCCTCTACACTCAGCTCAAGATTATAGTGAAAAGCTTTCAGAAATTAATACTTGGATTTGCAAATCATCAGTCCAAGCAGAAATACTACAGCTTTAGCAAATTTATGTTAGCTACTTCATGATAGTTTCATGTTTTATAGATTACCTCTCAGTTTTCGGAACTCTGATGAACATGAGCTAATATTAAAGGATGCCAAACTTAAGTTGCCAAAACATCACTGCTATACTTGCAAACTAACTTGCAAACTTTAAAGTCTGTTTAGATGAGAATCAAAACTCAGAAATCCATTTAAAATAAAAAAAAAAAAGGATTTCAGCTTTTAACATCTTGTAGCCTCTTATCTACCCTACTCTTGTTTCTACCCTGATAATTTAATGAAATTTCTTTTATATAGTTCATAGTAATATTTATTAGACTTGCAGATTTTTATAAAGCTACGCAAGAAGCAAGACCAATTTTTTCACACAAATACAGATAAGGCAACTTTAAAATAAATTCCTTTAAGAAAAGCAAAGTAATATTAAGCAAGGACAGACTCAAGCAATGGAAATTGCAAAAATTAAATGCAGCTGAGAAAAATCTGCATAAAGTAGCTGAACAGACCTTTAAAATAATACCAGTAGATTTCCAGTGAGTTTTAAAAGCCTCTCTTTTGGCTAGTTTGAAGAATTGTAGATACAGTTCATTAGGCTTTGTCAGCCTTTCATGTTATTCTTGTATACTTAAAATCCGCATCTTTATGCCTTACCCTCAAATTAATCTACTGTCTTTTTAAAAATTCCTTCCGTCATTGCATGGTAATGAGTTAGATCTCCATGAGCTATCAAGGATTACTTGGAATCATCATGTGCAAAACAAGGAAACAGGAGACAATTTTGCCAAATTCAATCATTCTAATTTGAATAATACTCTATTCAACATTCCTTAGTAACGAAACCTGGTCCTCTGTTATTTCATTATCTTGAATGTCACAGTTGACGCTTTAAAAACATATTAGCTTTTCTAGCTTGATCCTAAGATCTTTATAAAGCTATTAATATTTGGCAGTTAAACCCCAATGACTTTATCTAATAGGCCATCTTGCCACGACCTTTCTGAGACTGTGGTACTGTTAAAAAAATAGCTATATTCAGCTGAAAACTCGGGAGCAGAAAGAACAAGGATCATGAACAGCTTCTATCAAGCAACATGCCATATTTAGCTTATGTTGGCTTATTATTTCTGATTACTTTTAACAAAATTATGACCTTCACAGTTTAACAGAATGCAGTGGTGAAACTTCAGACAGAAGCCAACTAACTTTGGCAAATGCATTTGGAAAAATAAAAGTGCTATGAGTTGGTAGGAAAAAGTATGAAACATAATTTTATTAAACATTTTATTGTTTATTTATTAAAAATACATATATTTTTATATTTTTATATATAATAATATATATATTAAATATATAAAATTATAAAAATAATCCCATAGTACTTGCAGCTAAGCTGTTCCAAGAAACTAGAGGAAGTGTAAGAACACTAATATCACATGCTGCTGTTTTTCTTATTAATTCAACAACAAGAGAAATGTAATTAACAGAACTGATTTCCTACTTTCTTGACCATACTATTATTAATGGTGAAAAAAGTAAATGTGAGATGGATGCAAGAGTCACTTCCAAATAAGATTTTCTTCTTGCACAAGTTCAAATAAAAAATTATCCAAAAGGTAAAGTCAAATAAGAATTAACTCCAATAAATTCCTAGGTGAATAAGAAGAATTCAGAGCAGGTCGAGTAACCATCTCTCTTTCCCTTCTACTTCCTCTAATCGTTTACTGAATTAGTTTGGCAGTCTTTCCACTAGGACAACTCAGTTTCCTTCAAAGAGGTCTCAAAACTTCAAAATAGGTTTGACTCCACAGAAATAGGTAGACCTCCATCACCTCTTTGGAACCCATGATAAATTTTTGAAGAGCAGTTTAAAAATTCAAAAAGGAAACAGAGGCTTTGTTTATTTTTTATTTTGTAATGTAATTACTTTGCAATGTTCCAATGAATTCAAATGACAAATCACATGGTGATTTCTGGAAAGAAATCTTTAATGAGATCTCTCATCATCTATCTCATGATAATTAATTACAAAACATAGTCATAGCTTTAACTGAAAACAAGCCTTTTCAAATAAGAACATTTGTAACAATGAGTAATGGAGCTGTTTGCTATAGGTAAGGTACAATTTGATGAGTACTTTTTTCAGATCCTGAGCACAATATAAGCATATTGCCAAGCTGAAGCCCCCTTGATCTGGAAACATCCTTCTATCCCTACAATAGATTGAAGCTGCCATATTCCTCAGATCCCTTCCTCTCCATGCACCCGTGTCTCACTTGAAGACCAAAGCACACTGAGGTTTCCTTCCAGACTGAATTCACAACATGATCAAGGTGTGCAACTGGAACCAGAAAGCATATGGGAGATTGGTTTAGAAATGTCTTAATATACTTAGTATCACTGAGCAGCTGGTAAAAGCAAGAAAATGGGAGACTGTCACATACCTACTACCTGCAAGGTAAGTGATAATAAGTGACAAAGAATGCTGGGGTCTTTTCCCTCGATCTCCCCCTTCCCAGTTTCAGAAGGATCTTGAGGCAGCCTGTTGTAATGAAACTTCTGAGCCCTGGCGTACACACCTCTAAAATACAAGGAATAATGCTAATAATCTCATGGAGGATTGCTGTGAGCCTTAACATAGGTACCTAACTGCATTATGATTATTTTTTTTTATGAAAAGTGGAAAAAAAATTGAAAATTACATAGCCACACTGTGAAACACTTCTGGTTTGCTAAAGCAGGTACTTCACAATGCTTTTAACAAGTTTATCAAGGAGTTTGTGGGCTGTATCTTGCCCCAGTTTGCTACTATCAAACACACCTTTAGGACACTTCGCTAACACTCTTTTGATGATCACAAAGCCATAGTTAACGTCAAGAATAAAGTACTGAATTGCCTAATTAAAGCAAATACACATGCACATACATACGCACTTTGTTCAACTATAATAATTCTTTGTGAAAGCTTAAAATAGCTCTGTGATTAATATGACCAATCTATTAGTAAAAGCTGAACCCCAGGAAATAAAAAACAACTTAGTTTTTAAGGAAGTGAAAAAATACTGCAAAAGGAAAGAGCAGCTCTCTATGTTTAAACATCAGCAGTGTTATTAAACCTCCAACAGCTGTTGCCAGCTTAAATCCCATGGAAACAAATTGATGATATCTACATTTCTATATTTTTCTGGTGATAAACTGGCAGACCCTGAGAGATAACCTGCTGTAGCTGGACTCACACATATGTGGAATAAGTTCTGCAGATATTAGGATTTCCTTGGCTTCAAATGGTTGCCTTGGACACAAAGAGACACAGACTTAAAAATAGAGCAGTCTCTACATGTAGATTAGATAGTCAGCATTCTTTGAGCCAGCAACTGAAGATAAATCAAAGCTCAGAAAGGCTGAGAAGAAGCTTCCTTGCTTTTCTGTCTGATTGCTAAATGAAATCAATTGGAGTTGAAAGAATATTGCAATTACGGACAGCTACACAAGTATTTCCCCAATGGGAAAGTATTCTTTCATCTATAGATTAGTTCAACCAGCAAAGGTATTACACAGTTAACATTTCAACTTATGAGGCAAGATCAGTTACTGCATTAGGAGGCTTGAAAAGAAAGTTCTGAATAATCTCTAGTGAGAGATTTCGATAGCCTGTGGTGCAGCCCTTTCCTAGTCCTCTTTCCAAATCTGAAACTTTTAAAGGATATCAATTAAAAGGTGTATCCTTCAATGATAGCAATCAGCCCGTCATAAATATCAAAAAAGGAAAAGCTATCCATCCTGGTTTTGCCCTCTATATAGAATCCAAAATAGACAAATCACTTGAAGGGTCACAAATTTTCATGTCTTGGTCAGTCTTACCCTGTAATAACTAACCACATGTTGTTAGCTTGAAGCTGTGCCACAGAATTCATCACATATTTGTCTGACCCAAGCATAGTCAATTTTCATATTAAGAATGTATCTTTGATCTATTGTGCACTTCCTAGAGAATGTCTTAGATTAAAGGAATAGTTATACCCTGATTAACAGCAATGTGAATAACCTAAAAGGGAAAAATTCTAAGAGGTACCATGAGATACAAATGTTATGTGAATAGGTTTCCCTTAATATGGTTATAGCCAAGTTGATTGGTGAGATAGAGACTCAGTAAACAGGTTATAAAGTGGATGGAAAATTGACTGGACCATTGGACTCACATGGATGTCATGAATAGTACAAAGTTCAACTTGTTGCTCAACTTTGTGCAGCCAGTTACTAGTGTCATCCCTCAGGGATCAATACCTCAATCCAATATTCTTTCACATCTTCACTGATGTTTTCAGTGATGGGACATGCGGCATTCTCAGAAAGTGTGCTTTATACCAAGGAGGTGGTCAACATGCTAAAGGATGGGTTACTATTCAGAAGTACCTTGACAAGCTGAGAAGTGAACTCACAGAGAACTTATGAAGCAACATAGGCAAAAGTAAAGTTCTATATCTAGGATGAAATAACTCCATGCAACAGGACAGGCTGGTTGCTGATGAGCTAGAAAACAGCTTTGCAGGAATGACTTGAGGACTCTGGTAGGCAAGTTGATCACAAATCAGCAGTATGCTGCTGTGGAGACAAGGTCCAACCACAGGCTGAGTTCCATTATCAAGAGCATAGCTAGTGGGTTGAAGGTTTTCTCTCTGTTTACCACTTGTGAGGCTGCATCTGGAGTATTATGCTAGTTTGGAGCTCCTGAGTATGATATTGACATACTGGAACAAGTCCAGCAGGGGACCATCAAGATTGTTAAGAGAATGGAAAACATGATGTATGAAGAAAGATTAAGAGAACTGGATTTGTTCAGCCTAAAGTGAAGTCTAAAGGGAGTTCCTCAGCTACGTAATGGGAAGGTATACAAGGAAGATGGAGCCATAGTCTCCTCAGAGGTACACAGAGACAACACAAGAGGCAATGGACACAAGAGAGAACATAGAATTTCCAGTTAGATGTACGTTATGTTTTCTTAAACAGCAGTGGTCCAACATAATGGAACAGGCTGCCGAGAGAGGTTCTGGAATCTCTGTTCTTGCAGATGCTCAAAACTGCAGTGGCTGAGGGCTTGAACAACCTGATCTAACAGATCCTGCTTTGAGTGGAAAGTTCAACTAGATGACTGGATTTCTGGATGATCAGATGACTAAATTTCCAGAAGTCCCCTCCAACTTAAATTATTCCGTGATTCTAAGCATGAATGCAGAATTATTTTTTTCCTACTTTTTTACTATCAGTAGCTACATAAGAATATTTTTTCTGGGGAATTATAAAACAAAAAATAACAAGAATTTTTTTAATAATGAGTACTTGAACTCCACTACCAATTTTTCTCATTTAAAGCAAGTCCATGTTTAGCTGGTTCACAAATTCTTACTCAATTAAGGATTGAAAGCATAAATTGCATTCACAATAAGGACATGCATAAAAATGCATTAATGCATTGTTTGAATCAGATGTCCAACAAAATGGACAGAGTGGCAAATGATAACAAACAAGATATTGATTCTGACCTTGCAAGTGAACCAACCTGTGTGGTAGACTGGAATACCACCCAGGTGTTCACCTCTGCTGACTCAAGTCAGGCTTCTGCTGACTACAGAGAAACTGTGTCAAAATTCTCTCCATTCAAATATAAAGAATCATTAAATATACTCTCTGCTTCAACCATGTTTTTTTAATGTTTCCTATATTTGGTCTAACACTTGAAAAGCCCAAGTTTAAAAACTGAAAAACTTTGCCTGTGGAAAGGTCTGCTCCCTGCTCTTGTAATTATGATTTAAAGATTTCCATTTAAGAAGAAAGAATTTGAGCAGATAAATATAAGAAACCTGAATTTCATCACAGTCTTTTTCAACTAACTCACTGATTAGTCAAAATCATCCCCCCTTGATTCCTTTCACATTTTTGTAATTGCATGTATAATGAATGAGAATCTTCTGCTACTAATATATTTTCCATGACCACATAGGGATGTCTAAACTGATGAAAATCTTCAATCATACACCTTAAGCAATGCTTTTCTACCCAAATTCCTTGGATTTTGAATTTTCATTTTGACTGCTTTGGCATTTTCTTAGTTAATCTTAACCCACTTTGATTTCTATTCCATTTGCACCTTGGAAAATATCAGTAGATTTTTTTTTTGTAAAAGCATCTAAACTTTGGGTTGATTAGCTTTTGTGAACTTTGGAAAATTTTAAGATTCATCCATCAGTGATTATAATGTACTTCACACAGAGGCAAATACCATTACATAGGATACATTGACATTTGCAATCTTAAAGTGTTACAACTGTAGTAGTTGACATTTATACAAGTGTCCCTCAAATTTTTAATTTCAGTACAGACTGTATATTAGGTTAATAGTAGGAATTTAATAGTAATCATATTTATTAGAGAACAATTATACAAAGGGTAAAATCCACTACAATTCTGCTGTACTTATTCTACTGTTATAAATGTCCCTTGTCCTAAAGAATTGGTAAGCATGACAGAATGAGGCAAAAAGAAGGCACAAAATCTTGCACAGAATGACTTATGGAAGAGTAGCCAACAGTTCTGATGAAAGGGAAAAATCAACGTTAAAAAGATACAGAGTGGCTTAATTTAGGACAGGATAAGCTACAGGTAAAGGAAAGGCAGACAGGGGACTTTCCAAGGGAAATGAGAGTAAGAAATAAAGAGAACTAAAGAAAAGATTAATTACAGTGATAGTGAAAGAAACCAGAGCAACACAGAGCAGAACCCTTCTTTGTACTAAGACATCAGTTACAGATTTCAGTAGCTCTTTCATTCACTCTTTCCACATGGTATTCTGAGTATATGCATCTCTTTTGTTAAATATAACCCTATGTAATGTTTAGCAATGTAATGCCAACAGCAAGCCTTAAGAGAGACAAGATGGATAGCCAGAGTGTCTGGGCTTTATTTCCACCATCTACCAATGACAGACTGTAAGAATTAAAACTTAGAAAGTGACTAATCCTCCCTTCAGCTTCCCCCCACCTTTTATTATGTATACAGATCATCTCCTCCTCTTGTCATTCACTGTATCCAGGACATTGCATCTGGAAGCCTAGATTTCATGCTCTCCTGTAATACAAGAAATATAAAGAAAAGCTGTTCCACGTTCTACATTGTATATGATGTGCTTCTTCACCAGTACAGCAAAAGAAGGAGATGCTAGTCTTTCCATTCATCTGAATGATCTAAATTGAAAAATCTGGTCATCCAACCCACAGAAGTAGAAAGCAATTGTTCAGGTGTGAGAAAGCTAAAGAAGGATACACGTAAAGGACTAGCTTATGTGATTTCCTACAGCACCATGGAATCAGTTCAGTGACGGAGGGGACAACTGGATTTTATTGCCCTGCATAAAGAAATAGTATCTCTAGGTGTGGCTTTAAAGTTTTATGCAAACCTGTTCATTTCTCTGGTCTACAACCCAGTTGTCCCACAACATTTTTACGGTTAGTAATTACTGAGAGATTTCTCCTCCCCTTTAACTACTTCAGATTTGGTTACTGCCATTACATGTTTAATGCTCCGTCTCAGGCACCACATTATTTTTTGCCCATCATACAGTTGTCTTGTTTTCTTCTTCAGACAAAGAAATCTCAAGCAGAGATTATATTCCCAGTGTAGCAAGCACTGCAAAAAGCACTAGCATTTTCAACCCAGTGTTCACTAACAACAAAGACCTAGCCAATCAATATACAGCTGTTAGAAACAAACATGGGATTCTGTGGTCTGTAAAGCAAGTGTCAGGACAGCTACTGTGAATTATAAATTAAAGCAACTGCAACTTTATAAAAGCATGATATAGAAAGGCTCTTCTTTTCACAAAGCCAACTGAGACTATCAAGCATTCAAGGTGCACAAATATCCCTCAGCTTGAAGACACATCTAGCAGTCCCACAATAATGGCAACGCTCTCTTTTCTTTATAGCACATCTTCTACTCCCTCCATCATGAAGCATTACCTGTATTACATCTCAGACAACAACCAATACTTTTTCCATTCATGATTCCTCTCAGTCAGCAGTGACACCTTCTTACCTGAATCATTTAAAAGGATTGTACTGTGTCTTGCGTACCTGACATAAGAATAGGCTCAACATTCTCACTAGGTTTTCCTTGCTGAAGAAAAGGTCTGACAAAATTTTATGGCCACAGCCTATACAGGGAATAATTGGCAGCACTAAATTGCTTATTACTGCACAAGAGATGGAAGACTGCAGGTACAAAACAATTCTGTCATTTCCTTCCAGCATCCACAGGAAAATCAACAAATCCTCTCAGCAGGGCTCTTGGACTCTGTTAGCTTAACAGAATTATAGCATAATAGGGGTAGAAAGGACCATGTTGCCACGCATCTGATCCATTAAAAATTGGAGTTGAGCTACTGGCCTGCACAGTTGAATCACATCAGAAAAAGCAAAACAAATTTAAGATTCAAAACCACCTGAGAACTGCAGAAAATATTTCAACTGTTTATATAAAGAGCAAAAGTGGGGGTATTCATGAGCAATCAGGTCTCTCTTCCTGCTTTTAGCAGTTAACCTGTTTGGCAGGCTTAGCATAATGTGCAAAGATATGGGAACCTGATCAAATGGCATTGTTTCTATAAGGAGCAAGACAGTAATAGTCTCATCTTGGAAATAAATTTTCTTTTTCTTTCCCAGAGAAGGAAGTAGACAATTGTTTACATGCAGCAGCTTGAAATGTAATGACTGTTAGCCATGGAGAAACTAGATGAAATGAAGAAAAAAGAAAAGAAAGAAAATTAAAAGAGATGCAAGGAGAGGTGAAGCAAGGGAACGACGAGCCAAGGAGACAGGAACTTTACCACACAATTGTCCACTAAAGAAAACAAAAAACTCAAAACTACATCATCATATTTACTTCAGAGTCTTTCTAAAAATATACACAATTTTTGAGAGGAAAAAAGGGGTTGAGAAAAATTCGGATGAAAAAGAAGAAAATCTTTTGCGGGAATAAGCAGAAAATAAGTGGTATTTCATACTGTATTCCAGGTCCTGCTGTTAAGCTATGGACTGAATGGGTCTGTTGGTTCCAGTTATCCAAAGGAAAACACAGAGCCAAACAACAGTATCTTGGATATAAAATTTTGTTACACTCAAGCTTTTTTTTCTACTCAAAAAACATTTTTTGCAAGTATTATAATCAATAATTTATTGATTAAAGTAAATTTCTGCAAGATGCCTACTATAGAAAATAGAAGATTGCATCTGTAGATTGCATCTGATTTTGACTGTTCACAGGAATAACATTAAAAATTACAGGCTGATTTCATAATGCACTAGTTTTAAATCAACAAGTGAACAGGGAATTAGTTTACTTGCCAAAAATCTCTAAAACCTTACTTCCAATAACTGCATTCTCCTAACATGATGTAAAATTTACCATATGTTATATGCCTTCAAAAGAATTACATACTACCCCCACCTAAGTCTTTATCTTCTTTATTCAAAGAGTGTTCCTTGCTTAACTGCATCAGAATATTTAGGGCGAAAGAAAGATTTATGTTAATCTTTGCACTCCTCCCCCAGTAACAAGAATTCCTAAATTATCTGTAATTGTAAATAGATTATGGGGTATTATTTTGAGAGTATCTGAATGTCTCCCTTCAAAATATGAGCAGGTTATGTTTCCTCATCTATTTTTCTGTTCACTGTGAATTACTTATATGTGCCTTTTTAGTAAGTATATGTTATAGGTTAAGTTCCTTTGCCTCTGAGTATTTGCAACAATCACTTAAAAGGGGAGCAAAGTATTCATGGAAATGACTGCAGAGCAGGAGAAAAAAACAATACCAACCTAATTTCCAACCATTAATTATCCAGTTTTGTTAGCATTCAATAGTAAACTACTGAGTTCAAGTCCTATCTCTTTTCCAGGACAAAAACCCTGATCTACATTCTCCTATATTCCAGCTGAAAGGCCTCTAATTATTTCTTCACTGACTGTATTTCTACTTTGAGTTCAAGCAATCCTCCCAACTCCTGAGTAAAAAACTGTTCTTTTAAAGGTTATTAGAAATTCACAGGTTTAAAATGAGAAAGTTTATTTAAAAACCAAAACCAACAGTAATCTGCCCATTCTCATCAACCAGCTCACAGCATCCAGCTGTCTAAGAGCAGGCTGACACACTTCGTGTAGGCTCATTTACTGTTGATAATAGCAGTGTTGGGTGAGTTTCAGGTAGCTTTGTTTTGCCCAGTTTATTTGTTTTAAACTAGCCCTGGAACAGATGCAGTCATGCAACATGCAGGCAACCCATCCTTAAAAAAATTTTTGTCAGGTAATGTGTATGGGGGTTTTGTATTAAAAAATACCAGAATTTGCACCTGAAAGTGAGATCCCAAGCCATTTCCAACACCTCCTCTACACAGATACAAAAAAAAGTGCTGTGTGGTTAAGCTAAGATTAATGTAATAATTTCATCAAAGATGGAACTACACCTGCACCTGATACAGTACCAGTGAAAGACACCTTTTCTCAAAAGGTGTCTCAAAGCTACCTAGTCTCAAAGCTACTTCTACTGGCCATCCCAGAAAAACATGGCTGAGGTATGCAAGAGATAAAAGGACTTTCTTTAAACAGTGATGGGATATTAAGCCTTGCCTAAATCATGCCTCATTGCAGAAGAGCTTATACCTTTCAGCTGCAGAGAGAAGAAAATGGTAAAATGAGGACAAGACAGTTTCCCTCAGTTGAGTACAGAAGCGATGCCAACTGGAAGCCCCTATTTTTCTAGTTCTCTTAGGAGAGCTCACAAAGTACATAGCTGATGCCAATTTACAGCAAGAAATTTAGGAAAATTGCATAATTTCATGTAGGTCCTTTCCATCCACTTAGTTTTAATATCTGCCAAGCAATATAAGTCAATTGGGCTAATACTCACTCATCAACCTAGGGGTTTTTTTCAGAAAAGGAGTTTCAGAAAATTTTCATCATACTATTAATCTCAGAGGCAGAGTTTAAATCAAAAGTTCCAGAACCTTTATGTGCTTGAAACAAGTTTTTCCTTGGGCTTTTTTTCAGAGTATTTTCCATTAGATAATATATAGTGCCATAGGATTTATATTCAACACTCATCAGCACGATATCTATTGCACTGCTGTATATCAGGCTACAGAGCGTCAAATTAGGTTCTTAAAGTGAGGAATATCCAACTAAAAGCCACCTTCAGAAGTCTGCTATAAACACCTTGTTGCTCATCCTAACAAATCTTCTTTGGCAGAAGCAGGATCTAGTTCTACCGGAGCAGCATTCTGCTACTTTAACCTCAAGACCTTCCTGTTGTCTCCCTGCAAACACCCACTGGTACTGCAATAGCAATAAAGATAAATCTGGTTTAATGAACAAAGAGTGCCAGACCAGAGAAGATTTTTGTGTGCTGGAGGAGAAACTGGTTTTGCATAAACCTGGTGTATTATAAAGAAATGTAAAAAAAAGTCGAGTGTAATTTTGTCTTTTCAATCCCAAAAAGTCTTTAAATATGAATTTTCTGAATATTTTCCTAGCTTTTAATGTATAAAGCAATCTATTATATGCCACCATATTTTCATTTCTATACGTTTTGAACAGAGTTCAAAATCTTAGTTCCACCACAGTGAGCTCTGAGCTAAAAGATCATCTTAGTTTCCAGTAACTATTAACTATTGCTTGCTGTTCCCTTGAGGACCAGGAGAATTTGCTAGTGTTTCACAAAGGTTTAATGTCAGCATAAAAATGGTAAGAAATCTGGCGCTACACCTGTACAATTCTTTTGGATTAAGCATATCCAGCCCTAAATCTAGATTGTGTGGTCATCTCTCCAGTTATACACTGGCCCTGCACACTCACTCCGCTTTCAGAGTCACTCAGTTGGCTACCCAGATAAGGCAAAATAGAAGGGTATTAGCTCATAGATGAGAGACATCCCCATAGGTGATATTAATATAACAATCAAGATGCTTATATCCAAACTTGCACATAGCTATGAAAAAGAATATGAGCATGGTCTTGAATTACCTCTTTAGAGAATCATGAAGGCTCTAATAACAGGTTTTCTATCCATCCACTCTGGCATGCCCCTTTTCACCCGTTCTTTCTTTTTATCTCCAATCCTGATTTCTCTGTACCCTAGCTCTTCAGTCCGCTCCTATTCATTATACTGTCAGTTCTCAGCCTTTTGCCCTCTTTTACCAAAACACCTGTGTCTCAGTCAGCTCTTCTCACATTTATTTCATGCATTCCAGCACCTGACACTACCCCTAGCCCCTTGCCCTTTGCAATCAGGCAACTCCCTCCTCCATGTTGCTGCGGTGCATGAGGAGCACACAATACTGTTCATTCACATCAGCTGCAGCACCTCAAATGTAAACTCTCAAGGAAATCTGGCCCACACTCACACTGAAACATATGCAACACAGGTGGAATCAGAGGTTTAAGCAGTTAAAATTGTTTCTCTCTGCAGAGCATGTGCAAACAGACTTGCAGGCAGATTTTCACAGAGACAACAGAAGACATCTCTGAGATAGAGGAAATGCACTATTCTCTCTCTCTACCTCCTCCCCAAAGCCTTAAAATTTAATGTCCTTTCTAACTAGCATGAGGTAGTAAAGTTTGGGGAGAGGAAAAAAGTCACTCACTTTTGAATGTGAAAAAACAGCTTCTTCCTACTTTTGTTTCAGAAATAGACAAGCCACCATATGAACTGCTTTCAGCAAATAAACATTTTGTCATGGATATCTGCTGTTAAAAAGTTTACCCCAAATCATAGAATCGTTTGAGTTGGAAGGGACCTTAAATTCATCTTGTTCCAACCCCCCTGCCATGGGCAGGGACACCTTCCACTACAGCAGGTTGCTCAAAGCCCCATCCAGCCTGGTGTTGAACACTTCCAGGGGCATCCACAACTTCTCTGAGAAACCTGTTCCAGTGCCTCATCACCCTCACAGGAAAGAATTTCTTTCTAGTATCTAATCTAAATCTTCCCTCTTCCAATTTAAAACCGTTGCCCCTTGTCCTGTCACTACACTTCCTGACAAAGAGTCCCTCTCCAGTTCTTCTGTAGGCTCCCTTCAGATATTGGAAGGCTGTTATAAGGTCTCTCCGGAGCCTCTCTTCTCCGGGTTGAACAACCCCAGCTCTCTCAGCCTGTCTTCATAGAAGAGGTGCTCCATCCCTCTGATCATCTTCATGGCCCTCTGCTGGACCCGTTCCAACAGATCAATGTCCTTCCTGTGTCACAATACTCTGCTGAAAACCAATATTCATAAAGAAAGAATCTTACGTAGTTGTTCAATTAGATTATACTATCAACCCCAAGTACTTATAACTTTATTTCACATTTTTACTGTAATTTTGGAATCCATCAGAGTTCTCCAGAAACAAATTACTAAATAAGGCTAAAATTACCTACAGTTTTCTAAGACTAACCCTGTCCTGCATCTCATTCTGGAAAATACTCAATTAAAACAACCAGTGATTTAGCACATGGAAGGGCTTCAGATTTCTGAACAAAAATGTAAGCTGAACCTTGTAAAGTTCAATTAGACACAAAAATGATGAAAGAGCACTTTTAAATCCAATTCCCAACTTTGGCTTCCATGTGATACTCAGCATAATTCAGGTTACTTATTTAGGAACCAATAGATTTTTGGCATGTCCTTCATTTTTATTGAATTAAGTTTTTGATTGCTGATTTGTTTGTCATTTTATTCAAAGAGTTTTGCTAAGACCCCTGTAACACTAGACCTATGGAGATTTTAAAATTTGAGAGATGCTAATGTGTTATCACAGCCTATATATATGTACAGGCTAAGATACATCAGCAACAGCATAAAACAATATTTCCAAGTGCATGAGACCTAGGAAAGTATGGAGTTTTTTCTGTGTGAGAAGTAAAATTATATTTATCTTATTCCTACTAAATAAGCTTAGTTTCTCAGTCCATTGATACAGTTTTATTTATACAATGCCAGCAAATGTAACTGCCAGCACTGGTACTTATGTACCCAAGAGCTGTACCCAGTTGCTGATTCTCCAAGTACAGTGGGCTTTATGAGCAAAACGTTTTTACTCCATGCTCTGGCTGATGGCTCTTCTGGTGAGGTATTTTGAAAGAAGTCACAGCTGTGAACACTGCTATGTCAACAAGTTTCAAGCATAAATCTTGGCTAAGATGAATAATAAGCACAAGTTGACCATTCAGTATATCAGGCATCATTCTTCCCATTAGCTAGAATGTTCACACAAGACCAGTTTGGCCATACTTTTTGGAAATCCAAAAGAAACTCCTAAATAATTCTTTTAATATGCCTCTCTGCAGTTGGCTAACCTAGCTGTGCCACACTCTTGTCAAAAGCTTTGTGTGCTAGTGCATTTAGGCAGCTCCCAAAATATAGGACCAATTTTATTTTCTCAGGCATTCTCCTAGGCTTCCGACATTTGCTTTCACATTACTTTTCTTTATACCACTCTTATACTACCATCCATATGGCAAAGAAATGCTCAGCCGTATTTATATAAATACAGTTTCAGAGAGTTAGAGAACACATTGCAAGGAAAACAATGAAGATAAACTTAGCAGCTTTCAGGTGAGTGCAATCAGACAATCTTGCAGTCTTTTTTTATTATTATTTTTTTATAATACACTCTACAAAATAATAATATAATGGATTATATTATTAAGCAAAAGAAAACTCTCAACTGAATACCTGTCTAATCTGGAAACAATGAGAACCACTTAGGACAAAAGAAATATGAAAGCAGCAGCCTATGGACTAACACAGATTGGCACGTTTCCATTTATGTTGATGCAGTCAACCATTTATGACAGGCGAGAACCTGGGACCCCTGTGGAATTCAGAGCACAACACCAGGTACCAGGCAGATCCTTTGCTGCTCTACACATCACCTGTTTGTTCAGCCCCATCTGGCACAGAAGAATTTCTCCAATTTACTGATGTTTCACTTTGCACTCTCCACAATCGTGCTTATTAAAAAAAAATATAAAGACAGAATACAGTGAGGATTCAATCTGTTCTACTACCAAAAGGAACTTTGGGTTACTTTGAATCTTATTATTAGCCTGTCAGTGTGGAATATTTTAGGAGAACGTGGCTCAAATTTCTGACTGGCAGAGTTCCATTCTCTTACTGAGAGATTAATTTAGCTCTTTTATTGTTTACGCTGTTTCACACATTGCACATAGGTATCAGCATAAGTCAAGAACAGAGAAAAAATCATTGACTGTATCTACCTAGATCCCTATGTATGCCCTAATTGAATCACAAGCAAAAATGATTGCGTGAACTGAATTTATCCAAAATTGTTAGTCTGATTTCAAACCAGCATCAAGAGGAGAGGCAAGCCTACATTATTCTGACCAAACAATATAGCTTGATAGCTCATCTCAGTGTCTAATGAAGTAACGTTTGCATAATGCATGAAGTCCAATTTAGGAAAATTGAAACTGCTTTGCCTTAAAGATGTCCAGATGTTTAGTGAGCATGTGATCAAGTGACAATTTCACCCAGAGAAATGAAGACCAAGACGGAGGCAGATAAGTAATACAGGAAAAAAAATTTAATTTCCATTTGCAGCTGGAAAGACCAGCAAACAGCTTGGTGATCTCAATTCTTCAATTACTAAAAGCAGTAAAATTAAGTAAGTGACATTATTAGACAAAAAAGATGTTCTATTGCAATATAAGAATCTCTATAAATTGAGAGAGTATGGTCATACCTTTCTACAGTTCACAGTTTTGATTACCCTGTAATTCAACCTCTATCTACGGGCCTTCTAGGTAAAGAAAAAAACATACAGTGCTCACTGAAGTAAATACACCTCAGGGAAATATCCATGTGAAGAGCCATTTGAAAGCACAGAACTATCAGAGTCTGATATATGGAGTGTGTGCAAGCAGATGGCAGTTATTTCTTCGTCTGTTAACTGGCATACTTTACCAAACATGAACTATCAGCCAAAGCTCACTATCCCTTGAGTCCACTAGCTACTGTTTCCAAGAATGATTTTGAGAGGTTAGGTCTGAAAACAGAGGGAATTTATTCTTATTGAGTAGCTGGAAAAGAAAATTCACAAATTCTTGGGCACACATGCCCTTTTTCTGATCTGAGAGATTGCAGACTTCAAGCCTGTTGAGATGAGTATGCTCTTGGTAAAAATAACTTACATTAATCAATGGACAATCAAGATAAAGGTTAGTATGTACAATTGAATAGGAATGTACAACAGACAGGAAAGGTGACAAGTAGTTACCACTTGCAGAGGTTACCAGGAGCACAACTAGTACAGACACATAAAACCAATGCCACTATTGAGCTTGTGCTTTTCCATATTCAACACAATTATGCAATGTAGATTTCAGACTTCTTCTTTTGAAGGTTTTAGTAATCTCCATTGAGAATAAGGACCAGGAGGTCTGAAATAGCATGACTGTCTTAATAAATGTTCTCAAAATAGTAGCCAGTCATTTTTTTCTTTCCTCCTCTGTTACAGTTCACTGTGATGCATCATATTTGTTCTGTTTCTCCCATACAGTCTTCACAGGAACTTTTGGCTTCATGGGATATTAATACAGAAGCAGATTACATGATAGTCATGTAAACATGACTTTCTATGTCAAATATGATGAAGTTTGCATGACCAAGGGATTCTCCAATTTTCCAAATATACCTTCTTTATGAAGCAGGCATAATTTCCTTCCTCCAGACCTTGTTTTTTTAAAATCTCAAATCACAACATGTACAACACCTCTATTATTACAATGTATTTTTTAAGACCAGAATTCCTATGGAAGAATACTTACAGAAGGTGCCAAGAATCATATAGATTTCTTCTAAATTTCTGTTCCTACATAAATAAACTGTAAACTACCTGTGCAAGGAAAATATAAGTGGAAATCAGGCTTGTATAATTATTTAACCTTTTTGGTAAATTATGGACTTTAAGAAAGAACTTAACCTTTGTGAGCATGGTCCTCAGTTTGTCATGTGCATAAGAGTTACAACAGGTTACTCTAGCTAGGTATTTAATACCTCCTATGACTAAGTTCCTTAAGCACTTTTGAAAATTCTGTTCTCTCTGTCAAATGAAACTCAGAGGAAGCAATAATTAGTTATCCCTGTTCCCAATTCTCCTAAGGAATGCAGTTTCCTAGAAAAGTTCCAAGCACACACAACTAGCCTTGGGGTAAGCACAGAAAATAGTCAGAAAGGAAAGTAGAATTTCTTTGGTTTAAGAATCTCACAGCAGCCTTGAGAATTTAATCTCTTAGACCCCTGAAGAGTTTCCTCATCTTTACAATTTGAAACTTTAAAAAATACTTACTAAAATTAAGATATTTTATTGCTATTTTTAATGGAGTGACTCTACTTCCCTGTAATACCTAAAATGGTTAACCAAAACTCTATGGTCAAAATTGTAAGCTTCTGTGTAGTATACAATAAGCTAACAATAGTTACAAAAACATCTTTCTCTCACCAAATTTCTTCAGCATTGAAGGGTTTCTAATGTCATTTGTGGAAAAAACAAAAGAGACACAAGTTTCTGGAGGAGGTAGCAGTTTTAAGCACAAAAATCTGCTGGTCTGACCAGAATGTAGTAGAACCACTTGTATCTTACAAGTCTAACAAAAAGCAGATGCACAAGGCAACAGAGGTGGAAAGAGCTCCAAGAAAGAAACCTACAAAAAAGTCTAAAGAACCCAGAACATCACTATTTTTGATCACATAGAAGTCCCTTTACAAGATCAAGAAAGTAATAAATGAAGTGATTTAAATACTAATTTAAAAGAAGAAAAGTGTATGATACTAACAAGACCATCAAGTTTTGGAATACAGATAGATCTCTGCAATCTGTAGACTTTTTTAATTGCGGAAACCAAGCATTTTCTTTATTCTTTAGTCACTCAGCAGAAATACTTTGTACCAGAAAAAGCATGTCTGAGAGTAGTTATGAGTCAAGGGATAACATGTTCACTAAAAAAGCTTGAAGGGGAATGAAATAAAATTCTCTGAACCTTATTTTTTCAGCAATGGGACAATAAAGTCCAATTAGACTGATGACAAGCTCTCATGTGGAAAAAAATTAAAATACGTGGGTTCTCCTAGGTTTTATTTATTTTAAGAATAGTGTGAAAAATGAAGGGCATTGTTCTGATATTTAAATGACACTGATGAATAGTATTAATTTTTTACCAACCAAAAACCTTAGAGAAACATGAAGATTCTTATGTGACCTAATTAGTGATTATATGGGGTCACAACAAATTCAGATGTTTCTTCCTAACTACAAGCACATTTATAATGCCACTGAAATCACTCTATGGATGCTGTGATGGCTGCACCTTCATTCACAAAACTTGTACCAAAAAATGTCTTTAGGACAAAAGGACTGATCTAGTATTTATGGAACTAAGTAGCAACATCCATTGGTTACTTGTGTAAATCCATCACTGAAAGAACCATAGAAGACCAAACACTACAACCCACAGTTTAAATTACATGAATAAAATGCAGGAATCCAATAAACTGTTCGACACAAAAGTAATTACTCTTTCAGGGAACAATCATGGAAAACTCAATCTCTAAAACAAAGTTGATAAATGTCTGACCACTCAAAACCTAAATTGATTTAGGCAGAGACCCACAATTTACCCTAAAGTAATTCAATATAATTTGCAGCAATTTAACCATCGCCTTTCTAAATTAACTTTCACAAATTTTAGCAATAAAGAAAGTGAAGCTATGTAGCACTGGATAGATAAAGAAAGTAACTGTTACTTTCTAAAGGAACTGTAACTGCATACACTTAACTCTAAAGCCTAGAGTCTGCAGGCCCAAGAAATAAGTTATTGAAGTGCAAGAAATCAAAGATAAAATCTGGCATCAGGCTGGAAAGTAGTTTCTCTCCATACTTTGTACAAAGACCAATTAATTTGCTCAAAGATGAGCTACCTGTTAGGTAGCGACGCACTGGAAAAAAACATTCAGACCAGCTGTTCTTCAGATCTTTTTGAAACACCAGTTTCCAAAGCAGATAAGACATTTCATTCCCCTGTACTACTGAAAGCAAATTGCTCATTTGTTATACACCTTTTAAGACAATACTAAGGCTAAATCATCCATATTTGACAATCTGATTGAATTCTGCTAAGACAGACCATCAGAGAGAAGATCAGTTCATTACCAAAGACTTGTGTCAGAAACTACCATTCTTCCAAGAAGCAAACTGGATTTCCTGCCAACATAGTAAATTTTAGCAATAAGTATCTTACTGCTACGTATCACAGTACTCAAGCTTCATTACAGTAAAAAGAATGTTATGCTAGTTCATCCCATTGCACCTCAAACAAGGGCAATGTAAGGCCTTTATCCAAGTGTCTCAGCTAGGTCATATTTTAGTTACACAAAGCAAGGCTCTAGAGGGGACCAAAAGTAGAAGCTGCCAAGGTGATATGTGAAAAAATCAATCCATGCTCATTTTTTTTCCCTCCAGCTTCCTCCTTTCCACTCTGTTTCACTTTTGAGATTATATTAGTCTCTCAGAAGCTCAATGGTGGAACAGAAGTCATAAACAGGCTCAAATTTCAGCTTATTACTGCTACCTCTCAGAAACATTTTCATAGCAAGGCATTGACTGCCAGAGCTTGAAGCAAAAAGAATGAGTTTGTATGTAAGGCGATTTTGATTTATCAACAAAAATCCATGCAGTTTAGAAGCTTTCTATAATTCATACCATTTTTATCATGAGTGATCCAAACTTAATGACAATCGATCATAATCTAGCAGAATGTTTAAATGTATGATTAGTATCTTAGACCTCAAAAATGAACAAACCCACTCAAACTAAAATTTAATCCAGGACTTGAGTGTTCTCTTAGGTCATAGAGCAAAAACAAGCAGCTTGTAAAATTTGCAGGTGGAAATGCAAACATCCCAAGGCACTGTTATTTTAGAAAGGATCTGAACTCACCAACTGTAAAACTCACCACACAAAAATAGCAGAAACCACTTCCTTAGACAATGTCTTTACAAATAGATTAGGTAAGACAGTGAGATACAGTTAGGAAAAAAAAAAACATTCCAAGATAACAATCAATAATAGGATATCGGGCTTGCGCTCAAATAGAGTCTTGCATTGTCTTTGAATACTTGGGGCTATAAGAAATATGGATTTAAAGTAGTTTTGCCTTATTATGGAAAGATTAATCAAGTTTTGTTTCTATAACTGCAGATGCTCTGATAATAGTTTTAACTTTCAAGTAAATAGAAATAGACAGTAAAAATATGCAAGAAAATTAGATTTAATTATAAGCTCTGAATAACCTTTTAGACAAGTTTCCTTATCAAGACTATTCTTTTAAACATCTGTCATGTCTAGTGGAGAAGCAAAATGAACATGTGGGGATTTTGAAGTTCAAAGAAGTCTATCAATACATTAAGGGCCAAAAAAGAGTAAAGATTGCTTTTATTCTACAACACTTAACTGAACAAACGGGAAGTACAGCATGCATAAAGATACATGACATATCCTGGAGAGTTGACACAAAAGAATAAAGTGATGAAATAAATGAAAGAAACACTTTATGAATTACATTTTCAGATTATCCAAGAATAAAGAGATGAGCACGTATCCATCAGATAACCAATTAACTGTTTTATAAACAGATAAGTACAATTTATAAACTTGTTTCTCCCACTCCCTCTTCAATACACTTTCTGTATAGCTGCATTAAAATGAGATTCAATTGCTAAAACCATACAGGTCTCAAATTCCTCCTTCACGAGTAGCTTATGCTGCAGCCTCAGATTCCTGTAGCTACTCAGTTAAGACTATCTGTGTGTACACAGAAAACACAGACAGCGATGCTATTGAGATTTAATAGTCTATGTAATCTCAGCATGTTTACATTTCTATCTCACAAAACTACTTCTGGGGGATTTTTTTTTCCCCATCAGTTACATCTGATTCCCATTTTGCATATCGATATGGTCTCTCTCTTTTTTCTGTTCTTTTATCCACAAGCCAGTACTGCTTATCTGTAGAAAACCAGGCAGGAGCAAGACACGTTCAGATCTAATTTTTATAAAGCAACTTATAAACCTTTGCTGTTCTTGTCAAGAATTGGGTTGTTGACAAAAAGTGGAGTAAGGGTATTAATGAAAGAGCATACACTGCCCAGACATCATTTTGAATGGGAAGTGTTAAAAAAAAAAAAAAAAAAGACGCAAGGTATGAAAACTGAATGATCTGGAATTCATATACCTGTTTTAAAATAGAAATAAAAAAAAAAAGGGAGAAATAAAAAAAAAGATTGCAGATAAATTCTGAAGTGTACAAAAACTGTAAAAAGACTTCTTACAGCAGTGGAAAGATGTTCATTATGATTACGGATGTAACAAAGTTTTTAAATACAGAAAAGCTTGAAATAAAATTTTGTGATAGATGTGAATATTGCATCCTACAAGTCAGGGTCTCTTATGACATTGTAACATGAAATGGCAAGTTGCAGTTTTCTGTAACTTACTTTATGAAGAGATGAAAATCAAGACAAAGGGATATAATATGCACACAGGAAGATATAATTTGGCTTGGAACATCCATGTGCCATTTTCTTTTAAATCAACCAGTTTCTGTTTCTTTTAAATCAGTACAAGCTCACATCCTATTATGTTTTTGACAAAGGACATCAAGATATTTATACAATAGGGAGCTTTGATCTGTTAAAAAGCCACCCGAAAATTTTTGGGTGGGCATTCAAACATCTCAGAGTTTTAAATTTCAAAATACTCTTATCTAGTATCAATCATTTTTGTGATTTCATAACATCATGCCATAGCTGAATGCTGAAATTACTTTCTTCTTCAAAGCCATTGCTACTTGAGACTACCTCCTAGTATCACTCAGTTCATTACTCAGCCTGCTTTTAGTTCTTTATTCTTACACAATTCCTACTTCTTGCTACTTCCATTAGCTTTTCTGAGACCATGCCCCAAAGAAATCTTCCATGTCACAGACAAAGGAAGAGTCATCACTGTCTATTCAGAAAACAAGTTTCTATTGTCATCATAAAGATGTTATAATGATGAGTTTGTAACAGAAGAGCATCTACATTACCTTCTCACAATCACTCCTCTTTTTTCTGGAAATCTTGAGGTTCTAAATAGATATTTTTGAAAGCAACTAGGAAAAGAAACACCCATAAGGCCTTTAGGGGAAGTGGCATAAACCCTCTGCAAACAGACTGAATGCAGCCATATATTCCTGTGGATTACATCTTTGACACAGTCTTGCCCCATGACTGCAAGCCTTTTTGAAGGGACATTTCTTCCCCTTGTGACACTTCCAGCCTCAGTCTAAGAGGATTTCTTTTTCCTCGGGTTGACAAGTATTCACACACAATTCATCTGAGCTTATCTGTCTGAGCTGTTATCTTTGTGTCTGCTAGAAAATGTCTTTTCCCTGACTGTAAAAGAAACAGATATTAATATTCATACTCAAGTCTAATCATAATTACAACAAAGCTATTGACATCTGAAAAGCTCTGCTTTACAAAATTGTCTCCAACATTTCACTGAACATCCCATTCAATAGCTAACTTAAAGAAAATTATTTTATTTCCTAAGTTTCACCCATAGGATAAAAAGAACTGATGAAAACTGATAATACACCTGTGGAGTTCAATCTCTAGAGAAGCTCCACATGATATTCCCTCAGAAGTGCTGCATTATGAAAAAAAGTGATAGAACTAAAGGCTAAATTTAGAAATATGCAGCAGGAAAGTCTTCCTTGTACCTGTTAATGATCTCTGTCTTGAAATAGAAGAGATGGAAATCAATGCTATCATCTTTCTTTTTGCTCAATCAACCACCATCTTGCCAAGCTGTCTTGACAGAATAGCTTAATTTTTAATAATAATTTAGGTGAGAAAAAATAAAAGCTCCTGTCCCACTGAGAAATATAACATATGCAGATTCTCACAGGAAACCTCTTTTTTTTTTTTTTCCCCAGAAAACTATTCTAAATTCTGTATATGATTTTCACATACATTCCTCACTCTTTGAGACTTCATTTATATGACAAGAATCAGATTGAAGATGATCCCTTCCTTCCTCTGCCACAGATAGTTTCCAGCTACTGTTTCTCTTCAACTGTTTGTGAAGCCATGCACCAGTAGTTCACAGGCTACACAGAAAATTGCTTACTAAAAAATTGATAATATTTTTATTAATATTATTTTTAATTCCAAAAAGTCTTTAATTTTTTTCCAGTAGAGCACCACAGAGCTACTATGTAATGTAGCCAAACAAAATAACACAAATACTGAGAAAAGTAGCTCCTTGATCAGTTCTGTCACTGGAGAGAAAAGTTATCAAACAGCATCATAGTTTGTAGGTTTGTGAGGAGGAATTCTCATCTTCAGAGCAAATTTGGGACTGCAACCTCATTTCTGCTCTCTCATGTAAGTTTGGACAAACTCCAAAGTAACAGGTCAGAAATGGAACTTTTGGACAAAAGTTTGCTACATTTGAGTGCCTGGTGTTAATTTCCGGTATTGATAATTAAGTTTGATGACAGATGTAAAACTAGAAGGTGCTTAGCTAGTTCAGATTCAATTTCAGTGAGATATACTGTCCACAAGGGTATCTGAAGCAAGGTCCATTTCTATTCAAAAGTTTAAATATAGCTTTAAGCAGATTTGAGTCCTTGTAGTTGAGTACCTACATTTTATATTTCATCATTGTGTTCTTTATCATTCTGCCTTTACAGATCATGTGTAATTTTTTCAGATGTAACCAAGAAATACCTCTACATCATACATTCATTAACTATCCCACTATCCCAATAAAACCTTTGACTATCAAAGAGATACAGTATGCATTTTTAAAACTGGTATCTTGGTGCATCTTTTCAACTTGATGCCATAAGATATTCTGAACTCGAAGTTAAGGGATAAGTAAACTAGTCATGTTTTAACTATGGCATAATAATCTCCCAAGAACCCTAGTTCCTTCAATTAGTTTTTCCTACCTAAGACAGTTCCAATGAAGTGCTTTCTTAATTATTATTCCACATACATTTCCAGCACCCCAAATGTTACTTACAAGATCATTCAGAGGACCAAAGAGCAAAAAGACTTTGAAAAGTAAGCATCCTCACCATTGTCCCCATTGCTTTTGATCCCTAGAGTAAATGAAAGCCAGAGGACTGTAAGCAGAATAGATCTTCCAATAAATCATTCCCTGGACAAGTCATTTCAGTATGCAGTCAGGGAAGGGCAAGATAATTAGCTATTTATTAGTACAAGAATGGAGCAGGTACTCACATTGCTTGACATTCACTGCTTCACAAGAAATATTACCAATACATTTTGCACTCTTTGAATATGTGACCACGTTGCTCCCAGTACATAATTTGTTCTGTCTTTACTTGCTAGATTTCCTATTGCCAGGGTATGCAGGAGTCTCTGACCATCTAGTACCATTGCACAACAGTAGCCTTTGAATGTCATTCTGAACATGAGGAAGTCATTCCTTTGAAGAGGTTAGTGTAAATTAAGATATTAACAAGGCCTCAGTTTCCAAATTGTATTAAATAAAAATCAGCCTAGTTTACAAAGAGGAATATTTACTGAATTCAAACTTGAAGTTGCACAAGCAGCAACAGTAACCCACACCTCCATTGCTACATAAATATCTAGCTTGATTTCTAAATCTAAACCTGTTACTGAAGATCTGAGGAGTGTCCTGAAGTTAAGAAGACCACAACAACTGACCAACTGTTATGTTTAGCTAGGTTCACTATTGTCACACTATCACATAGACTCTTTCAATTTCTCCTGCCTTTACATACATAGTACAGCTATGTATAATTTTTTCAAAATTATACTTTAAGGCTAAAGATTGTTGATAACTCAGTGAAAGAAAAGTAAACACTGAAGAGATGATGAATTTCAAATAAATATATTGATAGCATGCAATGATTCTCATTAACTCCACATTATGAAGATTTGTATTTGATTGGCTCTTGAAACATTAATTCAGTTTTTTGGGGTTTTGGTGTTTTTTTTTCTTTTTTCTTTTTTTTTTAATAACAGCTTTGCTTCATACTTGTTTTTTCCTAAGATGGCTATTTTACCATTCAAGATCTACCAGCATTTTGTGGTAGACAACACACACCTTAATATTGCTTGTAGGTTTGTTCTTCTCTAGAAGAGACACAAAAGGGTCATCAGAAAAACAGAGCTATAGCTGTAAACAGAACTATATCAGCAATCAAAACAACTTATCCTAGTGCTATTTATTATCTCTTTCAAAAGCCAGTATTGATGCCAAGACAAGCAGTCCAGATTAGGAAAAAAAAAAAAGAAAAAATCTTTCTTAGCCAAGTCACTTACCATATTTATTGATGATACAGGACCAATGCTGTTGACATAAATGTCAACATCAATAACTGTTGGTTTTACTGTGGAGAAAAAAAAAATTAATATTATTTTGCAGAAACCATAAGTAATCACTTTAAATATTTTCTTCACCAATAACCATGAGGTCTACTCTTCAGGTAGAACTACTGAAAAACATGTATTATGCATTTTTCAACAAGACAAGGTTCTTTTCCTCCAACCCACAAAAATTGCAAATTACAGCCTGTACCACTTTATCATTGTGATCCTCACTTGTCTCAGCAGCAATTTGTTAAAGAAACTTTCAGTGCTGAGCACAGTGGCTCAGAGTCAAAACATAAGATGACTGACATGAAACTAGAAATAATGCAAAATTTTCTCCATTGCCTCAACACACATGACCTCTAGAATGTGTATTCTACATTATAAAAATCTTTCCAGATTTCTCATCTTATCAGTCCTGAAACCATCCTAACTTAGAATAAAATAGCTATGAAAACCATTTAGATAAACCTAAGCAACTCTTCCCCTTGCAATTTAGACTCATTCCCTTCAGCCCATGTTGCTTTTGCACTTATTGCTCCAAAGGTTTTTGAATTTGATTTGGTTTAGTCAATGCAAGTTTCCCATAAGATTTTCTATGATTTCAAACTTCCAGGATTTCATAGGCCAGGACAAGCTCTGTACTCCTTCCTAAGGCTACTAGGATTTATCTTCCTTTTAGCACCCTTGATATCAGTGTACCCACTAAACATTATTCAGACAGCTCTTACTGGTGACATAGCCTAATTCTAAATTAATGCCATTCTTACACTGAAAGGCATGTTGGGTTTTTTACTTATGCTGCCCTCCTTCTGACTCCATTAACCTTTAAATTGAGTTTTGAATTGGTGTTTTACCTTCTCCAGGGTTAGCTGACCCAGAACCCAGTAAGCATAAATACTGTTCTAACCTGCATAGTCAGAATTGATGCAAACTCTTGATGCAGCCCAGGACACGGTTGGCTCTTGGGCTGCCAGCACGCACTGCTGGCTCATGTTGAGCTTCTCATCCACAAGCACTCTCAAGCCCTTCTCCTCAGAGCTGCTTTCCAGCCATTCTCCACCCAACCTATATTTGTGCCTGGAATTGCCACATCCCAGGTGCAGGATCCTGCACTCAGCTTGGTTGAACTTCATGCAATTTGCATGAGCCCACCTCTCCAGCCTGTCCAGGTCCCTCTGGATGGCATCCCTTCCCTCCAGCATGTCAACTGCACCACCAAGCTTGGTGTCATCAGCAAACTTGCTGAGGGTGCACCCTATCCCACTGTCCATGTAACTGACAAAGATGTTAAATAGTACTGGTCCCAGTACAGACCCTGAGGAATACCACTTTTTACTGGCTGCCACTTGGACATTGAGCCGTTGACTGTAACCCTTTGGGTGCGGCCATCCAGCCAGTTCCTTATCCACTGAGTGGCCCATCCATCGAATCCATGACTTCCCAATTTTGAGACCAGTATGTCATGCGGGACAGTGTCAAATGCTTTGCATAAGTCCAGGTAGATTGCATCAGTTGCTCTGCCCTTGTCTACCAAGTCTGCAGCAGTATCGTAAAAAGCCACCAAATTTGCCCTTGGTGAATCCATGTTGGCTGTCTCCAGGCAACACATTAGATATCTCCCTTTCCCATAGCGGCACCTTCCCCTCTCCATGGTCTTCAAAAATCTCCAGAGCAATTCAAACCAGGTACATCAGGTGCTCAAAACTCAGAGAGTTTTCCTCAAAGAAGTGAGGAACAGTCAAATACCACAGTTCTGTGGGAAGCTTATCTCAGGTGGATAACAGTTAATTTGTCTAAAGCTTAAGAAGCCAACTAGCACAAAGCTGAAGTCAGACAGGAATTTTCACATGTAAGGATGAGTAATTTTTGCCCACATCCACCAAATTTCAGACTAACAATGAGATGCCAAGAAGTTTTAAAGTACCTGAAAAGATAGATGGTTATGAAAAAATAGGAAGGCTGGCTTGTCTTGTAAGACTTTGGTATGTACATATCATTAGGATGACTAGATTTAATGCTACAAAAACAGATATTAAAGTGGAAACAAATAGAGGCGAAACATGATAACTGTTGTCTCCAATTCAGTATGTACCACATATTTTTTTGCCTGCATATGGTTGGAACATCCAGGATTATTTAAAGCCATAGTTTCAAATTGTCTGAAGTGCTGGCTTATAAACTCAGATCTTCCCTTCAGCAAAAGAAAATATGAACTCAGCTGAACAAGCACAACTGATTAATGCAACTCTAATTGTACCCAGCTAATAACTAAATAGGAGTCTAGTGGCTTCTGATAATGAGACTTGCCTCTAACTGCAGTAATAAATGTCCTTACATAGGAATTGGTAATAGCAGGGAACTACAGTTATCTCATACCAAGGCAGAATACATGGAATAAAGAGCGCTGATCTTTTTAGGGTTTATGTACATGTCTATCTGGAAGTTCCACAGTAAGGAGTTCTGGTCAACATTAATGGCACTAGACTTAGTCATGCAAATTGGCATGCAATTGAATCTTGTCAGGATCAGGGACAAAGTTCAGGACCAGAACACAGTGATTGGAATCCATTTTTGGTTAATCATTGCAGTTACGTATATAAAGAGATTATGAGATGACAATTTCTCCTGAATGTGCTGGGCCAAATTCTCTTCCAGTGAAAAACAAAACAAAACAAAACAAAAAACAATAACAAAAACAAAAACCAAAAAAAAAGAAGCAGTGCTTATTAATACTAAAGAAAATTTGTTCTTACTCACAGTAAAGGTCTAATCTTGAAACAGAAAAAGCTAAGAAGCAGCCACTTCTTACATCAAAATAAATCAGCATCTAACCTCAGACATTCACAGAGAAATTAAAATTAAAAATAATACTAAAAAACCCACAGATAAGCTATTATATCACTACAAAAACAAACAAAAAAAAAGACTGACAGCTCCTTTGTTTTCCTAGGCAGAAACTACAATTGTAATACGATTATATGATAAATACACATTCAGTTTTTGAAAGAAAACACAGAAGAGTATAGTACTTGTTACACTCCTGGATATAAACAGATATAAACTGGGAAAGCTATCAGGTATAGATTTTAGATTTGTTATCATAAGATTTTAATTCAAAATACCAACCATAATAAGGCAAAGATTTTAAGATTACTTCATCCAAAATCCATTAAGAAAGAGTCTTAATAGTTAGCATGTCTTATTAGAAAGAACTCAGTATCTACCAGTCCTCAAAATAAACTGAGTTTCATGGAAGACATAAATAGTTACATTAGCAACTATTTCAAGGCTTACTCAGATTTTCTGTATGCTACATGTATTTTTGAACACTCAGTTCATGGACTACTTTAAGCCATGCATGTAGTTGCTGAGCTGCAGATGAAGATTTTTTTCTTGCACTAAGTCTTTATAGTCTTGTTGATTGAGCAAGAGAAAAGTGTTAATGCTTCACGAAAAGCTGGCAATAAGATTACAAATGGATACTCAGCTCCAGTACTATTTTGATATCAGCCTCAGTCCAAAACAGTTTTAAAAATATGTCCAAAACTTAGAAAAAATTGTTGGCCGAATCATATGTATGTCACACGCAGGAGAGCACTTAAAGGTTGTCTACAAATGCACCGACGTTCGCAAAGTTCTTTGAAATATTCTTTAATATATGGTAGTTAACTTTCCCTAAGAGACAACGGTAAGCACATCCAAGTTACAGCAGTGTTACACTGCTACACAGTGCTATCTAAGGTTAGCTAACTGCTTATCACAATCATTTCATCTTCAAAAACATTGGTTTTAATTGAGGAGGGAATTTATCAAGCAAATCAAAATATCTGCAAACAAAACTAAGGTTACGCCAATATTTAGCTAACAGTCCTCATCTGATCCAAATGCCATGGCTTTGAGACAGACTGTTTATATTCCAGCGAGCCTTGTGACTATCACATTGCAAAGACACATCCAAGTGAAATTTGTCCACAAATGTTAGACAGTTCAAAAGACGCCTAGCCACAGGAGTCATGAGTTCAATACTGCCTGCCAAGCTCACTCAAGAAGCCAGGTGAACACTAAAACAGTTAGTGTAAAGCTAGGTCAGATATGTCTGGACAGTCACAAAACACAGAAAGCTAGAATAATGCCCTGATCACAAATACCCATGCAGGCTGATAGTAGGATTTGTGTTAGGCCTGCTTTTTAGATTTACAGTGGTGAAATAAGCAGTACCTGAGCTTGAATCCCATTAAAATTCATGGAGACTTTACTCATAGACATATGCAAGATGATCATGTGGGCAAAAAACTCAACAGAAAAATCGGGAGAATCTTAACACTTTTGAGAAAATGAACAAATGAGGGATTGTTATACAATTTCCCGGGTCACGTAGGGAAAAAAATCTGCAATAAGTTCCTGACATTTTACTATGCTTTTTTAGGACTTTAAATTATCCTGTCTTTTTAAAACATCTCTTAATTTTTGATAGATTTCTGCAATTCAGAATTGATGCTTAGTTCATGAATGAAACCACTTTGTTTGCTTTCTCCACAGAAAGTTTCCTCCACATTTGAAGTCTTTCCAAATAACATTTATGTTCCTGCACAAATCATAAATATTTAGAATTATTTTTTAAAGTTTAATATTTAGAAATATCTTTATTGGAAGCTCATTTAAACATGAGGAGAACTAGCTGAACTCTCATCAATTTTAAAATAAAATTAGAATTTATTTTTCTTCTCTCTTTTGTTTTTCAAACACAGGTCTAGATTATTCTGGTTTTACCCAAAACAGTGGTGGTAAAAATGTTATGGATCAATACACACACATTTATAGAAGCAAAGCAATTAGCACTAGATTTTTAGAAGGTGCACAACCACATAAAAAATATGAGTTCAGTTTCAGAAATATACTGCCTAAGTTCCACCAGACTTATGAACTCAAAAGACTAACAAGATTGACTCTATGTTAATGAGATATTTTTTTAAATTACTCTATAATGATATTTTACATTATCTCATTAGAACATAAATTGCTATTTTTAAATTGGCATAAAGCCATAATAAATCATTACACAGTTATCAGTAACCGTAGTAGTAGTAATTACAGTGTTAATATTTACTTTGCATTAGTGATTATGACTATTAATATTTTCCTATATACCTCATAGGTGACATCTGATTAGCTGTTTACTCCTGTAAAACAAAATGCTATGCTAACAAGTCACTTCTCAGGGATAACTTGGGTCAGCTAAAACTTTGATATTTTAGGACAAATTACCACATTTGAAGACACAGTAACAGGAAGTGTTGAGTCTTCATCCCTGGAGGTATTTAAAAGTTGTGCAGATGTGGCACCTAAGGACATGTTTTAGTGATGGACTTGAAAGTGTTAGGTTTAGAGCTGGATTCAATGATCTTGAAAGTCATTTCCTAACTAAATCATTCTATGATTCTACCAAGGTATCAGTGAGGAAAATACAAAAAGATTCATTCTTCCTGGATAGAAGAGAATGGGCTTGAACAACAGATAGGGGTCAAAGCCCTCCACTTGCTACATTCAGGAAAGAGAAACTCTAACAGAACTGTCATATTTATGTTTTAAGATCAAACTACCAAAGCGAGACTGCAAAGGAAAATCAAAAGCATAAACACAAGTTGGCTGCAGACTTGAAAGAAAGTTTGGATGACAGCAATACCAGGATGAGAACACAGTCTTCTGAACAGAGTATTTTTTTCACATGCAAGGCTTTTTTTTTGCTGTTGTGTCCTGGAGCATGAATGACAATATGCACATAAATGGACTCCCTCAATAAACTACGAATCATTTTTATTCTTCATATTCTACCATCACCATCAATCAATCTTCAGCACTCTTTTCTTGCATTTACCTTTCCCTAATGTACAAGCTGCAATTTTTCCAGTATTATGCTGCTTGGGAATGAAAACTGTAGATCTTCATCGTTAGTCTGGTTTTACAATCAACCCCTAATCTTTCCATTTTGTTTTACTTATATTCATTCGAGTGGTGTGTTCCTATGTGATATCGTAAGACTGAACAATAATAGGATTTGTTCCTGCAAAGTCTAGCAAGCTAGCAACAAAGTCTAGATGAACAATAGCAGTCCTAAGAAAACCATATAATTGGAAAAAAAAAAAAAAAGGAGCAACAATATTTTAAAAATAATATGTGCAGAAAGTTTTCCTTGTTTAAAGATAACATAATAATTTATTAGTTTGGGCCACAACCTCAACAGGGCAACTGTAGCTCTCTACAGCTCTGTACAGCTGCCCATTTTATAAATACTTGCTCAGAGTTCCCTTTAATTAAAAACAAAAACAAAAACACCCAACGAACTTCTAAATACACTTCTACACTTGGTAGATCCAACATATTCTAGGTTATCACAGAAGAAAGAGAAGAAAGGGATTTTCTCATGCAATTAATATCTCAAACTTTTCCTGACTTTTACCTAACTTTAAATTTGTGGCATCCTGAAAGTCTGTATTTTATACTCCCAAATTCTTCTCAGAGTTTTTAGGGGAAGTTATGGAAAAGAAGAGAAAGTAAGAACTAGCAGCTGCTACTTATAGTTTCGGCTCTAACAATTTAGATGAAGAGTTTGGCAAACATTAACTGTCAACCAAACTGTCCCACCTACAGTGCCACTCAAGAAAAACATTCAGTCTGAATTTGTACCAAGCCATTTCATCAAGTAATCACTGCCAGGAAGTAAAACTCTAAATAAAAGTTGTCTGTGTACATGGATTCTTTACATTCACAGTGAGAAGGATGTATTGTAAGGGACTTCACTGTGAAGTGCTTGGGTAAAAGGCCTCTCTTTCCAACACAAAACCAGTACATCTTTGTCAATCCAACAGCCTACATGCAAGACATAAGTATTGCAAAGGTACAAGTGGCTTATTAGAAATGAGAGAAAAGATACGTTTCATCTGCAAAGAACTGTATTACTTGGGTTAAATTATGAGATTCGTTTCAAAAAAAAAAAAAACTAAACGTATTTGAATACTAAAATATGTCTATGTATTGAAGTACTGCAAGCTTCAAATTAATGTGTTGCTTTCTAGCATTTGATTTAAATAAGGTGTTCTAAAAAAAATGAAACAAAAAAGAAAAATAATCAAAAAGTAACATCCCTTTTTTTTTTTAAAGTAGAAATATTAAATCAGAGGGCTTCAGAGTACCTGTAAAATTTTTCTATGTATTCTTCTAGTATGACACATTAAGAGTTTTACCTGAGAAAAGGAGGAGTTAAAAGTAGGGTGTTTCCCCTGACAGTTGAGAAGCTGTGAACCAAACCAGGTAGAGACCGAAGTCAGAAATTCCCCTTTACTCAGCACTGTGGTTAATTAGAAAGGAGAACATAGGCATGGAAAAACTCACTGTCAACAAGCTATCCTAATCAGAAATCTTCCCATGCTTGATTTTGGAAGACTCTATGCACTAC
The DNA here is from genome assembly GCA_004320125.1 of Scolopax mira. Classification (NCBI taxonomy): domain Eukaryota; kingdom Metazoa; phylum Chordata; class Aves; order Charadriiformes; family Scolopacidae; genus Scolopax; species Scolopax mira. Next base: position 101,909 of record BJBW01002521.1, read on the forward strand.
GCTGGTACCATATGAGGATTAGGATTAGGCACAACCAACCTATTTATTTATATCATGTTCAAAACTCAAACATGGATCACAGTTTACAAAATCTAAAACTGGGACTTCGGAGTTGCCATAGAGTATTTTACCCCTCACTTATTAGCCTTGCTGTTCATACTGCAGAAATGATCATTCAAAGTCTGCAGAAGAAAGTATTAATTAGTGAAGATGTTACAGAATTAAAATTCCTGCAGATAACCAGAATATACCTTCCACCCTCCCACCCAGAACAGAGATTGCTCTCATTTGCACTTAATAGCAACCTTCTCCTCAGAAATATTTCTCTCCTCACATAGGTGTGCTTATACATAATACATGGGAGATGACTGGCACTAAAATAGTCTTCATATTTACTGTTTTACTCATGGGAGTGGATAGTTAATGGATTTACAGTTTGGTGGCTGAATCAGAACAAAAGTTTTCTGAAATAAAGACAATCTGCTTTGGGGGAAAAAAAAAGGGAAAAAAAAAAAAAAAAAAGAGAAAGGGAAGTATCAATGAGAACGGTTAAAACGTTTCTGATCTTTTCCAGCTCCTGAGTTCTCACTATATTCAGCCCTGGATCCTATCTGAGTCTCAGCCACAGCATCCCTCATCCTCACCAATGGGTTATGTAAGTTTCTTCTTCTATACAAACCTAAATTAGACAAATCTCCACAATCTTCTGCTGTGCCCAATACTACAGAAGCTGGATATACCTTTCCCTCCTCCGAGTGCTGCCATAATACAACCAGAAGTTACTCCCTCTCTCCTTCCCATTGTGTAGTACCTTTACACACTGGTTAGCTCTCCAGGTACAACTGGCTATAATAAATCCCTAAGTGACAACTGTCTCTCTCACTACTTCCTGTTATAAGATATCCGTCATTGTCTCTCACAGGCTAGCAACAAAACAGAGTTATAGAAAAAGCAGTAATTTGACCTTGCATGACAGTTTACAGCTTTCTTTGCACTATGATCTGGGAAATATTCTGATCTGTGAGGTAATAAGCAACCCTCTGTCACCACACATGGGGAAACCTTGCTGGAGCTAATTTAAAGAGTATCAGGTGTGGCAATCAGCAGCGAGCAAAAATAACTTGACAGCCACATTGGTAATAGCCTGTGGTGCACTTCAGGGTTCATTTCTGTGTGGCACACTAGGAAGGCAGGTCAGACAGAAGAAAGGTTGTGATACAGCTTCAGAACTCAGTTTTCATCAGGCTTGTGCTCAAAAATGCACATCTCTTTTAAAAAGCAACAGAATAAATGTTGTGCCTACTCACTCAATGGATGTGCTCCTTGCATACACTGAGATGTATAACTGCTTAAATTAGTTACAGTGAGAACTTTTAAGTGCTTAAAATGATAACTTCCGTTAAGCCCTGCCAAGCCAGTGCAGTAAAGCATTTCAGACAGAGTTTCAGTGTTTGCCGACATAAACGAGCCTACCTATTTCTACCAGCAGCACTTGTACTAACCTGCTCAAGGTACTGAGAGTTGCACAGCTGTTTGTGAGACTGCTCACATCTTCATAAATTTGCCTAGAAGTTATAAAGATACTTGTGGAGCAAAAAAACTATCAGAGTCAGAAGGTATATAGGCATTACACGGGGGGGTGTATGTATGTGTGTATACATATATATACACGTATATACATATATGCATATACACTTTCATATGTCAGAGTGAACTTTTTTGATCTTATAAATACACAATAAATAGAGAGGACCACTAGAGGCTGTACAAATGTCTAGAGTATCCAAGAGGAATCTTGTTACTGCAGTTCAATCAAAAAGGAGAGAAAAGCAGGCATTACTGGAGAAAGCACCTCAGAACACAAGCTGATGAAGCTTTCTTCAACACCTGCAATTCAGAGTCTTCCCTGATATAGTGATACATTTGAGAAACAGGATGCAAACTTAAAATACAAGTTATCCTTCTACTTTTTTCTACCCTCTCAGTGAATAATATCAGTAAAATCAGTATTATTCATGCTTGCTCTATCTCTCCAATAACAATATTACCTCAAGTCTGACAGCTTGACTTTTTCTTTTTTTTTAAGAAAGTAAGAAGACAGGCAGCTTAGAAAGCAAGCACTAGAAAGTATAGGAAAAATAAATGAATATGATAAACTACCACTTTTATACAAGACTTATACTGCATTAAATATAGAATTCATGGAATCACAGAATTGTTGGAGTTGGAAGGGACTTCTAGAGATCATCTAGTCCAACTCTCCTGTTAAAGCAGATTGCCCAGAGCACATGACTCAGGACTGCATCCAGGCAGGTGATTCAGTCTTCTGTTCTGGATGACCATTATAAGAAGTATCAGTTGAAAAACTAATCTGTCAGCTAAGTAACTCTGAGGCACAGAAAGTTCCGTCTTGTAATTTCCTACTCCTTGATTTGGGTTTTTATCTCACTTTAGCTTGATTTCTAATACTTAGGATCATATGGTACTCTCCCTGGGTAGTCTGAATACACTACAGTATAGCCCCTTTTAGTAGGTTTTCCCTTACCAGTTCTATTTTGCTCCAGTGTCTGAAATAGAAATTAACGGAAAGTATTGAACTTTCCCTGGCAAAGTACAAATAACTACAAAGATCATTGGTACAGCCTGAAATGCAGGGGAAATAACTTCTAAGTTTCTTTCTATGATTTAAAATCATCATTAGAAGAATTTAAAAAATTATCACTTTCTTAACACCACTTTCTCACATGAGGAGAACCATGGGGAAAGATAGTGAACAGCAGTTCTGTCTGTTTGTATCTAACAAGTGTGTGTAATCCCTTCTAGCCCTGTTGTATTCTGTGGAAGGTATTTCAGGAGCTGGGGGAAAAGGCAGATGAACACAGCAAGGCTGGAGAACACCTGGTCAAACTACAGGATGTGTGTTTTAGAATATCCTTTGCACTTACATTAAGAGTGATGAAGTAACTGACAACCTGATAGAGACACTCAGAAAATGGTTTTGTTCTCTAAAAATGACTGGTGAAATAAAATGGTTTCTTTCACACTAGCAGGTTGAGATAAAGAAGGAAGCTTGGATTTTATCTCAGTTTATCAACTAATCTTAACATTACTATTGCCTTGTCATTGCTTAAATGTTGGTCCACATTAGTTATTGCTTCCCAATGAAAAAGAAGCAAAAAGTTCTTCTCTTTGCCATAAGCAAATCAGCTGCTGAAAGGCAACTCTTAATGCTAAACACTCATTGCTCCAAAAGAATACTGTAGTTATGAGCCTGGTCTAGGGTGAAATTTTTTTCCCTCTTAATACTAGTGTTATGTTTCAGAAACCTCTCACATACTAATTTTGAAGGGTAAGGTAACTTTCACAATAAAAAAAAAAATATAGCATATTATATCCCACATGTAAAGCTCACTCAAGGAATGTAACTGGTAAAACTTTCACTTTGGAAGAACACACTATTACAAACTTTCTGCCTGTTTAAGGCAACCTACAATCCATATTAAGAGAAGCACAAAATAATGTAAGGTAATGTAATAAAGGCATCTTCCATTTTCCAGGACTCCATCGTAGACTAAGCTGTCTATTAAGGAAGGTGTAAGGAAAGGTTTCATTAAAGTGACTTTGAAGGAAATATTTTTTGTCATGAGTAATTTAATTTACATGTGGTTTGCTTCATCATTTTGTTTGGGTTTTTTTTTTTTTTAAACAGAACTGAAATTTAAAACCAGTTAATCAAAAACAGAGCAATGGCAAAAACCTGGTTATTAATAGAACCTAAGTAAGACCCACATTTCTGTAGCTGTAATTATCATCGTTCTACCCTGTGGCCTGTTGGTTTGCTTGTTATTTCTGTTCTTCTTTTATTAATAAACACTAAGTAAAATGTCAGGGTCAGAACTTAGTTCAACTAAATGTGAGTACTTAGGACAGTATGACATGAGGAGAAAAATAAAATAAAAAAATAAAATCACTCTTGCAGCGTAGTGAGCCTTGCTGCACTTAGAAATTATTGCATATCCATGAATGGGTCTTCAAAGTACTTTGAAACAAACTCCAGGGTACCTGCAACCAGAAGAGATTTTAAGATCTTAACAAGTAAACCAGTTCTAAACTGTGATCTGGGATTGGTGCCTCTTATAGCAAACAACAGACCCATGATTCTCAGCCCTATAATTGTAGCTGGTAAAAAATAGGTGGAAAAGGTGCTTTGTCTCTGTAAAACACTTTTCTTTCATGATCCACTCAGTACACCAGTATAAGCTTGTCAAGTGTGAGGTACTTTCTTCTCTCTCTCTTTTTTTTTTTTTTTTCCAATTCCAAAAGGCACGTATGCCCTGTGGTATAATGGAAAACTGCCAGATGTCACCATTAAAATGAAAATCTTCACAAGCTGTGATATTTATGGAGAAAAAAAACTCTGCCAAGTGTGTGGCCACAGGGGATGCAGTTAGATATTCCCCTGCTGGTAGAAGGTTGCTTTGTTGCTTTCCAAAGACCAAAGACCCCTTTTAGCTAGACAGGTTCTGTTAAGGTGTCAGGTTGCTGATAGTTTTCACAGGGTAACTATTCTGCCTAATTCTTAGGCTGTTAATCCACTGTTTCAAAATCTTGGCTTGGAACCTTGCAGGTGATGCCTGTACTCTGAGCATAGATTGAGCACGTGATCTCACCGACAGTCATCTCTATGAAAGCCTTGGCCAAGTATAGGTCAGCATAGATTAAAAAAAAAAAAAAAAAATAAGAAAGATTAAATCCTGGCCTTGCATCTTAGCATTAACTACACACTCTTTACAGTGATTTAGACGGGCTGGGTGAGGGAGGAAGGAGAGTGGTTGAGTGTCTGTTCACAGGAGTTCATTCTCTGATGGCTACACACCTGACCTGGCGGTGACATGATTACTCCAGAACTCAGTGCCCATAGTATGGCAAGTGGGCACTCTGAATATGCCTATACAGTGTCAGGCAGTATCTGTACACACCCGAGCTAGCAGAAATATCAGCTGCTCTGGGAAGGGTGAAAGACCACAGAAAAGTCACTGTCCGGGCCAGCATGCACTTCAATACCTTCCATTTGCCACAGTCTTCTTCTCTCCATGAGCTTTGGCTTGCCAAAGCATGTCCCAAGTGATCTAAAAATTGCTTTCCTAACCTTAGAAAATATAAAGAATTCAATATTTTCCTAGGCTGCTAAAGTGGAGCACCGTGGTAGGTACTGGCTTTGCAATAAAGGACTGGAAAACAGAGTGAAGAGTGATGTGGCACAAAATGTTGAGTGTCCCTTGCCCTGTGGGACAGATGATTTGCTTACAGGCAGCACTGCAGAAATGTAAAGGCCCTAATGAGTAGCTGACTGCTTATTAGCCCTGAATTTAACCCTCAATGTCTTTTACTGGCTACACCTCTGAGAATTACTTCTCTCTTTCTCTACTGGTTCATGCCATGCTTTACAGTATGAAATCATTCATTTTCATACTGTATGCTCTATGTTACCCAGTCCACTACTTTTTTTCCTAGTGCTTTAACTGATTTGTATTAATACTGGGACCTTCAGGGCAAGAATACAGTTCAATTCGCAGATCAAGTCAACCACCTAGTTTGGAGGGTATCCTTCTCCCAGACGGTAAGAAAGATGTGCTTCTGTGCAAGGAACCATCCCAAAATTCAGAGAAGTTAGATATAATGCCCGACATTCCCTAACATTCCCCTCATGTTCTCTTTGACAAATGCAGCAGCCTCAAAAGGGCAATGTTATTTATCTGCATCAAAGGTAGGAGAGTAGGGAATAGGGACCAGGGAAGGAAGCAGAGGAAGTACATTTCTCTAGCATCTGAGCAACACTCAGCTCAAGTTCTGAAATAGCCAGATTCCTATCAAAGAGAAAAATGGCTTAGGACTGAGATGCTTGATAGAAATAGATAGATGTATTCAAGAATTTTAAAATCTCTGTTCAGTAAGACATATGAGGAGCTGTGTAATTTACTTCCTTTCCCTAAAAGAGGATTTATGAAAGTTTGTGGAGAGACAAAAGGAATTATTTTGGTAACAATGATTTTCCAGTGCTGTAGGATATGTCTGACCTCTACTGATTTTATGGCAACTGACATGGGGACTTTGAATGATTACTTTGCCCCACATAGGCATAACATAATTTACTCTGCCTGAAGTCAGCAATCTGAGGACACCGTGTACAACATAAAATAAAAAATTTGTCTGAGAATGTCTTCCAGATGTTGATATGGGTGGGGAACTGCATTAAAGCACTTGTCCATCAGATATTAAAGATCAGCTAAATCCAGGATGACAAACTAAGCACAGAGAGAGAGATGAATGTCACTCTGTGTTAAAAACAGACATATCTATCAAACACGATCTTTGTAAATACTACAGAAAATCAAAGGAAAATCAAAACAAAATAAAACCACTTTCTTTCTTACCACAGCATAAATGTTGTTTGTGGTTGGTTTTTTTTTTTCCTGGAACTGGTGTATTAAGACACTAATAATTGTAATGGTGAATACACACAGATGGCTCTTACTTCCCTCTAAACTCACCCAAAGGGATCACCTAGAAAGTATATCAATACACGTGCCATCAGCAAACAGTAGTTTCACTATAATCAGTGGTAGGAATTCTCCCTTTAATCTCTGCATTAATTTAGGAAAAGCAAATTATATTAGGCACTTGGCTTGAGATTTCCTTTCATGGTTTGGGCTGGGCTGGCCAGTAAAATGAATGACAGATGCTCTGTTTTACACTTCCCCTTTAAAGAAGGGAGAGCATGTGCAGCAACCTCAGTTCGAATCCGAGTCACAGCACCACCACTTCGATCCCTCAGCTTTTACACCGATCATGATGTGGATGCCTTGTTAGTCAGTTTTGGGTCACCTGTCCTGTCTGCTCCTCCCCACAGGTGCTACTCCTTTGCACTTCCGACATCCAGCAAGGCACACAACAAAGTTAGCTGACCTTGGTTGTTTTAGCAATAAGGGTAAGCAGGAGCACAGCTTATAAGTAAGTATAACCAGGAGCCTCTCTGAATACCGTTCCTTGGCACTAACTATAAACATGAGACCTTATCTGCTAGAAGAGGACCAAAATACATGCCGTTAGTTTCAGAGTGTTAGTTTGAAGAGGCAAAGCTGAACACTAACATTACTGAAAGGAAAACTGGTTCCGTTTCACCTCAAACTAAGACAGCTTTCCCCATTCCCAGTTCATTCCAAAGTATACTCAAGGTGCACTAAATGTAAATGCAAATGCCAAATTGTCTCTGAATTCTGTCACACAAGCTTGTCTTGAGCAAACTGAACAGCAGTTGTGCTACAGCCATTCTGATCTAAGGACACAAACAAGGCATACAGGGTATAACCATGAAAGGTAAAAAATATACTGGTTTGAAACACACAAGTTCATTTTAAAAAGTGAAACAAAAAAGGAAAATAGCTCACAATGGTTGGTTACATGGAGTTATCTACTGCTCTTATCTAAATTTTATACCTATTTCTTTTGGACATAAGATGTCCACTGGTTTGGACATAAGATGTCCTCTAGAGTTGCCCTATACATAGGCAAATTCTTCGCAGCATTAAGGAATGTAACTTTCATGATCACGTTTTCAAGGGAGTAGATTCACATTCTTCTCTTGCTGTGTCCTACTGTTTGGTTTTAATATGCTGGGGTTTTGATAACTCCTCAGAACGTAAGGTTTTCATATGCATGATTGGATTGCATGACAAAAGCAGTAAGTATGTTCCTAACTCTGCCAAAGACCTGCTGAATACTTTAGAGCTAGACCATACGTATCTCTACATAAACTCTGTTCAAGCAAACCAGAGTTTAGTACCCTAAATTGCCACTGTACCTTCCTGTGAGGATTAGCGAACTTCAGCCCCAAATCCTTAATCTCCACTTTCCCAGCCATTTGTGCACACTAACCAAAATATAACAGTGTTTTTTCTGCACCCATAGATGCTTTTCTTCACTTGTGCAGAAGTAAGTACTTACTTCCAATATCTGGCCGTAGCTTTTTGTCATACTCTCTCAACAGCTTGTTCAGTATGAGAGTCACATCTGTATCTTGTGTTTTTGGAGCTAAAACCCATTTCTGATTCGTTGTTCCATCTTCATATTCATCCTCTTCAATCTTTCTAGAACTGCAATAACAAATAAAACAAATAGATATTATTTTACATAACTAAAATCTGAATTAACATTCTGGTATCTCCCTTGGCACTGACTATCAACCCAGCCTTAGGCTGTTTTTTCAACAGGATATTCCTATTAACAGTTGTTGAGTGTCTGTGGACAGATATATATCTGTGGACAGAGTTGCTTGGCAATTGCCTTCTGCCAGTCTCTCGAAAAATTTTACTCTGGGAGACAATGCAGCTATCAGAGTAGTATTTTATAGCCTGTGCTTTAACCAACCTATCTCAACTAGTTAGTTTACAATACACTCTTACCAGGAACGAACATCTGCACTATTTTATTAATACACCAAGACAACTGATTCATCTCTTGCACAAAGGCTAATAAGAGTATTAAAAATTAAGATCTTTTAATACTTCCTGATCATTTTATCCTATTAATAAATTATATTCTCAGTGCCTGAATTTTAGACTTTAATGTATTACAAGGCTTAGAATTAAGAGCTTGCTCCTTGAATTTAAGATGGATTGTCACAAGCACACAAATACATTGCATAAATTAATCTGAATTTCCCTGCAGTTTTAATGACATTTTTTTAAAAACAGTACTACACCAAGAGTTGCAATTTCTTTCTTTCACAGGAGGATCATTTTTATTTTAAAAGTATGCTAATACAAATGTGGTGAAACTACAGTTTACCCAGAAATCACAGCTACTGCTATTTCCACACAAGACTAATTTCATTTGTGCAGCTTTTTGTGCATGAACAGTAAAATGTTGATTTGAAGATGTATCTTTTGGTATCTTAGAAACCAAATATGTTTGATGTCTCTCACTGGAGAATATCTATGACAGTTAAACTGAGATGAAGTTATCAGGAGAAAAAGATAACCTACAGCAGTAATCATGTGTTGCTTCCACCTGCAATTGCCCTGGTGATACTGTATCATTTTGCAACCTTTTTACACAAATGCCAATAATTACGCAAGGTGCAAAGCAATGGCCAGAGGCACCAGCTTTGCTTGTTCATGGGATGTGCTACATGTGTCAGAGCAACCTCCTTTCTCTCTCTCTTTCCCTCTCCTTCCCTCCATAAGGAAATGAGTCTCTTTTAAAGTATCTCAGATGTCCAGAGGACTTGATAGACACTCTACAGTAGCAGGGGAAAAAAAAAATAATAATACAACTATAAAAATTTAGTCACAGAGCATCATCAACCCTCAGCATTGCTTGTAGACCACCATTTGAGCTTTTAATGAAACTTTTAATTGAAACTGCTCTACAGCCAATATGCCTCTAAGGATTAGCCATGAATCACTTATACATAACCTCAGAAATTGCAAGTGCTCTAGGTACAATTTCTATATAAAAATAATTTTGAAACCTAGCCCCTGAGGACTGTCAATAGAGAAAGCTCATATAACCAATTTGCAAAAGTAGAGAAAAATTGGAAAAAAATTTGAATAGATGACCATTCCTTGTCTGTTAGTGACATATTTTTTTTGTGACTGGATCTTTTTTTTCTGTAATTCACTCAATGAGCATTTAAAAACCCTGAGAGCAATTTTGTGGGGGTTTTTGTCTCCCTCAGGTTCATGACAAGCCCTAGGTGAGAACTGTTCTGTAACTGTGGTATTAATAAAGGTGGCACCACCTCCAACACACACAGTGATATATCAGAACTGAAACCCCGAAGTGTCACTGAATTGATGGTAGGAAAGCAGCACAAATGGTAACGTCTTTTTCTGTTGCATCAACCACAACTTCACTGGCAGCATCCAGACTGCACGTGGAAGTGAGAACAGAGTACAGGTAGGATCAAGATTGACATTTCAGGGAGCTGCTTCTTCAAAACCAGTCACTAGTAGGACTCTAAGCTCTGACAGACCTTTTAAACCCTCTCACTCTAGCAGCTCATTTCCTACAAAGTACCTCCAGACAATATAAATTCCTACCTACCTTCTAGGTTAAGACTGGGGGTTTTGTGAAACTTGGAAGTTTCACAGTGAATCAGACTAATACTCTAGATGCATATTTTTCAAGGTGTTTCTTTTTCCTCCTTGAGAGTTTATTATTTCACTTCCCTTGCTTGTCTCTACACAATTAGGCTCCTTGAAGGCATCTGAGGTTACGTTTTCACTTGTAGCCTACTGGTGACTGCCAAATCCTCAGCGTATTCCTGCTATCCACAAAATTAAATGCAGGATGATGGCAAGCCATTCTCAAACTGGGGGGGAAGAAGGACTGCACACCTTCCAAACTCCTCGGGGGCCACTAGTTTTGATCCTGTGAGGAGATGGAAAGGAGGCAGTGCATAAACTGCAAAGGAGGGAGGCTGGAAAACCCTGAGCGGTTGTGGGGAAAGGGTTTCTTTCCTGCAACATGCGTGTCCAGGACTTGCTCTGGGGGCTGGCATGAAACACCCTCTTGTTCCCACAGGGACTTGAAAGAGAGATGCCCCTCAGCCGTGGTGCAGGCTGCCGAGAAGGGGAAGGTTTGTGGTAGATCCTAAGGTGACATCTTTGTCTGGGTTATGTGTAAGAGGACCTCCCTAGTACCGTGGACAACAAGGGCAAGCCTGGTCCAGGAGCTCACTGCTGTAGTTGCCGGCTGTCCCCCTCTGGCCCCTCGCCACCCGCCGTTACCGGAGCCCCACCGGGGAGACCCTTCCCGCCCCCGAGGCAGGTGCCGGTGGTTCCCTGGTCCCTCCCGTCCCTCCCCGCGGCGAGTAAGGCGCGCACCGGGACGAGGGCGAAGCGGTTAACGGTACACTCCCCCCAGCTACCAGGGTAGCCCCCGGCACCCCTAGCTGGTCCCGGCCGCCGGGCTGACGCTTCCCGCCGCTGCCCTCTCCCTCCTCACGCCGGCCCCGTCCGCTGGGCCCCCGGGGTGGGTCGCGAAGGGAAGCCGGGGCTGCCCGCCGCCCCGCGTTCTGAAGGGAGCCCGGGCATCGCCAGCAGCCGTCCCGCCGGGTGCGGGGCCCTGGCAGCCGCTGGAGCGGGAAAACTTTCTGCCCGGCCGGCTCTCGGGACGGAGTCCTCGTTGGCGACCTCCGACTTCAGGCGGAGCCGGGAGGGACAGCGGCGGGGCTGCAGCGGGCCGGGGAACCAGGCGGATCCCGGGCAGGGAGCGGGGGAAGCCGCGTTCGGGAACGAAGCTCCGGCAGGGCACGGCGCGGGGGTGGGAGCGGGGGAAGAGCCCGCCGTCCTTCCTAGGCGCCCCGAGTATTTTGCAAACTCCGGCGAGCGGGACATCAAGCCCGCAAGCCCCGGTGCGGGAAGAGAGGAGAAGGGGGAGGGAGGCGAGCGCGGACTTACCAGGCGTGAAACACTGAGAGGAGGAAGAAAAGCGGCAGGAGCTTAGCGGACATGGTCTGGGCAGCACTGGCCAGGACGAAGGACAACGCTGCAGGATGTTCACATGAAAGGGAGAACGAGGCAGCGAGGTGAAGCGCGTCGCCTCTCTTCCTCCGTATTCCCAGCTTTATACCCTGAAGAAAATCCCCCCTTTCACACCGCTCCGGGAAGGGAGAGGGGGAGGCGAAAAGGAAAAAAAAAAAAAAAAAAAAAGTGGGATGAAGGGGGAAAGCCCCCAGCGGAGAGGCTGCCAAGGCCAGGTATAAATCAGGCTCCGCGGTCTGACAGGTGTGCGGCGGGCACCGGGCTGCGGCGCGTCCCCTTTCCTGGCAATCAGTTGCCGGGAGCAGCGGCGCGGCCCCTCCCGCTCCCCCCGGGCTGGCGCAGGCCGTGCCCCCCCCCCACCCCCAACCCTGGGCTTTGCACAGAGCGGCGGATCCCGGGCCCCCGCCGGGCCCGCCGGAGCCGCGGGGTGGGCAGGGCCGGGCCGGGCGGAGGGCGGGCTGGGGCGGGGGGAGAAGGGGAGCACCTCGCCCCCCTCTTCCCCCGCGGAGCGCCTGCAGCGCGGCACCGGAGCGGGGAGCACCTCTTCGCCGCTCCCCTCCTTGCCCAACAGGTACCCTGGACGGGGGGGGGGAGCCGGGAAGTGAACCCTCACCCCGCCCTGGTGGGGGACACACGGAGAGGGGGAGCAAAACTGGCCAGCCGCAGTCAGCCGGCAGGGGGGGGTTCTCCCCGCCATCACCAGCCCGGTGTGTCGTCGTGTTTCCCCCCCCCCCGCGCCTCCGAGGGGGTGGCAGCTCCCTCCCGCTCTTTTGGGGAGGTGTCCGCAGCCCCAAACCCCACACTCACTTGCCCCCAGGGCGCTGGAGGTGCTCTCCTCAGGCGGAGGTCTCGGGGTGGTGGGAACCACGGGCATCCTGATGTACATATAGACGCGGATCCATGTAATGGGTGCAGCTATAGAGTGGGACCTATAGTCCAGTACAGCCTTCCACAGACAGACAAACGTACACAACGCAACGTGTTTGTGTACGCCTCTATCTAGCTGTATGTATGTAGAAGTTGGCGTGCACTGTACGAATGCATGGCTACACACTGATGTGCATAAGGTATGCCTGTAGAATGTATATGGATAAGAGAGAGGGAGAGATGTGGTGGACAGAGCTACCTGGATTTATATGCATATCGGGAATTTTAGAATAAATGGGGATTTTCTGCTGTCCCTGCAGCCAAGTGTATTCAGGGAAAAAATAGTTTGGGTCTGAACATCATGTCTTTCTACTCCATTAAGAACAGCACAGATGTGAGTTTTAGCGACTTCAGTTCTCTCCAGGTGTGTGGATCTTTGCACTAGGGGTCACAGTAATAAGAATATCCCCCTTTGCTTTCAAAATCGGAAATGACAAAAATTCAGTTACGTGACGGCAATCTGAAAACAAAAAGCTCTTCTAGAGGTACAATGAGTGATCCTTTTACTGTGATGAGAAGCCTCGGAAGCATAAATTTTTGCTCCCTCCTCCCTTAGACATAATTTCCAAGTTCTGGGGGAGTCGTTTTTAACTATGACATTACATTTAAGAAAAAAAAAAAAAAGTTCCTCTGGAAGAAGCAGTCTTGCTTTTAGAATTACTCCTACACGATGCCTAGAAGAGCTGGCTAGAGAGAGTTCTGTTCCCGAAGTTATTTATTGAAGGAACGAGACAGCTTAGGGAAAATCCGCTGTGAGCCTGGCAATTAATTGCCGGTCATGCACTTTTGGTTTAGTTTGGTTGTTTTTCAACCCGAACCCCTCTTTACTAGATTATACAGCAGTTCTTTCGTGTTGACTTTGGCTAATTGGAGTTACTGTGAATTGCTAGTAATGACTTGGTACAAGACTTGTGCTCTTTTCCGACGCCAGCAGAGAGACGCGGGTGGACTCCAGACCGCCTGCTGCCTTGAGACAATAACGGCCGGAATATCGAAGGGGAGGGAAGGGAAGAGAAGGCACGGCACGGCGGGAGCTCAGGGCTTGCCTGGATTTCACCATGAAATTTCTTCAGCCGCGGACCGGTTAAGCAGCTCGCCGATCCGCTGATGGGAAGTTTGCAGAAACACCAGCGCTGCGGGGCGTGCGGAAGGCGGGACGGGGCGAGCGGGGGGAGCCGCCGCCGCCTCCCAGTTCAGGGAGAATCCCCCGCCGGTGCCCGGGAGCCCCGGTGGCACCGGACTCCGCGCTGCCGCCAGCCTCGGCCAAGAGCCTTTTCAGGTACCCGAAGGTTTTCTGAAGGCTGGTGGTTATGGAAAAAACATCACTTCAGGCTCCGGGGTTGCGGTACCCACGTCCCGGCTGGCAGTGCCGGTGCGTTTGGAAAGCGAGAGCCCTGCGCACAGAGAGGGGGTTCTCCATCGCCGGCTCCCCCCTGCGCTGGCCACCTATAGAAAAAATACGTGTATGTTTACCCGCAGGCAAGCTCAAGGGGAATAAATAAAAGCCTAACCCCTCCCCGGCAGAGCAAACTGCTGGGGAGATGCTGCAGCAGCGGGGCCGCCACGGCTCCGGGTGGAGCGGCCGCCCCGGCCCCGGGTGCTCTGCCGGCGGGGGCGACCGGGCCGCGGCGTGGGCCGCCTTCCCCTCTGCCACCGCCCGGGTGGGCGGCGTAAGTGGGCCAGATGGTACCGTGGACAAAACACCCGGGGGAGAGGCACACCGGCGGCGATTTACGAAAAGGGGTGGCGAGCCCCGGTGCGGTGCGGTCCGGCACGGCCTCCCACGCCGGGGAGCCGGGCGCTCGGCATCCCTGCGCCGCGGGAACCCCCGGGTCCCCTTCTCTCGGCCGGGGGTGGCTTCCCCGCAGCGGCGGCTCCGCCTCTTTCCCCCCGCCCGCCGGCCCCGACCCGCCCTCGCCGCCTCCTGCCGCGGCGGTGGGATCCTCTGGCGGCGGCAGCGGGAAGCGCGGCGGCGGGGAACGGGACGGGGTTGTGTGTGTCCCCGCCTCCAGCCAGCGGCAGAGCAATCGGTTACCTCTGCTTGGGTGACCGTGTGCCGTTACCGGTGCGGTGTGTGGTCACCAAGTCACCGATCCCTCCGGGAAAAAGCGTGCGGTGACAGGCTGAATATTCCCCTCTCCCCTTGCAGCGTGACAGCGAGCCCCGAGGCTCGAGTGGGGCTTTACGGTTCATTAATTGTTGCCGCCACCACAGGCTGCAAGGGGGGGAAAAAAAAAGATGAGGTTTTCCTTCTGTTGTCCTCGGTGAGCTACACGTTAATGCCAAAGGAATACTTTAGCACCACTCGTTGTTATATGTCATCCCTCAGTCATTTCCACTTTTCCTCTTTTCTTCATAACCACGTGCTTTTCTTCTATTTTTAAGCACACTCTCTGCCTTTTCTGAACCTTTTCAAATTGTATATTCAGGTAGGGATCATGATGATTATCCAGCACACACTTTAACAAAATAACCTTTTATCATATCCTGTAATGATAATAAAAAGTTTCTATTTACAATAAAATGTATCCACATTTTAACTTACCTTTCTCTGCATTTTCAGAGAACAGCTCTTTTCGACCTAAGGGATACCAAAGGGATGCTTTTGTGGTATTTCTCGTTTGGGGGGGAAGAAAGAGCCTCCGAAAGCAGGCGCACAGAGACCTGATTAGAATAAATAAGGAGTAGAATGCAGAGGGAGAGAATGGGGTTCACAGATCAAGTGTCTCACCTGCTAGAACTGCGTACTCCCTTTCCAGCACTGAACAGCTTCCTGATATTGGGCACCTGAACTTTTCTGTGATTAAATGTTGGAGATCCCTCACTGGTGACTTTCCTGCCATCCCAGAGACTGAGGCTGCCGACTACACCACCAGCAACACAGGAGGGAGCTGGCGCTGCTCTGAGACAAACAGGGAAGGGAGGAAACCTGTCTCCTACAGGAGTCAGCCAGCTGGAGGCTTATTAAAGATTTATTAGAGACTAGTAAATCGTGTCTGAAGGTCTATGTCACTCCTGCTGGAAGCAGTCTGCTTTGTACAAGTAATCAAATCCGCCTTGAGGTAGGAATTTGTATCTCGGAGGTCCAGATCCTTTTTGTGTGCCCTCAGCTCTGTCCTTCGGCACGGGGCTTTCTTTGGCCCATGAGCAGGATATGGAGAAACCCTCCTGAAGCTGCAATGCTGTGGCTCTTCAGCAGCTTTATGTACACTTGATTGCAGAAACATGGGCTGATGCAGCCTCAGGGCAGGCAGGCATGAATCTTTGGGGCCAAATGAGCCCTGAGCAGTTGTTTTAAAGACATGAGTAACACCAGTAACACAGTGTTGAAGAACTGAGCTCAGATCCATTGAGGCCAAGGCTGCTGTGAGTGGCCGGTTCCAGTGTTTGTTATTGTGTATGTGACGAGCTATGTGGTATTTTTTGTCGTTCAATTTTTTCCACCTACATATGCACCCTTCCATTGTCGTCCAGTGCATTGGAGTCTATCAGTATTTCTCAAAAGCTCTCCAAATTAATCTAACTGAAATGTTCAATCAACATTCTTAATTTGCTTTTCACTTTGTTTTTAGCCATGGCCAATTTAAAGAGCAACTTTTAAGACACAATGACTGTGAGAAGTGATAATTGCTTTTGATAATTGCAATGAAAAGGCAAATAATGCAGTACAGAATGGGACGCTTACACTTGAGTCTAAATTAGTGGTAATCCTAGGAAGATCCTTCACCAGTCCTTTGGGCTTCCTAAAATCTAAATGCCACTCTTTCTGTATTTCTCAAAATTGAACAGAAGTCCATAACAAAATAGTAGAAGATGCAAAACTCATGAGGTGAGGATGTTATCTGAGACTGTAGCCATACAATGAACATATTTAAGTGTTTGTAGTGACATAACAACATATACAAAGCCATGAAGAATCCAAGCCATTTGATCAAATACTCCTTTAGAATAATTTAGGTTCCTCTGAACATTTCAGTGTCAAGTCTAATCTGAGGAGGAAGTGTGTTAGAGGAAATATATCCTTATTACAAAGAACATTATCCACACATTTAAAAAACAAATAGCTGTGCAAGTGAAGTGTCACATTCATCTTGTCTGCATAAACTGAATAGCAAAGCAGTTTCATTCAGCCTTCTTGAAAGTTTAACTCATACGTTCAGCAAGAATTTTTGAAAGACAAGATCATTTCACAAAATAATTTCTTTCTCCGTTTTGTACAAATATGTTTAGTTGTTCCACAGACTGCACACTCCATTTAGAAAAAAAGCAGAACACAATTCACGATAACAGAAGAGGTCTAAGCTTTAGAAAATACATTGTTGCCTAAATTCATCCTTGGAGTAAACTGGCACAGCTCAAATATCAGAAATAAAAAACTCTTCCATTGTATTCGACTTGCTCTTTCATTCTTAATGGGCACAAGTGAAGAAATTTGGCAGTAGAACTACACACACTTACTCTCTGGTGCTGAATTGTTGGAATTCACTTTTCAACTATTTTTTCATTAAATCATACAGGGAAAACGCAATGACAGGCAGTTCCTATCTATTACTCTCTTTGGCTGTGACTAAGCTGTGAAGTAGATGTGCCCCACTGGGTCCCAGTTCACCCATACTGGGGACAATGACATAGCTCACCCCTCCTCAAGGCCCAGGCTCCTTCCAGGGGAAACCAGAGGCAGTTGATGCACATCCAGGTACCACCCCAGCCTGGAGCAGGACAAGGCCAAGGTGTTTACTTTGAGCCAGAATCTGGGAAATGCTCCCATCTCCCACAGTTCAGATGCCATCAATGAGTAACGGTCTCCCACACAAACAGTTCCACTGACTGCAGAGAGATTTAAATTGTTAGATGTTGTGTAGTGTGAGGCAGTGGCATTTAAGTATTCCAGCCTGGAATCAAACAGCTTACTGAAGCATCTCCCAAACTATGGGATAACACCTACTGTTCGGGCAAGTGAACACACTGCAAGGTGGCTTATTCTTCTTCTACCATTTCTGTTCTCAGCAAGGATTAGAAGTGCATGGGTTTCCCCGAGAAATCCAAGATAGATGGTTTCTTCAGGAAATTTCAACCTGGTTTAGCAAATCCACAATAACAGAATGAGCTCTAATCATTATTTTCTGTCTTTACCTTCAAACACAGAAAGCAACAGTCAATACACTTGGAAGTGGTTTATATACAGAATGTCTGTGGTACCATATGCCTTTGTTAGGCAATTATCAGGTTCTCTACACATCAGGTAAACTCCAATAAAGTGTTTACCAAATTAAAGCAAAAGGCCTGATACTGCAACCATGTGACTCCACTGTTTACAGGTAGTTCCATATTCAGTGAAGACAAGGAGACTGTCCATGTAAGTAAAACTGGTCAGATTTAGATGTCCTGGCACTGAGTCCTGCAATGGAGATCAGAAAATTATGCTGAGCCATTCAGGGTCAGAGTCAGGCTTGGGTGTAAACAAATAAATCAAGCACAGACAACCCTCTGGGGCAGACAGAATGGCTCTGGAGAAGATGCTTTAAAGATAGTTCTGAGTTTCTTGTTCATGTCGTGAAAAGCCTCACACTGGAGGCTCGCTGTGGAAGTTTGAGGAAAATGAAAAGCAACTTCTTGTGATTCTTTCTCATTCTTGTTTTGTGATTCCTGTGTATTCAGACATCATTTTAGCATGCATGGTGTTCTCTGGAGGTTCGCAGATTGCTCGTGTTTTTCAACAGCGTAGTAAATACAGCCTCTGTATTGTCCCGGAAGCACTGGTGCCACTTTCACAAGTACTTTGGTCTGACTAGGCATTCCTGCATTCCAGCCTTCTCTAGCTGGAATTTGCTGAATAGCTATGTCAGGAAAAAGGTCTGGACAGGGCAGTGTCCTTCCTCTGAAAGTGGCCAGAAGCAGAAAGGCTGGAGAAAGAGTAAGAGAAACGCATGATATTCTTCCCAATTACTCCTCTAGCTTCTAGCAGTCAGTGTCTCAGGATCCTGATATAGTTTCAATCTATTTAGAGAATTGTGCCAAAGTCCCACAATCCTAATTGAACTTATAACCACAGAACCTGGTTTCTGTTAGGGACTGTCCCATTAGTTCCTTAACAGTAATTGGTTTTATTTTAAGACCCTACAACTACCGATTCTTCCTGTGAAAAAAACAAAACCAAACCAAAAACCACCACCACCACCAGAAAAACCCACCAAAAACCCCAGCCATAACCAAAACCAAACCCACCATGTTTTTCATGTAAACTGAATGTTTGGTATTTGAGTGTTAAGAACCTGAGTTTGCAATTACAAATATAATGTGTAATATATAATAATGTGTGATAAAAAAGTTCGAACCTGTGCCACCTGTAGGCTGTGAGAATGATTGGGAAGGGAACAGATGCTGATACATATCTGCCAACAACAATGGTAGTGTGTGTACATATAGGGGTCAAAAAAAGGGCAAGTCATCATGTGGACTGTCTCCTGATGGGTCTTCATCAGCCTATCATCCTCAGACACCTGGTTGAGCAAGATTTGTTTGGTGCATTATCCTGTGTCACTGATGTTGCAAGAATTACATCTTACCTGGTAAGACTGATTACTCTGGTGAGACTAGAAACAGCAAGCTGTTGGTGAAATGATTCCTAGCAAGAAGCCTTGTCCAGATGTATTACCCATGACATCCATCTGCCACGAGTTTCAATAGCAGGCCCTATCATCATCAACCACAGGAAAAGAGTCAAGGACAGTGAACAAACACTTATCTGTAGGGCTGCAGGCAGGTTCCTTCAGTGATTAACAGTAAGAACCTAGCAAGCCACTCATTGCATGGTCACTTTGCCTTGCCCCAAGAAGAATGTGTACCCATATGAAATGATTCCCCAGCTGTGTACCGCTTTGTTAGGGGATTTGGAATTGGGGGTTTGTTATGATTGCTAGCCCCTTGACAGCATGTTGGGCTTACCTCCCCTTGTCTGGATATTCAGCCTCCAGGAGCCTAGCACTGCATTCATTGTACATCTCTATGGCCATAGGAAGAGCCAGAAGAGGCTGCAACTGAGAGGGTCTGTATTGCATATGCAGAAAGGTCTGCTCCTCCCTGTGAGTTGCCCAGTGTTACCTGTTTTGGAGGTGCTCAGTGAGTGAATCACTGAGGATACCCAGTGCAATGTGTGTGCATTTAGAATCATAGAATAGTTTGGGTTGGAAGGGACCTTAAACATCATCTAGTCCAATCTCCTCTCTGTCCAGTAGGGACATCTTCAACTAGACCAGGTTTCTCAGAGCCCTGTCCAACCTGACCTTGAATGCCTCCAGTGATGGGACTTCTACCACCTCTCTGGGTGACTTCTTCCAGTCTTTCACCACCCTCATTGTAAAAAAAAAAAAAAAAAAAGTTATTCCTTCCATCTAGTCTAAATCTTCCCTCTTTTAGTTTAAAGCCATTATCCCTTGTCCTCTTGCAAAAGGCACTGTTAAAAGTTTGTCCTCATTTTTCCGGGAGGCCACAATAATAAATAGTCTCTATAAAGTTTCCTCAGATCTTTCTCTTCTCCAGGCTAAACAACACAAATTTTCTTCACCTCTGGTGATTTTTGTGGCCCTTCTCTGGACTTGTTCCAACAGGTCCATGTCTTTCCTGTGATGAGGACTCCAGAGCTGGACTCAGTACTTCAGGTGGCATCTCACCAGGGCAGAATCACTTCCCTCAACCTGCTGGCCATGCTGCTTTTGGTGCAGCTCAGGATACAGTTGGCTTTCTGGGCTGCAAATGCACATTGTCAGCTCATGTCCAGCTTTTCATCCAGCAGTACCCCCAAGTCCTCCATAGAGCTGCTCTCAATCCCTTCATCCCCCTAGCTTTTATTGATACTGGGGGTTGCCCCGATCCAGGTGCAGAACTTTGCACTTGGCCTTGCTGAACCTCATGAGGTTCTCATGGATCCACTTCTTGAGCCTGTCCAGGACTCTCTGGACAGCATCCCATTTCTCAGGCATGTCAACTGCACCACTCAGCTTGGTGTCGTCTACAAACTTGCTGAATATGCACTTGATCCCACTGTCTGTGTCATTGATGATGATACTGAACAGTGCTGGTCCCAACACTTCACTCCACTGTGTCCCTGTTGGACTTGGCCAAGCTACATGTCCTTCACCAAGAAAGAGGATGTCTTGTTGGCTCACACCTTTTTGTGGGAATATCCTGCATAAAAGAAAAGAAATAGCCATGGGACTTTAAGAAGTTTTGCCTCCCAATAGCATCTGCAATTTTTCACTGTTTTTGATCCCCAACAGTCTGGATTAATTGCATTCAGATACTATTATCCTACCTTTATAAACAAAGAAATGATGAACATGGAGGTCTGTGGCTACTCAAAGCCATATGGGAAACCTAGGTGAAAACAGAGATCCAAATCCTCACCTTGGTTCAGGATAGCACTGTTACTAATAGGTGGGCATGCTTTGCCCTTGCTCCTCCTTTCCAGCTTCCAGTCACCTGCTCAGTCTGTGGCTTCTCCATGGCCACTAAGAATTTGCAAATTTCTAATTCCACAGCATAAGATGAAAAGCTGAAAAAAAGGAATGAATGTGTGAGATTATTTTTTTTCTTGGCAACACTTAGGAATGAAGGGGATGAAGAAAAGACACACAAGAAGCCCAGATAGCTCCCCTGTCAAGGATGAGACCCTCACCTCAAAGTGAAGCACAGATTCCCCTCTCTGTTACAAACAGAACATGGGGCTAATGCTCCATAGGAAGAAAACACCTACTTGGAAATATCCCAATTCACTGTCTTCACCCAGTATGTACCTTTCTGGGCAACAGTGAGGATGTGTCATGTACATACATGTGATTGAGTGCACATGTGTGTTCTTTCCAATTAATTCTTTCAGCTCTTGTGGTGATTTTTTGGTCTCTCTAAATGGACAACCAGTATAAGAATGACATTTTGCAATCAAATGTTGAATGCATTTTTTATTGAAACATTAAGATTCAATTACAAAAGCTTCTGGAACAAAGAAAGGATGCCAAGGAGGAAAGAGCTGAAAACTCAGATTGCATTTTCTCATTCATTGTGAAAGCAAAACACATTGGCAGCAGCAAGGAGTTTTATAGAAAAGTTTCAGATGGACAGTACAAAGACCTTTCTGTCAATATTGTCACTGAAACACCTTGCTGTCATGAAGCACATCTTTTTTTCTGATCACGCTTCTTAGTGTTGGCTAATTGGTTTTCATGGTGGGAAACAAATAATAATTATTTGAGAATTACTGTAATTCTTCACTCTTAATCTCTGCTAATATAACACAATCTTCTTCTTGGGAAAATGTCCAAACATTATTTACTTTACCCTAATAAAAATGTCTACTGCTGTTGTTAAAAGTTTTATTTGCACAAGTATGTTCCTAATCTATGTTAATTTCATGCATTATATCTCTATTTTTTTTGGAATAAATACTGAGAGTCATTGGAGAAATTTCCTTGGAATGCAAAATCCAAACAAGCTTCATATTTTCTTTTATGGGCAAAATTCCACCACCTTTATTTACACAAGTAGCATCCTGCTCCCTATATTACTTCACTGCAAGCTAGAGGCTCAAGCAGTGAAAATCCGCATAGCCCCATTAGGATTTACTGCATTGTATTAACTTCTAATGGAAATTGGGCTGAGCAGTTTCATCTGTGGAGTAATGAGCTACTTCTAACCAGTAAAGGTGCTCAAACATAGCCCTACACTTAGTAATTTGGCACATTTACAACTGGCGTTATCCAGTAACCTATCAGATGACAATAGTGGAGCTCTTCTGTAAAATATAGGTTAAGCCTACATTTGTATGACTGTACATCTGAAGTATAAAAACCACGACATGTAGTACACTTGAACAGTTAAAAAATATAACTTATTTTATTTGTAAACTATCAATGCAAGATACTCAGCAGCAAAGAAGCCATGTTCAATGTCTTCTGATCTTTTATAAAGATCTGTTGCTGTAAGTAATATAATTGTCTCCGAAACATCTGAGGTTACATGTAGAAACAATCAAGGCAATATTATTTGTACATATTATTAAACATGCAAAAACTTCCTGAAGAATATTGCCCAAATGTAGAAAGTCGTCTGGATCTCAAATTTTCCTTGGTAGCATCTGCTTTGTAAGTATGGCTCTCATGTGGCTTCAGAGTCCTTCAGTTTATTTTGGAGAATTGGCACCTTTAATAACAGGCTCCCTATTCAAATATGTGGCCCAGTAAACCAAGTTGAAAGTTCCAAACAGCACTGGGAAAATTATCCGGGACATTTTGTCAATCTTACTGATGCTGTTGTAAGTCTTTTTGCTTTCAGCGGGCTTTTCTTCTGCAGGCTTCACTGGAGCAGATGCAGTGTTTGAGATGACAGATGGGGCTGAGTCCTTTGGCATGTTTGGTGCAGGGGTCATCTTCCCAGTGCTGTAAGTATTAGTTGATTTATTTCCCATCAATTCACGTTCTTTTTTCTGCAGCGTGAAGAACAAAAGAACAGAAAGTGGAAGCACATTCTCAAGATATTAACCCAAAAATCTAAGTGCCATAATCAATCAGGCGAACAAATGCCTGTTGGCTATTCTGACTTTGACTCCCAAGCAGCTGTTTCTGCCTCGATTTTATAGCCCTTACTTAGGTTAAACTTCCCCTGACACCAGAAAAAGCTAAGAGCAGCTGGCCAGACCTGGATCCCACCTGGTGTGTGTACTAGCAGCCTCATTTGTCAGGGCAATGCTGTCCTGCACCTGCAGAGGTTGCTGCCCCATGGGCAGCTGCCAAGACGTGGACCTCACCCTCCTGGCTGCAGCAAGGACTGTGGTGAAGGACTCATTGCTTCTGCCAGCTTACATTCTCTGTGTCACTCTTACTGGGTGCCTGTGGGTAGGAGCTCTCTCTAAGACATCATTTGCTAAGAGTCAGTCCTATTCCAAAATCTTCATTTCAACGTAAAATGCAAAAGTTTGTGTTTTCACAGAACTGCTCTTTTGTCTCTTTATTATTGGAGCACTGTGGTGGGACATACAGGTGGTGGAGACTGACAGTGTATCTCCGTAAAGAGAAAGTGGCATGTTTCCTTGCATAATTTCCCCTATAGGAAGGTGAAAGTATGTAATGAGTTAATAAAATACCTTTTTCACAAAGAAATTGTCCATTCAGTTATTTGAACTAGGCTGAATAATTGCTTTTTATTCTAGATATTTAACAAATGTAAGGTAAGCACCTTGATTTTAGCAGCTTCCTGGGCTTTTTTGCCATCCCATGCCCAACTCCTCTTGGTGAAATAGTTGACGGTTGCAAACTCAATCAATGCAGAAAACACAAAGGCATAGCAGACAGCTATAAACCAGTCCATTGCAGTAGCGTAGGCCACTTTCGGCAAAGAGTTACGGGCACTGATACTTAAGGTGGTCATGGTGAGGACTGTTGTTACTCCTGTAAAGGAGAAAAAAAAGAAAAAAGAAAGAGGCAGAGATGAGTCTGGTAGCCCTTACATCCCTAATAAGTTATGAGCAGGCCCCAATTCAACTGAATACTGAAGGCGGCCGCATGAATTCAATCGGTGTTTGTATATTACAGTCCAAAAGAGTAAGATACTTAGCTCTCCAAGAAAAAATGAAAGCTTCCACCCTCAGGTGTTTATTTCTGTGGTTTCCTGGTTATCTCTAGTATTTAAATAAATAATTTTAGAGGTAACACAAACCCAGCTGTTACATAAACCAAATCCTTACTGGTATTTTATCCCCGTACACTGATGCATGGTATGTACAGAGTGTCCCTCATTAAGCAGTACATTATAAAATCAGGGAGCAACCTATTTAGCAGTAACTGACAGAATAAGGTGGGATTACTGATTTTATTTCCTTACATGGAGATTTTAAGTACAAAATTGTTGGCTGTTACTGATTTCCTTGACTGTAGCTCCTCCTTTCCCACAGACCATTAAATGACAGAGCTGCCACTAGTTTAATATGTGGATGGATGCCCCCAATAAGACAAAATTCAACCCTCAGTTACAGCTTTGCAAACCTAGGATGGATACCACTGGTCAGCAAAACAACGCTGGTACCTTTATTCTCCCCATACAGCTTGCAGAACTGATTTTTTTGATCAAAACTGCTGACTGATTTCAGTAGGTTTGTACAAAGAATGAATCTTTTAAGAACAGCTAAATGAAGTCTTACATAATAAACTATTCCCACTCCCCTCATTTTTGCTCTAGTGAAAATTTTGTATTTCATCAGCCTTCAATTTGAAGACACTCTTTATTTTCTGCAATCTTCTACTGATAAATTGAGTAATTTAAGAGACCCTGAAGGATTTTTCCATGACAACTTCTGTAGTAAATATACATTTTCTAAATGCAAAGTCATATTAATTTGTTTGATGGTAATAGAGCTAATTGTCACTAATTAACCTCTACATGGTTTTCCCAGATAAACATCTTAAAACAGAGATAAACAAAATGTCTTGAAGTGAAATCTGTTTCAAACGTTTAGCTAGAGTATACACTAAATATGATTATATGCTTGGAGTTTTATTCTAAACAATCCAGTATTTGGGGGATTGGGTGGGAAAAAACCCTTACAAATCACACTAAACTAATTCTTCTGTCTTCTGTCCTTAACCTTCATACAATTAATTCTTGAGCACTTTCATTCATAACTTTAGCAAAAAGGCCCAGTGTTTTAAATGGATTTTGCATTTAAACTGGAAGAGAACATGGGAACATGACAGAACATCTAACATCTCAACTAGATATTTGAAGCATTAGAGTATTGTGGTTTAGCTACAGCACATCACCTCTACAAGCCAGATCCTTCTTTCCTGTGTGCTGGGAGGAAGGGGGATACTCACCAAAGACAGTCCTAGCAGGGACAGATTCTCTGTTTAGCCAAAATGACACTTGTGATAAGATGACAGTCATGATGCAAGGAAGGTACGTCTGGATGACAAAATAACCAATTTTTCTTTTCAGATGAAAATGGGCTGTCATAATAGTATATTCACCTAGAAGGAGAAAAATGTGTATATGGGTAAAATAAGGGAGACTTACTGATTTATGAACTTAAGCAGGCCATCCCCCCATTTTAGGAAACCATTCATCCATTCTAAATTGCATTAAATGTGTCTGGACTTCTGCACTGCAGAAAACAAGGACTTGAGACAAAGGTGCTGCTAGATCACATTCAGTCCCCAAAAGCAGAAGACAATGACTGGCTGTTCCTACTGTATTAAAGGCTGTGGTCTTTTTATGCACCTGGGACATCTTGATGTTCACAGGCTTAAAAAATCTGTGTGGCTGGCACTGCCTCAGTCCTGCCTGGTTTTGCCTCAGTCCTGCAAACTGTCTTATCAGAGGAACGATTAAGGCCATCTACTCTAAGAAAACTGATTTAGCAGAAGGACTTAACCTCATTAGAGCAACTGTTACTGCCAAGCCATCAGTTTTTCCAAATGAGAACTCCCTCTGCACTGCAGTTTAGGGACTGCCATCCCAGTGTTGGTGCTGCAAAATAATGTAAGCTTTGCTCATGGACTCTGGGATGTCGTGTTGATCTCAGTACCCAAACCCATCAGCTGGCTCCTCCAGGAATCAAAATCCCTCTATTACATGCAGCTTTCCTAGGGTTTGATACACTTTAACCTTTGGAAAGAGAATGTTTCTGGATAGGCATTGTGCCCAATCTTGTTCATTTGTGCAATGAATATTGTACTGCATGCATGGAGAATTCACTGAGAATTAAACTGCCACCACAGTGCTAAATTCTGTACCATTTTTATATGCCAAATTCACAGCATTGTCTTAATCTGGTTTTTGTCAGGTCTTCTGAATTTCAGTAAAAGCCTAAAAAAATGCACTCCAAAAATCAACAGATCAGCTGTCACCTTCGCTAATGTATCAGAAAAATCAAAAACTTAAATGGTTCTTTCAGACTGTTCCTGTAAAACCATATAGTTGTTACTGAA
Source organism: Scolopax mira (assembly GCA_004320125.1). Taxonomy (NCBI): domain Eukaryota; kingdom Metazoa; phylum Chordata; class Aves; order Charadriiformes; family Scolopacidae; genus Scolopax; species Scolopax mira. Next base: position 128,358 of record BJBW01002521.1, read on the forward strand.
GGCTATTCATAGATGGTAACTGGTCCCCAAAGTAAAAATCTTGCTAGCTAAAAACAGACTACTTTGTCTAAGAAAAATAAGAATAAAAACAAAATGTAAGAATGTAAAACAACTAACCTCTTTCAATCCCTAACAGATCTCCACTCACATTGAAATCAAATTAATTTAAAAGCATGCATCATTCATCTGGGTACTGAATCAGAGTAATGCCTGTTCTGAGAGATATATTTTCCTCCAAGAATAAATCAAATGCAGCTATAATCTCTGTTGCAAGATTTTACTGTTGTTTCTATAGACCAGCCACAAAAGGAAAATATACAACAGACTGATTCTGCCTTGAGTGAATAGCCCGAGTTGAGCTGCAGCCAGCATTGCTAAGCAGTTAGATTTGGCAGATTATTTCTAAATGACAATATGGCTAATTAGCAGAGAACAGGTCTACAGTGAAAGTGCTTTTGCAGGTATAGCTGCACTGATATGTCATGCTAGCAGAGATACGTTATTCCACATGAAGTTTTCAGACCTTTTTGGTGCTGAGGATTTCACATAGAAAGATGGGAACTGGAATAGCACAGAAATGCCTTTGCTGACAGCTTGTCTCAATCTTTATGATTTTCTTCTGGAGTCTGATTTTCTGGAGAAACGGTTCCCTGAAGAGGGATGTGGAGATGGGCAGGGAATGCTATGAAACTGGGGAGAAAATCCCTGTGAAGCGACATCTAATTCCTTTCCATTTAGTGCAATTTTGAACCAGGGATGCTGAACATGCTATGGTCTCAGGAGGAACCCCGCTTGCTCCTTATTTAGGAGCATTCAGTTTGTGGATACCCATAAAATATGCTGGGAGCAGCAGGGTCTATGTGCCTGTAATCTATTTCTCAGTTGCTACTGCACTGGGATGTGCTTGAGTCACAGTTTCCCTGCTTGCTAAGGAGTGACGATGTGTATTATTGATTTTGACAGTATGCTTTCAAAGCAAGAATAAAAAACCATCTACACAGCTTCAGCAGAGCAACAGGACCCTCTTCTTTCCTTTCTAAAATGCAGAAAACTAAAACCTACATTTTGATGGCCCTCCACAGCTGATTTTTACCTTATCCTTTTCTTTAACCTATCAAAGCTCTTGTCTCCACTGAAATAATATCACTTTGATTTTGTACTTGCTCTTCTTCCAACTGATATCTTCTGCAATTTCCCATGCTGTTCGTTTTCAAAAATGCCTACATTAGGAATGCTTCCTCCAGCAGACTAAGGGCTTAAGTAAACCCCCCAGCTTGGTTTTTAATGTCCTGCGATGACTGCTTAAAGTAAAGCTAAAAGCTGCCTGAGTTGGCCTTTTGTTTATATAGAACAAAATCCTGTCTCTCTTGCAGTGGCAAAGCTCCCTTTTACTTCTGTAGGGCCATTGTTTATCCTTAGACAATAAGCTTTCTTGAGCAAGAGCTAATTTTTTTTATAGGTTTACATAGCACTTAAAAAAAGTATCCTGTTCCTGTTGGGGTCCACTCATCCACTGCACAAAACAATTTTGATAACAAATTTAGCACTAATGAAAAACCCTAGAGCAGGAGTGGCTGCATTTTTTCACAGAGCTAAGCTACTGTGCTGCTGCTGGTCTTAACGTTTTGGGGGTTTTTTTGGGCTGCAGCATTTTCTTGGTATCTAGGTGATAGAGTTCTGGAAATCATGCTAACAAATTTTCCAGGATCTTACACGCATTCTTCTGTCACCATTATGCTGGGATTCAACAGAATGTTTTAATAAGGATAAAACAGCCCCTGGGATTGTTTTTTTACGGGATATACCTGGACTCAGGTGTACCAATAGCTCCTCTGGTGAGATACTGACATTAGAGCTGTGACACCACATCCCTGAGAATGCTGACATCCAGAATATTTTGGCCCACGAGAAATGCCCATTTCCTCTTTACAGTGATGCAGAGGAAACACTCATCTCAAGGAGAAATCTGAATTATTTGGTGCAAAATGAAGAGCTGAACACTTCTTTTAGATATGAAAGAAATATCCAAAGCCTTTTAGATAGGCTTTGGATATTTCAGAGCTCAGGCTCCAGCTGGCAGAAGGTAAAAGAGTGGGTTTTTGTTTGGTTTGTGGCACTGCAGATCCTAAGTTAGCAATGAGAGATTCTGGATGTTCTATGGGAGCAGAACTGGGCAACCATTTGCAGAAGGCAATAAGATCCACTTGGATTCAAATCCCCTATCTGATTGTGTTCAGCACTTGAACCACCAGGACATAACAGATGTTGGGCCTGCTGGAAACTGTGTGAGTAGTCAAATATCTTTTCTTTTGGGGGAATGACATTTGGGGATGTTAGCACAAAGAAACTAACCCCAAACAGGTGGAAACGTCAGAGCTGTTTTCTGTGGCATGGCTAAGACATTTCCAACATTCCCAATTTCAAGATTGGTTGATGAATTAGGATATCTTTTCTGAGAAGACAGCTAAACTTAGCAGCTTGCCTACAAAATCAACAGAATCCTAAGGCACTGGTGCAGGTCCAGTCCAGCATTTCTGCTAGAAAGGAGAGCATAAATGTCCTATGACATACACAAACTGCAGTTGCATATGCAACTGTGTAGTTCGACTTGTGTATCAGAAAACCCACAAAAGATCCAAGCACTTGGATTTGTGCAATAGCTATTTGGTTTTCCTTTTCAACAATTCAATAGAAGGAAGAAATGCTTTAGGCAGCATTCATAAGTAACCCTGATTACTGGCTTCCTATGAGCTTGATGAAGTCCAGAAAATCCATCGCTGCCTGATGCTTTCCCTGTGCAAAATCGGATTTTTGTATTTTGCTAATCCCTGGTTACAATCTGTGTCCTGCTCTTTGTGATCCACCCTGCAATCAGAATCCAGCGAGCCCAGATGTAACTCAGGACATTAATATAAAATCTTGACGTTGGAAAGCAAGCATTTATTAGCCTAAATCTTAAAATACAGGAGGGAGGTGTTTACTGGGCAGAAACTTTGGGATTTTTCTGAAGAGTCCCCTGTTTCCTTGGGCTGAGGAGTACAAGGAGCTTTCACAGGCAAAGCTGCAAACTGGAAGTGACCTGGAGCTGACACACTGGAGCACTCACTGCCTGGGCTGGATGGTTTTCTTGCTCTGAGGAGCACAACGAGCTTGTAGGAGATGCCCCAGTACATCCTCTGGATCTTTTTCTTGGCAATGATGAAGGCGAGAGGGGAGCTGCCATTCATTGCAGAAAACAGCGCAGCTATGATGGTAAACTGGTAAGGAAAAAAAACTTTGCTCTTTAATGGGAGATAGCGTACTTGTCCTTTTTTTTCAGTGGTAGTTGCTCTGTCTCCATCTATATGCTTCTCTGGACTTTAGATATCTGCTTTAGCAACAGTTTGCTGTCTCTTGAAATGGGGGAGGATGGGAGTGAAGCTGTATAGGACGGAGACGGCAGTTGTGTTTTGTGGCTCCCCTGTGCTGGCCGAGGCAAGCTTTCCCTCACTTTGTCTCCTGTTTGGAGAATAGGTGGCAAGTTCAGGGGCCTTTCTATTTGCCACATTTGGACAGTTTGAGCAGAAAGCTTTACGCACCTTCACATTTCGGTCCCACTAACTTTGTGTGTGAGCGTATGCCTACCTGCTTTCACATCCCCTAAATTTCCTGTGGAGAGTAACAGGTTCCTGACTCATTCTACCCTAACTAATCTCATCCTCTACAACCCTGTCTTCAGCTGAGAGCCCATCATTTTTCACCAGGGACACACTGCCTCACCAGAACACTCTGTTGGACTTTGCCAGCAGGACTTGGTCACAGTCATGTTGCCGCAGGCTTTCTCTTTCCCCTCCCTGACCCCCGTGCGACCACCCGCAATGGAAATCCCCCTTCCTTCCCTTCCTGGCAGGCTATTTCATTTCCAGGCTGAGAAGCCCATTTTCTGGATGCCACTAATGCTCTCCAGAGTGAGTGCATTGTGTAACCTGGTTAAGCCCCCGGTCCTGCTGAGCCCACGTGAGCCCTGTCCTGGCCTCGACCCCCCCGGGAGTCCCCCTGCCAATGCGTGCCCAGGGCTGCCCTTGCGTGGGAGCCTTAAGAAGCAGGGGGGGCATGGCTCACGTGGGTGCTCGGCCTGCGATTAAAGCTTCTTTGCCTCCCTAATGCTGCCACATCTGGCGCCTCTGCTAGCAGCCCGGGAGGAAATGGGAATCCTCGGGGTTGGCACCTCCTCTCCAGCCACGTGGTGCCCCTAGACACGCTGTTGTGCCACACCACAAGCCACAGCCCCAGCTGCCCTCCGCTCCTTTCCTCCGCCCCTGCCATGGTTTCATCAAGCAAATAATTTTAAAGGGATGATTGGAACGGATCAAAACGCGTGGGCGGTGTTTGCCTCCCAGGCTGGTTACTCCCACACGAAAATAAGCCAGCAATAGTGCTGGCAGCCGCAGCAAAGGCAGTGGCCAAGAAGCTGTGTGCAGCCTCTCCAGCGCTCCCATTAAATAGCAGGGGCTTGGATGCATCTTCACCATCAGCCTTGTGGCATGCCTAGGAGCCAGCATACAACCCTCTCAGTGTTTCGGTGCCTCTGCCGAGTAGCCAGGAACCTGCACAGGACCTCCGCAGCACCCCACGTACCACAGATGCTTCCCTGTTCTCCTTGCAAAGTAAGCAGAGCCAGTGGATCTCCCCTCCTGCTCTAGCTGTCAGCAACTATGGGATGGAAGTATTCTCCTTACCTGTACTGGTACTGATGTTTTCAGTTCCTACAGTTTGTCCCATCAGGTGGTACTGGTTAAGTCGAGAACCATCTTCGGCCACCACCACAGATGTTGTGGTGCTATTAGTCCATACATAGATCACTTCAGAATTTGGGTAAGCATCTGTTGACAAGAGGGAAAAAAGAGGTTGATGAGTAAGGAACACCATGTAATATTTTAGTTGATCCTTAAACGATAAACGGTGTGGAGAGGGAAGAATGGAGGAGTGAGAGTGAATGGAGAAAAACAAATAAAGATGATACAATCATGTTCCCATATGCCCAGCTGAAAAAAAAATAAAATAGCTTGAAGCCTTCTAATATAACAGATATGTGGGATGGTTTATCAAAGGCTGGAACAGTGGAGGTATAAATATAATTCATCACAACCACTCCATTCGGCAAAGAGCAGCTCAGACCCATACTCACCTGTCTGGCAGCCCCTAAACCTCATCAAGCTGCAAAAGGCATTTTGCTCATTTCCCCCCCTCAAAAGGACTTGGGTACCTAAAGTGCCTGAACAACAGGGACCTGTGTCTTGTCCCACCTCCAAAATAAATCATACTAAGTGATGCCATGTGTAAGTGCAGGATCTGGTGTTTGTGTGCTGACTTTGGGACACGTACATGTGGATGAGAGTGTAGGTCTGATGCGCAGGAGATGGCTGTAGACAAAAGGAGCTGGGATGGGAGTTCCTGTGCCTGTGATGCTGTGGAACCAGAGAGAGGATTCAGAGGTGAGACTGCATGAAGGAGAGCAAGAGTGTGTGTACCAGAGCAAAAGGGTGGCGGTGTGAAAACACCTGCACACCTGGAGATGCAAATGTGATAAGATTTCTCTCACATTCATTTAGAAGTCCTAGGAAATAGAAGTGGTGTCAGTACTGCCAACTCATTCTTTCCTCTATAAATGTTGCTGTTATTTTTAATGCCCTAACACCTGGAGTAATTATGCTATTATGAAGGAATCTCAGTTTTCTGTTAGAATGACAGTCAATGTTTGTTTTATTTTTTTAAGCCTTCTCTGCAGATAAAGTTTCAAAAACTCCAGGAGCCGACGATACATTTAAATATGTGTTTATTTAACACTAGTAGGTCTCACACTTCTTAAGGCACCTTGATCACTGAAAGCTTTCAGGTAACATTACTGCAGGCATGTTAGAGTGGGCTGGAGTCCACTGCACTAAAATCTCTGGAAAGCAGGCAAGGCTTACTTTCCAAATAGGGGGTGAAATACAAATAAAGTTGGAAGCGGTCTGAAGTTATACTAATATCTCACATTCTGCACTCTGTAAGCTGGGGGTCCAGAATGTTTCCTACTGGAAATCCTAGTTCAATGCAATCTGTGCAGGAGGCAACACACGGTGGCTTTCCAGGCAAGGAACTAAGAGTCAAGAGCAAAAGGTTAGCTTGAAAGATCATGTATACCGGCTTCATCAGACTGTGAGATTTGTTTTCTAGAGCTAATAAGCTGTTTTGGAAAGCTGAAGCTCCATGGAGGACTTAAAAATTTTCACAGACAGTGGTTTAGCATGAGCTGAAGCACTGCTTCAAGTGGCAAGAAATAGACAAAGGTGATCCCTGGATCCATACAACCAGGAATGTCAAACAGAAAATGGGAAGTGATTCTGGTTCAGGTTGAAAGCATTTGTGCATAGCACAATGAGCTGCAGATCACTTGGATGCTAGAGTGGGTAGCAGGGAAGAAAGAAGCACTTTGTTTTCACTGTTGTTAATGTTCCCATAGAATCTGTGGGAAGTGCTGCCAGAAGCAGAATAGATACACCTTTGGTCTGACCATTTATGGCTATTTGTACATTGTTGTCCACACCTCAGAAAAGATATGGAAATAATAAGGGCAGAGAGGGGGAGAGAGTTCAAAAGAGGGTCACAAATATCTCCATGGACTAGAGAACAAGTCACGATTTGAAGCTTAAGGGGCTCAACTTAGTTAGCTCACTGACAAGAAGCTGACACATGACTCAAGCACCGAGTATAGATACCTGCATACAGAAAAGAGATCTAAAACCAGGGTGAATTTCATGTATTACTGACAAAAGGAAAACTTGGTGCCTGAAAGATGGTTTCAGGCAGAGTCTGATGAAGAAAATTATGAACTACTGTCACTGGAAAGTAATGATGGGATGAGATCTTTCCTGTCACATATCTGACTGTTGTTGCTGCTGTATTCAGGACTGGAGCTGATCCAGGGCTTGGAAGTTGAGGATCTACAAATCCCTTATTAGCCATGCAGCCATGCAGGACTGCCCACAGACCTTCCATGTGCTTGTATTTGTAGCTATGTAGTAAAATTACTGTAATTACATCTCATGATCTGCTTTGAAAGGCTAAGAAGGAATTTCTTCCCTAATTAAAAATATTTGCATCACAAAAAATGATGGAATTTCACCTTCCCTTTTAGAGTTGAGATACTTTCTCATCTCAGAGATAATTACAAATTCACAACGTGTTGTAAGTAATTCCAAAGCTAGATCTGGAGAAGGAAAGTAGGAGGAGAGGGGTCCATTAAAAAAAAGATGGTGCAGAAAGCCCTCTTTTTTTAATACTTATCTGGTATATGTTGTTCATGTGCTGATATCCCCAGTGAATGTCGGATTTGTGCAGGCAGATTTGTGATTGTCAGAGAATTTGATTTTTACTTATGTTACTTCTTATGAAAAAGAAAAGATTTAACTTCTTGCTGGGATGATCCAGATGTACCCCAAGTGAGCAGTTCCTTGTTACTGTAAGGATGCCAGACAGTGGGATAATTGCATTTGTCCTGTTTTCTGCCAACGGCACACGATAATTCAGCCTGACTAGACACTTCCTGGTGAGAGCACTGTAACCAAATTCCACTGAAATTGCGACTACACGGGAAGATAGGCCTGTAAAACTCAACAGATGCTTTAGTTCTCTGCTCCCCTTAGTCTTGGAGGTCATAAAATGAATCAATGTTTTTGCTTTGAATTGCAGCCTTTACCTAGGTAAGGTACCTTACTGCACAGATACTAGGTTGGAGGCTTCTACTCTGGAGAAGCCCAGCACTTCCTCCTCTAAAAAATATCTGTCATTCAGACAGACGCCAGAAGGTGCCAAAAATTCACACAGATCTCACAGATATGCCCAAGCGATACTTTGTGAGGCTGCTTTCTTTCCAAACCATGTCAGAGAAGGGACAATGCCCAGCACCCGCTTCCTACCAGGCCACCTGGTGAGAAGAGAGAACACTCAGGCAGGCAAAAGTAGAGCTTGAGGTCAGTCCTTGCAGAGCCCACCCCACACTGATGCAGCCTACAGTGATGTCCCCCCCTCCAAAGAAGTTTGTCAAATTAATAATAATATGAATTTGCCCCAGTCTAAAGATCACATATGTGTTATGATACTCATCGATCTTCCATGCAGGCCTAAGAAAACATGGTCTGGTTTTAAAAAGCTGAAGTGTAAGATTTTTGGCTTAGTGCCTTCATTCCTCACTATGGGCCAAGATCTGAGTGTCTAAGCCCTCTTAGGGGAAAGAGAAGAACAGAGAAAATGTCAAAACATGAATATGAATGTAAAAAAATACAGCCACTCTCTCAGTCCATAAGTACCCTTCACAGAAATTTACAACTCCACAGGAAAAGGCCACCCCATGCACTCTGGTGTAGCAGCTGAACCACTGTCCTTTTCTTTTCTGGTCATCTAGACAAACCTCCAAGTAGATAAACCTGTGTACCTGTAGCAGATAGTTGTCTTCCTACCTCAAACCTTCTGCCACGTCATTCCAGAAACAATTTGACTACCAAAACCTCCAGCTCTGCTGCTACTAACCCATGCAGTATAATTAGGCAGAGTCATATTGAAAGCTGAAAGTGTGGGAGTAGGCTAGAATAAAGTCATTTTGCTATCAGAATAGAGCAGATGCTAATGGAGAGATAGAATTATTCACTGTCACACCAAATTGTGTAAAAACATTCTTCCACTTAAAGAAAGCTTCCAGTAGGTTGCCTACCAGCCATGCTTGCTGAAGGACTGAAGAACTTCAGCTCATGCTTTCTGGAGTTATAAGGAAGGTTTCCTACTGACAAGGGAATAAGGCCCTTCCCTCCTCTCCCTGGCACACACAGGAGGGAGAAGGAGTCTCCCAAAGGGTGATAGAAAAATGTTGTAGAAGCTTTGGGCTAGCAAGCTAGGAGAATGCTGCTGGTGTTGCTGTAAAAAGAAACTTACATTCAAAACCATTGAAAATGCAAGTGAGACTACCTGGTATTTATTCTACTTTAAGCAAGTAGATTTCTTCCTGTTTTATGAACCCAAATATTTAATTTGGTGTCCTTTACATTAATTTTGCTGTCTTGTCAAAGAAAGGGGGAAGCCTTGTTAAATCATTCTTCTCTTCTAAGCTCAGTCTTTTAAAAAGAAGGAAAAAAATAGGTATCAGTTGAGACGAACAGCTAAAATTACAGGCGTATAATGTTATTAGAAGTGAGAAAGTGACAACAGACATTTATTTGTAGTGGACATTTGATAAATGGCTGCCGGCTTATCACCCACCAGAATGCTGAAATAAGTAATTTCTTTTCCTATCTGTTTACTGATGAGCAGATCCATTTTTTCTACATTCTAACATCCAACACACACCACACAATATAAAAGCGGTAAAGATCTCCTTTGCTCTTCTCCCACCCTCATCTTGCTCTCCTATGTCTGGCAAGGAAAGCATGACGTGGTCTTTCTTACACCAGTAAACAGAGGGCATGGGAGTGACCACAGCCCAAGCAAAGAAATACATTAAGACAAAAGCCTGACAAAGCAAAGCAGCCAGTTGGACCCAGATGTATTTCTAGAACTTATTTTTTTAAGCTATAATCCATGAAAAAAAACCAGCACCAATGTAAGCCAGTAATTTTTCATATCTACAAGACAGGGCATAAAATAATTTAGGGAAAAATAATCCCTCTCCAAAACACCCCCCAGATCCTTCTAACAGACTTCATAGGAAGCCATAAAAGCAGCACCTGCACAATTAAGTGAAGGCAACCTGTGAAATGTGGAGTCTGTGTGTATGGGTGCCCGTCCTGCAAGCTTGAGTTGCATTCCACAATTAAACAAACCATTTATTGACAAACCATGGCTGGAATTTTTCTTTTGTAATTATGCTAGTTGGAGGCTGAATTCACTTAAAGATACCCTGTAGGAAGCTGAGTTTTGGCTTGTTTTCTATTTTATTCATTACAATTATGCAGTTACAGTCTTAGCCTTTATCATCATATTTAGTACATGCCACCAGTTCATCAGACAGTCTAGTCTTGGGAATATTGCTAATCCCCATCAAAGCCTGTTGATTATGAAAGATGTGCATAAATTGTCAGCTTTTTTAGATGCTCTAATTACAATCTGACTACGCATACAAATCTCTATCTTTCTATCCTATTTATCCATTAATATATTTGACTCACTTAGATGCTGTTATACAACTCAATAGAGATCTACATTTACAGCTTCTCAAAGACTTCTGCAAGCAGTAAGCCAGAGCTGCTACCAAGACATCATACACTAATTCTAAGAGACAGGTGGGTTTTTTCTGGTTTGTGCACAAATACATTTTAAGCCATTAAAAAGTATCTATGAATGGTTGGACCTCTGCAACTGAAGCCAGGTTTGAGCCCTGTAACTGGAATTTCTCAATAAATTGGTTTGACAAGAATGAATCAATGTACAAATGAGATCGCTCTATAGGAAGAAGTAGTGGAAAAGAGATCTAGTAAAAATGTAATTTTAAATATAAAGATAACAAGACATGGTACTAAATATGCATGGACTGGGTCTATGGGGAAATAGCTTTTTATAACAGTTAGTTATTAAAGTAAACCAGCAATTTAAATATTGAGAGAAATGTATTCATGCATTCAATGACTAAGAGCCTAAAATGAAGATTTTGCCATAGTGTGATGAATTCTGCTGTTCTTGGGAGAAATTAAGGGTTACGGAAATTCCTTTAGGGTCCTGAAACCATAGAATTAAAACTGATCATTTCAATTGGCATGAGCTTACAGCATATGGATAAACAGCGTGCATGATTTTAAATATGTGCCGTGGACAAGAAGTGTAATGTGCATAAATATGCGGGATTACAAATTTGCATCACACAGAATCACAGAATAGTTGGGGCTGGAAGGCACGTCTGAAGATCATCCAGTCCCACTCCCTGCTCAAGCAGGGACACTAAAAGCACATTTTCCAGAACCATGTCCAATAAGGTTTTGAATATCTCCACAGAAGGAGATGTCACAGGCTCTCTGACCAAGCTGTTCCAGTTCTCAGTCACCCTCACAGTAAAAACATGTCTTCTCGTGTTCAGATGGAATTTAATCACAGAATCACAGAATCACAGAATCTTCTAGGTTGG